>VZRZ01008638.1:369539-454926 GCA_013398175.1 Climacteris rufus
CAATGTCCCCCCCCACAAACAAACAAAAAAAAAAGTGCCTCATCAGTTCCATACTGCCACCCACCTGGATTCTTCTTTGTTTTGTAAACTTCAAGGAGTTGAGAATCAAACTCACCCTCAGGGCAACTCCAATGAAATCGATGTGCAACCCTGGGAATTAATCTGGCCCAAGCCTCATTTTCTCCTTAACTGCAGGAACCAAGGTCATTTTCCCATCTGGATTTTACAGAGGCTTCTACACATACTGATGAGTTATACCTTTTATCAAACCTTGACCATCATTTTCAGGGCTAGAAAATGATTGCACAGTGTCAGAGGATCACAGGAAATAGGATGAAGTCTCTTGGTGGTAAAATCCAGACCTTATATTTACTATGTGCCACCTTTCCTATGTCACCCAAAGTCATATACAGTATCTTTCCACAGTGCAGTGCAGGAATTTGTTCTCCTTTGTCTCCAAAATCTCACACTTAATGCCATATGACACCACTCATCCTCTGTCTTAACTTCAGGGAAGTTACTCTTTTCTGCATCTGTAGGATTTATTTAACAGTGTGACCAGAATTTCTGCTGATTGTAGGACTGAGAAAAACAAATTCTAAGTTTTTGTTTTTGGAGGGAGAGGATGTCTGCCTGTCTGCCTGTCTATGCCTATAAGCCCTGTTCCCCTGTTGCCTCCTCAGTAACAGGCTCTGTGCCAGTTGATGTGAGGTCTGGGTGGATCTGACCCTGCAGGAACCTCTGATGACAGCAGAGCCTTGTGCAGCCAGCCTGCCTTAGACCTTGACCTGGTCAGCACCTTAAAAATTGCTTTTGAGTAGTTGAGGGCAAAGATCCAGTGCGAGCAACCAATTAGGGCAATTATTCCAAGTTCCAAAAATGGGTCGAAAAATGCATAAAGGATTGGCTGCAGACATCCTCTCCATCACCTGGTGGTCTAGACATGTCAGACATGCTGGCCAAGGCTCCACCTGATACATCCAACCTCATCCTGGGAAGAAAACATGCCATTCAAACACAGCATTAACTGCAAGTCAATGTATTGGAGAGAACGGGTCTGCAAGAGCAATTCCTGCCTGGAAGCAGACTGCACAAGCCTATCTGGGCATCTCCTTTTAACCTAGACTTAGTATGAGCTCATCACCTCCTCAGTCTATAGACTGGGGTGCCAGATGTCAGCTACAAAGTAATAACACTGAGAAATTTGTGGTTTGTGATATTTTAATATCCTGAGCAGAGGATTATTCGCTGTTTAGTGTGCTTTAAAATGTTGTCCTTCTGTGCAATTGATAGCTTTACTGCTCCTGGACAGAATAACAAACAGCTGTGCTGCTAAAATAAAAGAGATCTCTTGGATCATCTCAGAGCACCATCTTGGCAGCCTTGGAGCCACGGTGAGTTGTGGAAAGGGTGAGTGGTTGTGGGGCAGATTTGCCAGCTGGTGCAGGCACTTGCAGCTGCTTAGAGTTCATGTATAAAACATCTCATCACAGATTATTAAAGGCAGAAAGGACAGTTGCAAATCAGAGAGTCTTACCTCTTGTGTAAGAGATCGGTGACTTCAGAGCAGAAGTCAGAGATTTAGCCTGACCAGAGGTACCCAGCCAGCTGGGCAATGGAAATTCTGCTCTTAGTTCACTGAACCTCACATGCCAATGTTGTAATTCCACAATGCAGCAGAGAGTTCATTCAGAGGCTGCAGACCAGGTAATCAGATTCTATGCAGGTTTACTTCTTGATTATTTATTCAATAAGGATCACATTAAAAGCCCACTGGAGGCAGAGAGAGACTCCTGTTGACTTTGCAGCAGCCTAAATCAGACCTGAAGCGTTCAGAGTTTTAATATGCACAATTGGAATTTGGTAGTGATGCTTCCAGAGGTCTGTATCAAATTAGGAGCTCCCTTCAGAGTAATGTGCTCATCACACATCTTTACTTGCCCGAGGGTAACCTCTTATAACTTGTTCCAAACAGCTTTTGTGCCTGGATTGACACTTCCTCAGAAGACCTATGAACTGGGCTCACCTACTAACCTCCTTCTGTGCACAAATGATTTCTTGGCCCAGGTGAAGGAAAGCGTGGCTGGTGAGGGTGGCAGAGAAACTGAGCCACAGCTCAGGAGTCTGGAGCAGTTGAGGCAGAGCTGTAGAAAGGACTCCAAAAAGCTTTGTGTAAAGCCTCAGCTAATGCTGTCTGATCCCTCTATTTTATTTCCCCTCTAAGACAGGACACAAGAGGCACTCCTTTCTCCCTTTTTCCTGTACCACCATTTCCCTCTGGCAATACCTGAGTGTTGTCTTTGGTCAGAGCTGCTGGGGTTCCTGCACAGCACAGCAGAGCACAGAAACTGCCCACAAAATTCTTTCTGGGTGCAGGGCCACACAAGCCAAACAAAAATGTGATCCCTGGAGCTGGCAACCCTTGCTATGTGTAAAAGCACCAAAAGAGAATGATCTGTCAATGCCTGGATCTGTCAGATGTGGACCCAGAATACATTAGATTGTCTGTTGACAACTTTATATGATCTTTTATCCAGTCTGTAGAAGATTAAAAATCTAGGTAATATTTTTTGGTATAACAGTATTTTCCCAATGAGAAAAAACACAGTCTCTGATTTGTATTCCACTGACTTGAAATCATTCATTTTAAATGACTGTTTGTTCTGCTAATTTAGAATCCGGGCAGGCATGGAAACAATTTATTTTGGTTTGTGAAAGGAGCTGAGCTTGAGTTTGTTGAGTGCATATGTTCTTTGTTGCTTTGGGATGCAACACAACTCCCTGCTAGAATAAGAGTTCTCCAGAGGCAGGAGCTCCATAGGGAGCTCCATGATGACACCCTCGGAGAGGAACTTGCCCTTGACTGAACATCAGATTTGTTGCATTTCCCTTGTCTCCTCTACAAGAGTTTTTTTCTTAAAGTCACTTAATGAACTAAACCCTCTGTGGCCACCCCTGCATGGTGCAGCCCAGACAATGGATTGATGTTCATACAGGAGCCCAGTCTGACATGGACCTTCTGGCCAAACTCAAATGGAGACTGCTCCTCTCCAAAATCCAATGTGAGTCCTCTTCCCTGCTGCCATGAAAAAGACCTGGTGCTTCTTACAGCCTCATTAGAAACTTGAAGTCTCGCTGCTGGAAGCACGGAAACTCATTCAAAAAACCTACTCGTGCAGACACAGTTAAAAAAGGATTTTGACATCTCTAACAATGCCACTATCCCAGTAAATAAATTATCAGCATTCACTTATAATTACTTTTGTTATATTTGTACCTGCCTTGCAGCAAATTTCCCAAGACAGAGTTCTGATGTCTGCTAACTTTATTTTCCCCAGTGTCTAAGCAAAAACAATTTTTTTTTGTAAAATGCTTTTTACTATTTGAAGCAGAAAAGTAATTGGTATTGAACAAAAGCTGGATAATATTGTCTTTCATTATATGCTGGGCAATGACTTGGACTACAGCAACATTACATGAAGGGAGGATTTGTATAAATAGCTTTCATTCTGGTTTGCCACTAAACCTCAGTACCAGCATGTTAAATACATGTATTTCTGTACGCCAGCACGGACATTCTGTTCTGTAACTGAAAATGTTTCATCTTATTGCTCTGAGGATTCTTGCCAGTTGGCACCTTTGCACACGTGCTGAATTGATAAATTTTTAATATTTACCCACTTATCTGGTTTGACACAGCATACCTACCTGAGGCAGAGGGAATTGGTCCTGGGACTGTGGGCACTGCATTTTTAGGGTTGCCAACACTTATATTGGCACTCTGTGGTCAGACAGCACAGCAGTGGGCCCCTTGCAGTTAAACTGATAAACAACAAAATATGTTAGAAGCTGTATGAATTGAAACCACAGCCATCTAACAGCGAAGTGATTTGCATGAGAGATGGCACCAGGAAGAGCACAAGCCAAACCTGACTGATTTCCTGCAGCCACTCATCCCCTTTGAAACCAAATACCAAATTCATGCCCTATCCTTGCACCATCCATGCATGGGTTTGAAGTTGGGTTTGGTTCAAAACCAGAGAAGAGCTTGTCTCTGTGTCTTAGACTCAGTGAAACTGGTGTGGCAATTTGGCTTGTGCCAAACTGGGGCTGGGGCTGTCCCTGCTCATGTTCACACTGTGTCTGGGCTGAGCCTGGCTCAGAGCTAGGCCAAAGGACTGAACCAAAAGAAAATGATATCCTGGTTTATCCCCTGAGGCAACTCAACCCAGGGGCAGCCAAGAGCCAGTGGTGGCACAAGAGACAGGGTGGGAGCATGTGAGGACAACAGCTGGCAACAGGGCTGCTTTTGTGGGAGCAGAGAGCCCTTCCATCCCCTTATCCATAGTGTCAGGACGTGTCCTCAGTGCCTGCTGCCCTCACTGCAGACAGAACAGTAAGATTGTCTCACGATCTCCTGACTGTGGAAGATTTCTTGCCTCTGTCAGATTAATGAGAGACTCACAGTCCTAGGCTGGCTTTTGCTGGGAACCAGAGACTTTCCTTCTCCATTGACTGGTATAAAATTAATGAAAATTAAAAACAGCCCATGAACAGAAGCACATTAAACCTATGCAGCCACTACAAACACACAGACACAGGGTCATGTCACCACAGATGGCTGCTCTGAGTATTTCTAGCACTGTTGCTAACTAATCTTATTAGAGACAGCCAGGACTGTCTGAGATTCCCCAGCCATGTGTCCATAGGCAATGTGCAGACAGGAATGCATGGCAGACCCCAAGAGGCCCTGGCCACGTGTCCACAGGCAGTGTGCAGGGGAACAGCATGGCAGCAGCTGCTGACAGCCTGCCTGGTCCTGAATTTCATAGCAGTGTTGTGCTAAGCTGCCAGCTGTGCCCAGCTCTGTCCTGGGTGCACCAGGGATCCTGTTCCAACCACATCTGTCCTGCCAGGCTGGTGCCAGAGCAGGGAGTAAACTGTGTTCAGAGAGTGGCCCTGAGTATCCAGTGCAGGCAGCACAGACTCAGTTGTCTTCACAGAGGAAAATTGATTTCTAGAGCCCCTTGCAAAAATAGATAGATAGCTCGATAGATGGATAGATAGATAGAGCTCTTAATTCAAAAGTGAGAGAGGCTTGTGGCCAAAATTTCACATTTTGCAGTCTTTCAGAGAGCTCTAGTCTTTGTTCCAGGCTGAAACTCAAGCCCAGTTGGCACAAGTCCCATGGGTTTCAGAGCAGCTCAGATTTCATTCTCTAACACACACTGCTGAAAGCATTGGCTTATGAAAGGTGAAAAACTTCTAAGAAATGGGCTACAGCCAGACCTGGCCTTCCTTATCACCATCTCCTGGGTGTTTTAGCACTAGCAGCAGGCAGCTAGCTGGTGGTGAAAAGAGTTCACAGCAACACAGAGTCCCAAGGGCTGTTAGAGGCAAAAGACCCAACCTATCTCCTGTCTGAGCTGCACAATAACATCACAATAAGGCTGCCCATAGGATGCTTTATAGGGAAGGAATGGAACTACACGTCTTCCACTTAGCTCTTTACCTTTGTGGTAATCCAAAAGAGCGAGTTTGAAAAGAACTAGTTACTCTCCCTCCATGCAATGTACCACTGCCATTTCTCCCTGTGGTAAACAACAGCATGCTGAGGATATCAAATGGCAGTTCTTCAGTTGTCTCAGGCACCTGAGCTGTACAAGGGAAAAAAACCCATGTGTTGTTCTGAATGTCCCTCACCTGCAGGTGTTTGGTTGCTGGGATGGATATGCCACCTGGCTCTGGGAGTCTGCTCCTTCCAGCAGTGCCAGCTCTGCCTCCCCTGGCCCCCTGCTCCCCAGCCACCCTTAGGGCAGCGCTTGGGTCTGGTCTTGGCTCCAGACCTCCCTATGCTTCCCGATGCTGTGCAGCTCAGATCCCTTCTGTGAGCCCCCATTTCCCTTTCTGCAACAAAAGACTGAGCCATGGGTTTGTTTTGGAAAGCACTGGACAAGCAACACAACAGGAGAGAGAGAAAGACTGGGACTGCCCAAGCTGCTGCTCTCCATGCAATGGCCTGAGCTCAAGAGTTGCTGAGAACTGGGCTCCATCTACCTCCAGCTCTGGTTTTGGAAGCAAATGCCTGCATTGCTGAAGGGGCACAAATCTAAAACTCCTTCCTCCTGTACTCCTGTCTGTTCTCTATGATGCCTATGAAAATTACAGTTTTGCCATTTGAAAACAAAAGTGCTTAGCTGGCAAGACAGACTCCATAAAGAAAGCAATGGAAGCTGTCACATCTGTACTGTCTGAACACCATCTGTCTCCCAAGTTTACTGTGATAGAAAGGAAATCCCATCCAGTCCTCCTGCAATATATCAGTAAATTGCTTAGCAGTGGCTCTTGGAGAAGGAATGAACACATTTCAATTAGACAATGGCATCATAAAACACCAGCTCAGTAAATAAAAACCTGGAGGTTAACATTTGTAGAGATTAAGCAATCTGTTAAGTAAAGTTTACCATGGCATGTTAGGGTTTTTGTTGTACAGTTAGATACATGTAGCATCCAAAACAGCCTCCTTAGCTTACTTTCCAGACTGTTATTTTTGCTTTAAGCATATGTAACTACCTGAGAGTTACCTGAGATCCAGAGACTGGCTTGGAATTGTAGATACCTGCAGAAATAGGTGTATCACTTCTGGTAGAAAAAGAAAGGACAGTAGTATGATGGAGAGGGAAAGTAAAATCAGAATTAATTGGGTTGGAAGAGACCTTTAAAGACCAAAAAAGCAAATCATATCTTGGCTTAAGGGGCTGATGAAAAATGCTGGAAATGGAATGTAACTGCTGCAAATGGGTTACCATTGTCATTCAGGAAATCCTAATTCCAGGTTAGGTGGAACTGAATGCTGGAATAACACCAAACTGGACAATATGAACCACCTCTAATTTCCAAGACTTTGCAACCACTATGGTTATGACATTTTCACCCTGTAAACATCAAAATAGCCTCACAGGTGTTTGGTCCTGGAAGGACTGTATGCACTGCAAGCCTAAGCTGAGAGAAGGATCCACTGCTTCTTGGCTGATTTTACAAACAGTCTTTACATCCAAAGCAGAGTAAAACTGGGCAGGCTTCAACTTCTTCCAAACTCCAAAAAATGTTTTTGATTAAGATAAAGCAATACAAATACTTAAGAAGGCTGCTCCTGCAGGTTCCTACATGCACAGGAAGGTCTCACTGTGCTTTTCAGAGGAGTGCTTTCTCTGTCAGCTTCAAGAAGTGTCTGCTCATAGCTGCCATCACTGTGACCCTCCACTGACTTCATGAGCAAGACTTGGGACAGGATTTGTTCAAAGGAGCCTGTGAATATTCACTGTAAAAAGTGAGCATCACGTTTGCATTGCAGTGAGCTGTGTCTCACAAACAGCCAAAACCATTGGTCCCATGTTATATATGGGGAAACGAGTCTCAGGCAAACACAGCCTGAGATGTACCTTCCAGCTCTCTCCAGTAACTGCTGGACCAGACCCACCTGGTACAAACACCCCAAGGAGCAGCTGAAACCTGCTGGCAGCTGAAATGCCCCTGCCACAGCACTCTTGCTGCTTTGATGCCAGTTCTCCTGCATTGCCAATTCTCCCCCCCAACTCCTTCATCATCACTGCCCCCCACACATACTGAGAGATTATCTCAATTATTCCAGCTGTTGTGCTACACCACACTGAACATAATCAAAGCTAACAAAGCACACTTCACTGGCTCCACTGTCATCTGGCACTGCAAGCAGACGATCCTAAATGAACAGGGCTCAGGCTGATGTCATACTTGAGAGAGTTTGGCAGGGGAGAAGGGGGAGAAAGAAGAAATAAAGCTGTGGATTTTACATGGCTGGGTTCTTTTATCATTAGAAGACTTCATAGAAGTATTGATAGGGTGGGATGATGCTGTGATTCTGGGGGATTTTTAGTCTTGGTATCTTTTTGAAATGCAGACTTCTTAGACAAATATCCCCAGGTACACCTCAGGTTATGAATGCAGATTTACCTGGAACTGTGCTCATACAAGGTCTTGGATAGCCTGGCAAATCCATTCACTTGTGCTGATACAGGCCAGATGCTGACTTACACTTTAACACCGTGATTAACACAGTGGCATCTTCAATGCATCCACCTGAAACAAAATGGAAAGAAAAAGAAAGAAAAGACTGGAGTAGAGCCTACATTATACACACTTTCAGCTCATTTCCCTAAGCAGAGAATTCAGACTCACCAGCACCAGGGTGGATGATAAATAATGGCCATGGCCCTTGGCAAAAAGAAGTCCATTTGCTCAGCCAGCTCCATCCAAACTTGCAGCAATTCATGAACAAAGGCACTCGAGTAGGAAAGAGGAATGGAAATAATTTGCCACTGACAGGTGGGACTGACACTGGATCCTAACCCAGTGCCCACAAGGTGAGAACAAGCACTGGTTAAGCAGGAGCAGTGGCTGAAGATGATCTCTTCTCTAGGCTTGTTTATCTAACTAGGCATACCTCTGAGAGCCTCTGCCAGTGGGTTACAGGAATATAGTCCCAGTCACTTCTACCTTTTTGGCTGCTAAGTTTTGTTGCAAACAACTGAGAATATACGACATGCCCATAAAATGGCACTTCCCTCCCATGGCTAGTTTTTCAGGTGCTATTGGGCTCCACATCACAGCAGCTGAGAGCAGCTCTCTAAGTGAGACACACTAAAGGGGAGGCTAAGGCCATCTCCAGGGACTAAGACAGCAACAATTTCCAAAACACAAAGGATCAAAACTCTTTACAGCATGGCCCCACTCTTGCAGACTTCTAAGCCATTTAATCTTTTTTAAAAATTAATGATGACATTCACATATCCTCTCCCAAATGCCAGAAAGGCCAGAAATTTTGCAAGTTTCCATGTGATGCCACTTCAGCAGGCTGAGAAGCATTTCTTGGCTTCTCAGCATGTGAATCATAGCAAACTCCCCTCCGTTTTCAACTTCTAGTATTATACCCAGTGATGTACATTCCAGGGGCATTCAGAGCTTCATGACAAGCAGGGAATAATCTCCAAAATCTGGGTTTATGCTGAATGAAAGAAGGGACTCCCTGTGTGTTGCAGAGCTCTTGCACACAACCAGAGGCCAACCTGCATCTCAAACAGAGCAGCACTGAACATCCACAGAGCAAGCTTTGTGTAAGATTCATATACTGAATATACATATACTCTGTAAGATACCATGCAGAGGTGATAACCACATGCACATGCAGAGATTGCTTAACACCTGGCACCTAAAGGGTTAATACAGCACAGAAGAAAGCATGTAATCTCTGAAATGAGGACAGTGCTCCAAGAATGGATCGATCCAGGGTTGCCCTTCAGTTCCCAGCTGCTGACAGACAGCAAATTGATCAGTGTGGTTTGAATTTCTCTCCTGGCAATTCAGGCAGGAGAGGGCCAGGAGCTCTGTAAATGCATAATCTGCGCCTGGCACTCACTGGCTGTGTACTAAACATCAATAAAACCTTCGGAGCAAGCTGTTTCCCCTCCAGTTGGTTAACATTTGTATCCAGCTGAACTCCTGGGGTGATAAGTACAGCAAACCTTCTCCTCTGAGGCAGATAAATAAAACATACTGTAACGAAAAGTACAGGGTATTGGCACGTCTCTCTCACAGGCTGTAAGCAGCTGAATGTCGCATCCCCGTGAATGCCGGGAACGAGAGGGGTTTTTCCCAGGGAGGCTCTGCTCAGTCTTTGCCTTTCTCCCTAGTAACCGATCCATTTTTCTGTTCCTCCTTCCCCTGGCTGGTGCACAGAGCCATGCCCCGACAGAGGACACAGCAGCATCTTTGCTAATTCTCAAAGTGCCACCTACAGTTTGTGCGAGTGCATGTGTGTGAGCAAACACAGTCCCAGGCAGAGGTGGAGACATCCTATAAATTATATCTCTATCCACCCCCCCGCCCATATATAACTGAGTCCTGAGATATGACCAAACCAGCCCGTAGCTCTCACATGAGAGAACAGGAATAAGTCTGGAAATGCTTCTGTTCTGGGGAGCAGGTCTTCTGCCTGCAGGGGAAATCGGGCACTGAGCACACAAACTCTGCAGGAGCACAGCAAGCCTTGCAGGGAAGGAAATACGGCCGCTCTGGCTGCACCTCATCTACTTCGTGAGTGGTCCTCAAGCCCTAGCTCAGAAAAAGTGCCCCAAAACCAGAAAAGAGATCCAGTACCTGTTTTCCTCCCTGATCAAATACACCAGTGGATGTGGCAGTACCAGCTCCCCAGAGGTGCCTGGGAAATGATGGTAAGTGGGAGCGAATGCTAGAGCAGAGCAGTGCAGTGGCTTCAATAGTTGCAGTGATTTAGCAATCACCACCACCGCTGCCATCCCACCCCCATTCCCTAGCACAAGGGCCCTGCAGGGTTGAGAAGTTTTTTAGGCAGTGAGGAAGGCAAACAGGGCAAAGGAAATGAATGCAACAGCTGAGAGGCTTAGGATTTAATCAGAGCTGGCTTTCTACTGCTTGCTTGCTGCCTTTCATCACTTATTTTCAAGGGAAAATTTCCATGTTTACAGAAAATACAGAAAATCCCCAAACCCAAACAACAATTCCCTTCTCCCACTCTGTGATTGAAATAGGAAAATAAAAAGGTTTGTATTTGTTTTTTATTAATTTTCCTGCAGAGTTAATTTAAAAGAAATGAGAGGACTTCACTGGTGCTGTGTTGTCTTGTAGCAGTCAGGCTAGTTAGGGAGCTCACAAAAGCCATCCCTAGATCCACAGGAAAAACAAAGGCCAAGCACACTCTCAGTTAGAGGCATTCCTTTGAGTTTTGCCCCCTTACCTGTTTTGTCTGGGTTTTTTTTTGACAGTTCTGTGCAATACCTGTGTCTTTTCCCTGGGGTCTCATCCAACCCCAAGTAGGCTGTGATGGACTGCAACCATTAGGGGATTGCACTGCCCGGATTTCCACTGGTGAATGTGCAGACCTCAAACAAGTCCCCTGTGTTTGTTGAAGAGCCTGATCCTGGCTGGAAAAACTCCTTCTCAGGCTTGAGCAGATGTTTGCAGGAGAAGACCTGAAGAAGCTTTAATGCTCTGCTCTGGAGATCCTCGTCCTTTCTGCCCCCTGCTCCAACCAACCCTAGAGAACCCAACAACACCCTCTGTTTGGACATGGGCACACTTGAAAATGGTTGTTTACAGTGATTTCGCTTAGACTGACAGGAAAACAGGAACACAGAATGGTTTTTAAATATACCCTGTGGCTAAAAGCCTGGAAGCAGCTGGCCTCTGGCCAGGCTGTGAGAATGAACAATGATATTTTGGGGCAGAGACGGAGGCGAGCCCAGATTCTTCCTGCTATAATTTGACTTTTTTGAATGTACTTAAATGAAGAGGTTGTTAACTAATTGGATGTCTTTCAGTTTGACTCAGCTTTGGCTCATGATTTAGTACATACACAAAGAGCACATTCCCTGTACCCCCTTCAGTCATCAGTTATTCCTCTCACCCATCAGTTTGTTTGTTTCTTTTATTTTTTTAAGTTTTTTTTTTTTGCTGTAGGTTCAGACTTTTTGTGAGAAAAAAGAGCATAGAAAAAACTTTTCTTCCCTTCTGTTCTTGTTCACTTTTATTCTGCATATTAACAGATTTCTTGGCTTCTGAAGAAGTAAATAAAGTGTTAAGAACTCAAAATCAAAGATGAAATATTGAGGTTATCCTTACTTCTTGTTTCCTTTACAACTCTGCCATCAACCATTTGAGATTTTAATTCCTGTTCCAAAACAGCAAGTAAGAAAACAGTTTACAAATTCTTCAAAACTCCCACAGAAATGGGAAAAACATTCTTACTTAACCATCTGGACAACTACTGTGTCTGCTCCAGCTCATGACTGTCAGGCCCCATTCTCCTCATCTGTGTGGAAAGGAGCCACCTCCATCCATTGATGGGACCACACTGACTCCAGCAAGAGGCTGAGTTCCCATAGGAGGCTGTGGTGCCATGAGACCTGTCCTGCACCTCCCTGTGCTGACACAAGACACAAAGTCACTGAAGGCTGACCCAACACCACTGGGAATGGCAGGCAAAGCTCTTTCATGGTGTGTCTGGAAGGATCTGGGGTTGGGTGAGCACTTAAATTACTGCTTCTGAGACAGGCTCTCAGCACTTTTTAACAATAGAAGAATAACTAAACAGGCCCGAGATTATATTTTCTTTTTATCAGCATGTGATCACTTATCTGGTAGATCTTGATCAGACACCTTACTGTCCTGGTCTTTTTCTGCTAGAGAGAGATATTTGGTGGGAATGGAGAACAGAAAATTGAAAGTGCAAAAGGAAAATTTGACCAGACTACTCCCACTCTTTGAAAACCCAAAATATGTGTATGCATGAATGAGCTCAGTAGATGGGAGCTTAAATCCCAGCTGTATGTAGAGTCACCCAGCAATATCCTTATTTGTACTCTGACTTCTTCCCTCCATTGAATTCTGTTAACTTGGAGCCTTGCAGTGGGCTGAGAAGAGCCCCAGGGAAAAGGGGAGACCTTGGTGAGGGAACTGACTGGGGATGGGGCTGCAGACTCACAGGCACACACGTGTCTGAAGGAACCTGCTGCCATCAGAAGCTAAGCCAGGACTGGGAGGTGCCACAGGTGAAGACAAGCACATGTAGCTGAAGGTCCCCTCAGTGTTTAATTACAAGTGGGTGGGGAGAATTTGTCCAGCCTGCTTGTTACTGGATGGCTAAAAGGCGGAAAGATAGACAAACAAACAGTCCTGTGGCAAGGTTGGCCATTTCCTGAGGAAAACACAGTTTTGACAGTTCTGCTGCAGTCCTGTACCCTTTTGTTGAAGCCAGTGCCATGCTTTAACCAAGTCTGTTTAAATGGTGGAGGATGGGCAGATAAGCCTGAAAATAACTGTCTGGGTACAAGTGACCACAAATGTCCTTCAAGCAGGGGACAGACTGCAGAGGTGTCAGAAATGGGAGACTGGGACAGGCAACAATCAAAATTCAAACTTGAATCTGTTTTTCCCTCAGAGTCCACAGCCAGCCAGCCATGGCAAGCCAGCCCAGAGGACACTATACTACATGAATTCCACCTGTCATGCAGGGACTCCTAATGCTGCAATAGGGCTGAGACACCCAGCAAGGGAGCAGGTTCAGTTAGTGAGAAGCTGAAGCCCAGGAATAAGGCGTGGCACCACTGCAACAGCTTGATCAAAAGGAAAACAGTGGCCCAGAGAATCCAATGACCTGGATCCAGACCCTGGTGTGGCCATGGAGCTGGTGTGGGGATTTTGCAGAGAACCTCTTCCTCCAGGCTCCCAGTTCACATCATCAGCTCTTAACTGGCAGGGATGCAGTTTGCTACCTGCTCTCACAGTGCCTTGCACCAGGAGATGCCATCAAAAAACTGCTGAAATGGAAATAGAACAGCAGGGCAAACAGGGGACAGTGTAGTGGTTAAAGGGGCACACTTTGCATCAGAGCAGCAGGCTCCATGCACTGCCTGCTCGGCACTGCTGGGCTACCAAAGCTGGCTTTCTTAAGCAGGCAGTACCTGCCTCCCTCGTGGAAATGGCTCTCTCTGTGCACGTGTCCAAGCAGCTGGCAGGATTGTGACCTTCCCCCTTGCCTCTTAAGACACATACTGTACATGTCCTGGGGAGCTGTGCAGATAAACAATACATGAAAATGTATGTGAGGAGGAGTGTGCAAGACAGGGGGAGAGAAAAAAGGCGAATATGAGAAACCAGACATCTAACAAAGGAGGAGGAAAAATGATCAGGCAAAGCAGTGAGATGAGAGAGAGAGTTGTTATTAGAGGCAAGAAGTGAAAAGAGGCAAATTAAACACTGGTTCAAACCAGAGTAAAAATAGCACAGGAGTAAAAGGAAAAAGGAAAGACTGCAAAGGGATACAACTGATGTCTTCCAGTAGGTGCTATCACACACATACCTGTTCTGTCAGCTTTGCAGTGAGGCACACCCTGAAATTAACTGCAGGGCAGCAGGATGGCCCTTGGAATGGCCCTGGCTGTACCCCACCCAGCCCTCATGCCCTCCAGCTGGGCCAACGGAGATAACAAACTTGGGGACTGCTGCTGGGTCACTGCAGTTAGTGAATTGCATCAAGTATTGACTAGTTACTGCAAAAGGACTCGACCCTGTGGCTGCTGTTTGAACATCTGCATTGCCCTTTACCCAGAGAAGAAGATGAGATCTGTTCCGTGGGCATAAATCTAGCTAAGAGCAAAAGTTACATCCAGATCCAAAATTAACTGGTGCAGAATTCCTCATGTAGCAGTGTCAAGCAGGATGTCTCTATTAAGGTATCTCAGAAAGTTAAGACAGAATAAAAGTCCATATATTTAGACTTGATTGCCATTCTGGCCAAAAAATCAAACCTAGGGATGAGAGCAAGATCAAAACTTAATCTTGGGACATGACCTCCCTCCTCTGCCCCACGTCCAGCTGGATCCACACAACAAACCGCATTAATCTTTATGGACAGCAAAGAAAACTGAGAGCAGAGCAAAGCAGGAATTTAAGTGTAAGAAAGAACCGCAAGACAGGCTACAAAGCAATAATAATGCATCACTGAAAAATCTCAGCTGATTAGACACATCTTGGGGTTGTCTCCCTAGTCCCTTCCCAAAGGAGGATTTGTCCTTATCCAGGGTGCCCAAATTCACAAGCAAGTGTCACCAATGCATATCCCAGGAATGCAGTGGGTCCCACTGTTACCTCTGGCTGACACTCAGACATCTGTGTAAGAGTAAGGCACTGAAAGGGTAAAAGTGAGTCACTCCATGCCTGTGTGCCTGCCTTGCTCAATCCTCATTCCCCCCAGGATTAGCCTCAAGGGCAGGAATGTCTCTAAGGGTTTAAGAAAGCTGTACTGCTCCCTTGCCTGCCTTCAGCCTTCCTGCCTGACCTTTGCCAGGTGACTGCAGTTCAGCTCCCTCCCTGCTAAAGAAGGGTTACAGAACCACCCTGCTCCAGGAAAGCATTGCAAGAATAAGTACATTAACAGTTGTATTAGGCATAAGAGCAATGAGAGGTTGGATGAATATAAAAGATTACTGAACATTTGATTTCTAACTTTACATCCTCCATCAGACCAAGTAACCTGACTTTATCAAAGTGCTACTCACGCTGGCAGCCTCTGAAGAGCAGACAAGTCAGCTCCCTCTGAATAATCTCAGGACCTGAGTGGAAAGACTAGCCCTGGCCAGTCTTTGGTTCTGCTGTCACTTCTCTTGCAGTGCTTCCCTGCATTTCCAGGTGTGCACACACTCAGAGAGCTGGAGATCTGAGCAGAATGAAATATCAAGAGAAAACAAAGCCCTAGAACATATTTATAGGCAGTCATAAAAATACAATTCTTGCTTTGATTGTGTATTATCCTGACAATCTCCAAGTGTAAGTACATGCTACTCCAACTAATCTGAGGTGAATTCAAATGTTAGTGCACCACTTATTTGCTTTAATATGAATATAGGTCTTTGGAAAAAAGAGAAACTGTCTTTGTGTGTCTGTGTGATAGACAAAGGAATTGGAAACATTTGCTAAACATTTTTGTACCATGGCTTTACAGGTAGGACTCACACTATGAACTTTTAGAGAATAATAGTTTTACTCCAAGCCCTTTGTCCTTCCCTCCCTCCATCGCTGTGTTGCTGCTCTGCTTTGCGAGCTCTGTAACAGCAGATTTCTTGATTCAGCTAAGGAACAGCTGAAATAATAAGGAAACAGTGGAGTAAGGTCGAGCTGACCTTGTGGTGCACACGCCGTCTGGGTAGGAGCCTACTGGGGACCATGGACGTCTGGCTAACACGGCCTCCCCATGTGGAAAGCTGCTGCTTGCTGGAGTTAATATTCACACCCACTCCGTGCAGGGCTTGCAAGTACCCAAGGAACAATTAACCTGCCACAAATGCTTGTTAAGTCATTTTTAATCCAAGGCATTGACAGGAAAAAAATTATGTTTTTTCCTGCTTGGCTTAGAATAAGAAGCAACGATGTCTACAGATTTACTGATGAAAAGCTTCCTAAAAGGAATTCTCAAACAATGAGGCCTCCAAATAGCCTCTCTTTACTCTCTGATTTTCATGCAGTGAGGAATTTAGATTTCCTATGACTTACACCTGCTTTTGTGAGGGAAATGCTCTTTTAAAACATGCCACTGCCTCCTTACTGGTGCAGCTGCCTTGCACTTAGAAAGAAACAGTTAAAAGAAATACATTAAATCTTATGCCAGAGCCAGACCTGCTGTCTCAATTCCTTTGAGTCAATCAGCACATTGATGCTGCTGTAAATCAAAGGCAATTCTGCAGTACAACACCATTTTGTAATGCAGGTACTGCCCTGCAAAGATAAATGCATATGCATATTAACTATCAGAATTCATTCAAAGTTCATAACCTCCCAATGTTTTGCTTATAATCTAAATATTCAAAGACATTATCTTAACTGACATATTTAAGTGAAATGCCGAAGATGTATATGCACAGAGCATATACTATAGATGTGTAGATACATCACACATACATATTTATTTCACTACATAAGAAGATGGAATCATTGTTATATCTCATGTAAGGCTGGGTGCTGTTTTCCGTAGATCATGATGACAGCCTCTGTTGGAAAACTACAGGAAATTAGCCTTGAATACTCTGCATAAATTCTCAGCTTTTGAGGAGCTGCAAGAAATCAACTTATATTCAAGTTAAAACTGTTCCTCAAAAAACATTCACATTCTGAAAAATGTGATTTTTTCAAGCCAGTTTAACTAAAGACTGTGAAGCAGAGGAAATGAATGTGGCAAAAGAAAAGACTCGAGAGCACCCTGAGAATATTTATATTGTTAATTACCAGATAGGAGCAAAATATTAGTGTGTTTTATTATCACTATATGCTTCAATATTGTTACAAAAATGAAACAAGGCTTACAATTGTAGATTGATTTTTCTACAAACCAGTAGCTTACTATGAACTTGTCTCTATGGTTCGTAACTAGTAAAATGGACACTCAGCAGCAGAAAGCATGCCTTTACTGGAAAGACAGAACATGACTGAGATATCTTTTCTGATTTAGGATTTCAAATGTTTTAAAAAATCAGGTCCATTCCAGGTGCATCTCTCACTTTTCTGCAGCATGGGCGTGTGAATGCATTACTTGAAGCTCTGTACATCCTGAGCACCAGGAACCACAGAAATTCTTGCAAAACCCAGCAGGGAGCAGGAGATGCCTTGCCGAAAATCAAAGTGGGATCAACTGCAACTTTCTGGATGCAACAGCACAATCCTCACTCTACATGAACTGGCAACTTTATAATCTACCAGGTCCTTCATGTATTGATGAGCAGAAATAAGCACAGCTATGGAAATGCTGTGATCAAGAGGTGGCTCTCAGGGCACCTTTCACTGGATCGAGCAGTGTAGTTCAGCTGTATAAGCCAAAGGCTTATGGCACAAAGAATAAAGGAGGGGTATTTGCCAACTTTACCTTCAGCAAGTGCCTCAGGTACTGCACTGATTCCTAGCACCTATCACAGGAGGCACCTTGAATGCTGAGGGCAGTGGGAGCTGAGCTGGCAATAAATCTCTGCTACAGGGGCTGTCTAAGGCAATTGGCAAGTTTGTCTGTACATGGTCTGTGCACCTGCACTGGCTGTGCACACGACCAGTGAATTCCACACTGGAGGTTTATATACACATAGATACATTACATAAACACACAGACCCAAAAGATGTATTTTTCAATATAACCCATGGCCATCCCATATGACCTAAATAATTCAAGGGCAGGAAAGCTACATAACATAGTATCTTTGCCGATAACAAAGCAATAATCCCCTTTCTGTGAGGAAATGACAGGTTTGAAATTGCCTTGTGTTCCCAGGCTTTAAACTTGGCAGCATGTCGGTTCTTGTAAATGTTTCACTCCAGAAGAGTCTGGCGATCCATTATTAGCAGCTAATTCACTGTCAAGCATGTGGGCAACAACATTTGGACAGGAGTGATGAAGCATCAGCTGTTAGTCTGCTGCAACTCCCCTCGTGTTGGAGATGGGGAGATTTCCTGACACAGGAATGTATTTCATGTGCTGTGGGTCACTCTTCTGGTCAGAACAGCAATTCAAACCAAGTCTGGGCTTTGCAGAAGCTCTTTTCCCTGTCTGAGGCAATGTCCCTTGGCCCATGGACAGAGGGAAAGGAAGCTGTTTTCAGTAAAAAGAAATGTGGTGAAAATAGAAATATGAGTGCTCAAAATTCGTGTCAGCCTGAAAAATCACAGTTGCATTTGTTAGAAGTGCATGTGTCTGCTACCTAGAAAAGCTTCCCTGACAGTCAACTTGAAGGGGGCATTTTGGTTGAGGCAAATTTTTGATAAATATATAGTTCAATTCTTTCATAATGCTGTCTCTTTTTTTTAAAAAAACCAAGTAATTAACAGCAATGAACAATTAAAAATAGCTTTATAAATATCGCCATGCTCTTAAACAGGAAATTACTAAACTCATTGTACAGCTTATCTGCCACAAAAAAAGATTCAGTCAGCTCTTCTATTTATAACAGCATTTCCCTCAACTAATTAGCAGCATTAGCATTCACAGGCTGCTCACCAAGAGGATCCAAAGACCCTCATCTCCCAGTCCGGGCCTGGATATTTTGCATCATATTCCCATTAGCTCATGGGGACTATCTGCTACCTGTGTCTTCAATAAGTCAAGATTCTCTTGTCTCTTGTTTGCGTACTGGTCACAGCTAAAGTATATTTTTCCAAGAAGTCACAGCTCTGTATGCACACATGGCATAATGGCTCACAGCACCAAAATTCTGGCTGAACTTACCACTGTCACCAGGCCCTCAGTCCTATTGGCTGTATTAGCCCCGATTCCTTTGCACAGCCATCATAGAAGGCAAGAGTTGCTCAGCAGGAATAATAGATCTTTGCCTAAACCTGAGTGACAGAGAGAAAAAAAAAATCTTTGCAGAGCAGAGGGGGAAAATCAAATTATTCTGAATATTTGTCAAGAGCAGGAGATGCTTTTAAAAGGGGTTTTGCTACCAGATTGAAGCAAAGGAAGAAAATGAGGAGGAATATGCCCTAAAATACTTCCCCTTCCTGGGCTCTGTCTTCTAGGAAATAACAAACTGAGACTGCACTGGGAAACCAGCTCAAACTGCAAGGGGGAAAGTTGTGAAGTGAGAAAGGTTGGCTGGGGGAGAGATCAGGCACTCTGTCAAGTTGGCAGTGATGCAGTAAAGGGTGGGGGAAAGAGTGGGGGTGGAAATCCCATCCTAGAGATGACACTCAGGGAACTGCAAAGCTGTGCATGGAATAGAAGTCAGGCAGCTCTTCAAAAATAGGTTGGGAAATCCAGCAAAGATACAAGCTGTGCTGATGGCTGCTTATGAAGCTGGGACCTCTGAGAAAAGGGCTGTGAGCATTTGCATTGCGAGGAGGTGTGCAGAAAGCATTGCACTGTGCTCAGACTAGTTACACAATGATTTTCCTGGCTTCAGGAGGTGTTCAGACTGCCCCTCTGAGAAACTCATTTTGTATTTATAAGGCTTTATGAACTTGCAGAATCTTTCAGAACTTCTGATCTGTGTGTAATTTCCCATGCTTTTCTTCAAGTGCTTTTCCTCTCCATAACAATGCATTATTAACTTTCAAAACCTTACTGCGTGACCGTAAAATTCATGTGAGGTTTCAGAGCATTGAGTCTAAATGCTGGAAACTGGTCCATCAGAACCAAAGGAAAAAATGTTCAGGGGAATGAGAGAGGACAGGAGGGCTGCAATAATTCTGCATGTGAAGAAAAGAAAGTTGGAGCTGTTTATTAAAGGAAGCATGCAGCCATGTTCTGTACTCACAGGGGGAAGGTACAGTGAAGGAGGAAGGCACAGTGAATGCAAAGATCAAAAAGGGGAAAGAAAACAATTTTTGGCCTTCTCTGAATCATTCTTCATAATGCAGAGTGGCTGTTGTGAAACCCACCCATGCACGTTCTCAGGAGACGTTGTTTCATGGCCAATGCTCAATCTGCAGCCAAACAAATGCACACAAACATCCAGACTTTCCCTGGTGTGTTGGTAGGTTCCCAGTAAGAAGATTTGTCACACATCTCTAAATGCAGCCCACAAACCCCCTTCCCAGACATCCAGTGTTTCAAATATTTGTGGAAGCCAAAGGCAGAACAAAGCATTCCCACTCCCTGTGTGATACAGACCAGAGGATACCAGTTATCACATTTTAGATGAGTGAAATATTTCTCATTAGTGTCAGTTTATCAAAAGGAAAGTCACCCAGTTGTAAGAAAAAAAAAAAAAAGCTATGGGGAATCTATTCTGTCTCATCTGTCCAAGTACTAATGACCTTCTTGCTGAACAGTTCAGTCCTGCCTTTAGATTCAATTTTTCTAGATTTGGAAATTGTAGAAACGCCTGGGTGACACTCTCCAACCTTTGTGATAGAAAGGAGCTGACATTAGCTGATTTTAACAACACTTCTAGCTCGAGCATATCTGCATCTCTGAAAATACTATGAATTTTGACAGGTTTTCAATACATTTGTCCACCCACAGAGCTGATGTCATCTCGCTTGCTGGAGGAAACTATAAAGGATAGATTTCCTTTGGCTCTAAAGAAATGTCTGGGTAGTGGCAAAGTCTGTTCTTCCACAGTCATTTCAATTAGCAGAGAAGAGCCTGAGAATCCACAGGCTGTTATAGTCGATCAGTGGCCAGAAAAAATTAGAGAGCCTGGCTGGGTGTTTCTTCATCCTGCATCCCTCAGACAGCCCAGTGCTCGCTGGCAGGCAGAGCCAGAACTGCCTCTTTCTGAGATACATTATTTAACAGCATCCTCTCTTCACTGACATAAGGTTATCACTGGGTGTGAGCAGGATGACATTCCAGACCTAGTGGTCTGGAGGGGATGGGAGCACTAATAAAGTCCCGATCAGTGAAATAAGATGGTCTCCAGCTGCTCCAACTCTGCCTGTATCGCACAGCCAGCCAGCTCAGCCCCAGTGTTGTTCCCAACACCTTCTCCTCTCATCCCATCTTTTCCCATGCAACAACTTCCCCATGGAGGGGCACCCCAATGAAGGCAGCTCTGGTGCCACGTGTGTCTGTCTGTCACTTGTTGCCCTGGGTGTTTGGGCACTCTACCTCTCAAGACAAACACCTGCCCTCATCCCCTTGCTGGATCGCACCGTGATCGTCACCCGCAGTGCAAATGGCAACACTGGGGCATCTCGCTGTTTGTGACATTAATTATGGAACAAGGGAGAAAGCCCAGCACTGAGCCATACACTGGGCATGCACCAGACCTGGCCCTGTGCTCCCGGGGGCCCTGCTGCAAGGCACATTTCCCAGGCCCCCAGGCAGATCCCTCTTCCAGCCCTGTTTGGGAGGGGAGGGAAGAAAGTGGGGAGATCTGATATTGGCTCTTCCTGCTTGCAGCTTAGAAATGTAAGAGCTGTAAAACTAATCAGTTGGTGAAATTTTCCTCTGTAGGAGTCACAGCCAGTGAAATAGGCATTAGAAAAAGATGGATGTGGCAGGTCTGATTAATCCAGGTGCTTTTCCTGAATAACGATAATTGGGGTTTAGCGTGGCTATACGTATAAAATCAAATTTAATCAGCAAATGGACTGCCTCCAAACTTACTGCCAACCCACCCTCACATTTATCTAGGACTACTGCTATAATTTCATTGAAATTGAAGTTTTCACCCTGAAAATTTATTCTTTCACCTTTGATGGCATTTTAATCCTTTCCTTTGCAAAACACAAATTTGGCCTTTCACTCTAAGAAGTGGAGCTGCATGTTCCTGTGCCTGGTCCTGTCAAGAGGCATGAAAGATCAGTGAACTTCACCTCACCTATGGCCACAGGACTCTGTTAATTCACAGCTTAGAAGGAGAAAACAGAAGGGCAATGCACTGAGTGTCAGCTGGAGCTGCCAGCAGGAAAATTTACCTGAATATTCAAGCTAGAGGAAGAGACTACACCAGCGCAAGAAGCAGCCCTGTGAGCTGCTAATTGTGGCTGGCCTTTATCTCCAGTGACTTTCTCAGTTACAGTAAATGCAATATGGCTCGTTAGTACTGCTGCACATAGACACAAGTGTAATTACAATAATTACTTCTCTCAGCTATCCCAATCATAAGTGTCTGAGCACCATCCCTTTGGATAGTCAGAGGACCTGAAGAGGACACTTGAAATGCATCCTGCTCTTGTGATGACATAGAAGATCGTCAAAGATTCTCCAAGTGCTTGTGAGGCAGCGTCAAGGCACTCAGTATTACCTTGTTATTTACCTGATGTATGAGGTTCTGTAGGTTAATAAGCAGCCTTCTGCCTCACAACACCAATGCAACCCCAACTGTGCTCCAAAAGAGGGATGAATCCAGCAAACCATAGCTCAAACCTCCCTGGCCAGCAGCTGGTAGCTGTGGTTTGACTCCAGCTCCTGGATCTGCTCAACGATCCCTGGCATCCCAAAGTGCCTGGCTTGGCTCTGCTTACAGACAACAGATAGAGCTTCTGACCTCCAGCCAAGCCAAGTGATTGCCTGGCTTGCCTCGTTGGGATCATCAGTAGTGATGTTCTGGACTCTCTGAATTGTTGCCTGCCAAGGGAAATGCTTATACATGTACCTGCACATATACATTCTTAAACATGTACAAACTGCTTCTCTCAGCTTGAGGGAAAATCTTGCTGGGGCCCATTGCTAAGTGACAGGAAGAGCTGGGTGCATTAGGAAAAATGAATACTAAGAATGGCTGGGGCAGTTTGCCTTGTCGTTTCCACCAGAAAACAGGACCAGTGCCTGCACAGTCCTGGAAAGTGGGAAAAAGGCTCCTGGCTGTTAAATGAGGAGCTGCGTTACAAAGGAATTAATGGAGTTTGGTCACTGAGCATTCCTAGAGATGTGGTGTTACTGAGGGAGCAGAAATCAAGCCGTGTATGTGTACAGACACTGAATTTCAGTGTAGCCCAGTTTTTTAAGCTCAGCCTTCTTTATCCTATGACCGGTCTCAGAGTGGCATCCCAGGCTGCATTCCTCCCCTGTGGGCTCTGTTGCCTGTGAGGGCATGGCACAAATACTTCACAAGCCAAGCGTTGGCTCCAAAAGGATAAAACAAACAGGGAAAGCAGCTGCTGTGCCAGGGGGATGAGATACAGATGCTGAGGGTCACTATTCTGGTGGAGCAGGGCACACATGCTTATTGGCCAGGACCCAAGCCAGATGTTTCCCTTTTCCCCTCCTCTTTCTTGTTACCTTTTCAAATAGGCTGTTCTTGACTGGTTCTGGGGTGAGCAGGGCCATAGGGGAGAAAAAAGAAATACATGCCCTGCCAGTTCCTGAAGATTTTCCAGTGGTCACCTTCTGGGATTTGCTGGTCTCCAGCCATTCTCCAGCAGAGGTGAAGAATACGATGTGAAATACAAGACTGACAGCAGGAAAATCCCTGTCCTTAGTCCCCTTTGTGCATCCCCTAGGATTGATTGGTCATTTGAGGGACATCTTGGACCTGTGGACCAAAGTACAATGACCACCACTCTAGAGTCACGTCTCTTCTCACAGGTCTCTGCAAAACCTTTCTAGGCTCCTCTGCCAAACCTTTCTAGGCTCCTCTGCCTTTTATGATATTTTCCAGCTTTGTGTAATGCCAGACCTTGTATATGTCTGATTGCTAGCTGCAGGGAAGGGATGATTCTCCACTCTCTTGCTCCTTTTCACTGGAGCAAGTTGCTGATCTAAAGTGTCCATGTTCATTGCCCAGATATCCAAGAGCTTTTTCTGTATTGCACAAGTCACTCTTAACTAATTTCTCTTAGCATTTGTAGAGAGAGCTTTAGGGTAAAAAAAAAAAAAAAAGGAACAAGGACCAATATTTACTTGTAGAATAGCAACTGTTCAAATAATATTTCTATTATTTTAAGAGAATCCATTTCAAATATCACCATAGATGAAATTAAAATAGCCCGATATTGTCCCTTTACTTCCAACTTGCAAAAAGCCCAAGAGATGCTGTTGTTACTCTGCTCTTTTAGAGCACAGGCCAGGGGCCCTGGGGCTGCTCCTCCCCTCTGCCTAACCTGCAGTGGCTGCTGGCACAAGGGATGATGGAGCACATCCTACTCTTTCTCATTTTGAAATGCTGCCTATACAAAGCATGTGGTTAGGGCTACTGGAATCATGTTATATGAAAATGGATTATACTTACAAGTGTTTGTGTAGTGGAAAAGTTAATGGAAACAAACAGACTTTTCCATTAATAAAATCCTTTTTTGCCATGCAACATGGGAGCAGTTCTGCAGCAGGTCAGTTAGGATGGTGACTGTGCACTGGCATAGGGACACATACTGATGTTGCATAGCTCTACCACTGCTTTAACACAGGAAAAACTTGGTCCAAGCTAGGATTTCTATCCTTAATCAGAAGTAGCGTTTCTTCCACCCAACCAGGATATAAAATTCCAACCTAGATAAAGGGGAAAAAAGCCCAAGGTGTTCCTCAAGCTCATCAGACACTAATTGTATCAACTACAAGCTGAACACTTTTTCCTAGGGCTTACAGTGTTCATAGAGTCATTCCCTTGTTTTATTACAGATTGCCCTGTATAATAATACTGAAGATCAAACCACAAAATCTGCATTTCCCTTTAAGCAAATTGCATTTCAGTTGAGGGGCTTGGGAGAGAGGAGAGCTGCCAGCACTGGATGGCTGCATCATTTCCTGAAACCTC
This sequence comes from Climacteris rufus, assembly GCA_013398175.1. Taxonomy (NCBI): domain Eukaryota; kingdom Metazoa; phylum Chordata; class Aves; order Passeriformes; family Climacteridae; genus Climacteris; species Climacteris rufus. Next base: position 394,289 of record VZRZ01008638.1, read on the forward strand.
TGCTGGGGGCTGTACAGTGTTTAGTGCTGGTTGTGCTCCAAAGATTGACTTGTGCTGACAACATCCTACCCGGAGCAAAACACTGGCAGTCTGAGCTCTCCAAAGTATGCAAGGAGTATCCTTTATCATCTGCCCTCAGGGAACACTTCTCTAGCAGGTGCTTCAGGGTTTGGGTGCTACTTTATCAGGCGCTTCAGCTGTGAGAGCAGAGGTGGTGGCAGTGTCAGGACTGGAGTCACAACCCTCATCAGGGAAACTGTGCTGCAGCCAGGATGCCCTTCATGGAAATGCTGTGACCAGTCCAATGGAAAATGTTACTTTGGGCTGGTTATCTCCTCTTCTTTGTAGAGTGTCCTGAGCTGGCACCAATGGGCAATGTTCAACTCAGCCCATTGTATCTGCATTTTACAGAAAATCCCTTAAAATGCAATTTTTGAATTTAAATATAATAGAAACAAAAGCATCTGATGATGGCACAAGCAGCTCCTGCCACACAGCTCATGGAAACTGAGATAAAATGTTATTGCTTTGATTATTAGGACAAACTGGTCCTGTCTGTGAGGCAGCTCAGCCACAGTCAATGCTACAGTAGGACCAGTTTAACTTTTTGAACTTGAAAAATAATAATCAAAAGAAGAAAGCACAAGCTTGAATGATGTATGCTCAGATAACAAAGTACATTGCAGAAGGTAAAAGGCATTTCTCTCTATCAAAATGTCCACTCAGATGGAAAAAAACCCCTATAAAACTGCACATAGTAGCATTGCTGAAAGACTCCCCAAAAGCCATTAAATGCAGCTGGAGTTTGACATGGTGCTTAGAGCTCAGACCAGGCCTTCTTCAGAACCACTTTGCAAAGGCTTTTCTTAATGGTTGGAGATGCTGCATACCTCTCCTTGTATTTTTTTTTCTCTCCCTTTTCTTTATCTATATAAAAAAAAGCCCAGCCTACCTGGCTGAATGTTGGGATGTCTGTGATTATAGCAAGAATCATGCACCCTGGTAAAGATATACTTGTCACATGGGGGTCTGGAGGCACCCATCAGACTCTGAAGAGCCACATAAAGCTTCTCAGTATCCCAAAAAGCTGCCAGTGGAGAGGCAAACTCTTGTGATATGGTCCCTTCTCTACTAGGAATCAGGCTGAGATAAAATCACCCTGAAAATTAATCTCTAAAGTTCACTTAAATTAAATAATCATCTGTGTTAAATTAGAACACTTGAAACAGTATAGCATTATAATTTCCCCTCAACTTGAGAATAAATATTCATCTTTCCAAGATCTACAGAACACTTCTCCAAGGGTGCTATCCCAATATTTTATCTTAAACTGCTGCAAAACAGAGACATTTATTTTCTACTATTAAAAATTACATATTTTATAAAGCAAACCCCCCATAAATAAATACCTTTTTCTGTTTTTCAGAATTGAAACAAATTTCTTCTGGGCTCAAGTATCTTCCCTAGGTTTCATTTAATTGCAAACCTGGACTTGGAGAATGTTTATTAATTTAACAGCGTTAAAGGATATGTTATTTGATTATATGAGTTTGCTCTTCAGTGGCACAACACTATATATAAGCCATTAGACAAATAGACAGAGATAACTTATAATTAGAGACTTCAGGAATGTTCTGAAGATCCCTTGTAATTGGCAACAGCAATAAAAAAACCCTAATTCATTTAATTAGGCATGTGATGGATATTATGACTTGTAAAACCTATCTAAGCTTATTGATAAGGAATAATTATTAAAAGCAGCTTCTGTTTGCTGAAGGAACAGCAGCAGATACACCACAGACAGTGTTAGATCTGCAAGTCTCTGATTAGCTTTTTTGCTCTCTTTGGTTTCTGCTGTAGTGCTTTAAAGGGTCTACAGCATGGCATTAAGGGTAGCACTGGGCTTCTGCAAAGATTATGGGCTGTTCATGACAAATCAGCTGAAGATCATGTCCAAAAGTGCTGTTTTCAGTCAGGTGCCACAATAACATCATCCTGAGAAGTTAAATTAATGTATGAAAACCCCCAGAAAAGAGTTACTTCAGAATGTCAGGTATGATGACCTGAGTGTTTCCTTTTCAGCTTGCTGAAGGATATTATCATTTGCACAAGGTCTGGAAATTGGTCTCACACTGTGATTTTAATGACAAGGGAATATCATGATCTGGAAATCTGAGCAACTCGTTAGGAGGCTGGGCTCTTAAATGACGTTTAAATTGAATGGTGGGTAAGATGTTCTCCAGAGCATCCTCTATCAGCTTTATGTTTTGAGTTTTGCCAATCTCAGGGTAAAAACTATAATTAATTTCTCCTTTTCAAACCTTTAAATTATAATTAAAGACAACATACATAATAAGAAAGTTTTCTCTTGATATTACATGCAATGTTGGAGTTAATTATTATAATTTTAGTTCATGGTTTTTATCATTCAGAATGTTAATCTCCCTGTTACTTTGAGAGATTGAGGAAAAACCGGAAAAAAATTGTAATTGGTTTTTCCAAAAAAAAAAAAAAAAAAAAAGCTGCTGTGCACAAGTTGAATGTAGCGTGCATCTAATTTTGAGGAAAATATTTAATTGGCAATGACTACAAAATAAACTTTGTTCTTGTTCTCAAGAGGTTTTCTCCCCTTAAGAAGTACTTTTGGTAATTAAACAAAGGTGAAAGAATATCATACACAAAATTGCATACACTCATTAACCAGGTTGTTGTACAGCTTCAGCTGGATACAGCTTTGCTGGATTTTAGCCTTGATCACAGAATCACAGAATATGCTGAGCTGGAAGGGACCACAAGGATCACGGAGTCCAACTCCTGGCCCTGCACAGGACCTCCCCCAAGAGTCACACCATGTGCCTGAGCGCATTGTCCAAACACTTCTTGAGCTCTGTCAGGCTGGTGCAGTGACCCCTTCCCTGGGAGCCTGTTCCAGTGCCCAACCACCCTCTGGGTGAAGAATCTTTTTCTGGTATCCAACCTAAACCTCTCCTGAGACAATTTCCGGCCATTCCCTCAGGTCCTGTCACCCCAGAGAAGAGATCAGTGCCTGCCCCTCCTCTCCACAAGCATTAGTGCTCCTTCTGCAGCCTCGGACAAGGGAACAGACTGCCCAGCCAGGGAGACTTTCTGGGAAGCTCAGGTTAAACAAGTTTCCAAGTTTAGCAGGATGGAGCCATGGCTGCCCTTTGGGAACCACTAAATCACAGCAATGCTGCACTGCACTTTTCCGACCTGTGCTGTTTCCTATTGCTTTCAAAGCTGCTTGGTGGAGTGTTGCTGGCACCCTGGCAGAGGCTGCCTCACCAATAAAATGAATGTTTATCATCACAGTTGAGCAGCTCAGGAGGGTTTGCAATGCACAGACTGTCAGCTGGTTATCGTGGCACTGGATCAAGGGCCTGAATTCAAATCTTGACTCTGTTTCAAGTCAATACATGGCCACAAACAAGCTCCTGAATGGAAACTGCCCAGGCTGCTGCCCTCTCCTCTCTTCCCACTCCCAGAAGACAACTTGTGTTTCTGTCCAGCCCTGGAGCTGTGATGGGAGGATGAGTCAGAGCATCTGCAGCAGCTCAGTAGGGCCAACCCAGGTGACAGCAGTGACTCAAGAGAAGCAACCTGGGCATGGACTCCAAGTGTCTGGGCATTTTTAGTGCCTGCACTTTGTTCTGTGCTTGCAGAGAGGTGACAGACACAGCTGTGCTGATGTTGGGGCAGGAAGGCAGATTAAACAGACACACTCCTGCTCTGCAGTGAGAACACAGATCCCATTCTGGGCACGTGTGCAAGTCTGTTTCTCCCCTGTGAGCCCATGCATCTTGCTGATTGACCTGAACTGGTTCTGCCTGCACCAGAGGAGCTGTGAGCATGCACTGACTCAGACTTGGCACTGTGATACCACATCCCCCCAGCTCTGGTGGGCTCCAGGCTGCCAGTGAGTTCTGCGTGCCAGCAAAGAGCAGGTAGAGGAACTCAGTGCTGCCCACTGTGCCAGGTTTTGCTCCTGTGCTTTTGAGAAGTCCAGGGGTTCTCACAGAGAAAATTATAAAAGCACAGGACAGTCACAGCTCGTCCTTGGAGAAACAGCTTGTCCATTGTCTCACACACATTGCCATTCACAACCCAGGAAGCCTAAAAACATCCAGGAACAAATCCCATATGTTGTTTTATTCTAGAATGTAATATTATTCAGCTTTTTTCCTTTCCAATGTGAATACATCTTTGTCAGGAAAAACACTCTTGCAGTATCTATGGTGTCAGTGTCCACACTGGCATTGTAGAAGGAAGTTACACTGTTGTGGAGTTAAAAATCACAACTTCGAGATCTTTTTTGAGCCCTTCACATGCAGAAAAGGTAAAGCTTTTCCAGACAGGGGCAAACATATTTACTACACCACACTGGCTAAATCACAAGCAGAAAGGACTTAAATCTTCACATAGTCTCAGGTTTTGCAAAATCTCCCAGGATGTGAACCTGGACCAAATGGATGGATATCAAGCTCTGATGTAAAGACATGAGAGATAACACTTAGGAAGAGAAAAATTACTTGAAAAGAGAACACTGAAATATTAGTTTGAACACAAAAGAACAACAACTTGCTTTTCAAACCAAATTACTTTTTCCAGCACTTAAAGGCTTAAAGTGAAATTGCTTTGGCAGTGCACAATGCTGAGAAGTTGATGGACATCATCTAGCATTTCATGGACATAACCTGGCCCAAGGTTCTTTTTTTTTTTTTTTTTTTAAGCAAGTACCTATAAATCTAAACAAATACACATAGCTCTATTTCATCCCTATTTCATCCTATCAAAAGAATCCTGTTACTGGAGAAGGAAAGGAGCATAGGAGTTCATCACTTTCACCACTACCATAATTTATACCTTTGTTCCAGAAAAAAATCTTGCCTGAACTCTACTGGGATTTGTGCAAAAACCCCAGGTTTTCTTAGATTTTGGTAGTGAGCATGTGCTTAGAGGAAAACTTATCAGAGTTCCTCAGCCAGTAGCTGAGCCACAATCACCTTTACCTGTTAACCTGCCACTGCCACACCAAAACCGAGGCTGTGACACAGTAAACCTCAGTACGACAGAAGTTACTGAAAGAGATTTTCTGCAGGCTTTTTGGCTGATGTCAGTCAAGCTGCTTCAGTTTTGGGTCCCATGCTGACTGAATTATTTCTGCAACAGGCTGGAAGAATTAACCAAGGCAGCAGAGATTAGCTGTACTACAGAGCTAATTACCCCCCTTACTTTCTGCACTAATGAAGGAGTTCTCAGATTTTGCAGCATGGCTCTATGTGTAGCCTGGTCATGGCCATCACCCTTGAAAAGCTCAGAAATATCAGGATGCAAAATTTGAGCCTATCTTTATTTTAAGTGTCACAGGAATTCTTCCTACCTGACTTTCCCCTGTTTATGCCACAGTTAGAGCAGCCCATCATTCAGTGCCACTGTCCTTTCCATGGCAATGAAAGGTCCACCAGAGGAGGAAAATACAGCATGGGTTTAACAAAGAGATTATGCCTTCCATGTGGGAGCGTGGAACAAACACCTCCCAGCCCCAGGTGAATAAAGCCTGTCTCTCCTCAAATTCTGAAAATCCAAGTTTCCTTAGAACCAAAATTGCAGCTTTGCCTTCTAACCTGCTGAAATAAACAAGGAGCTTTAGGGTCCTTCTCACTTCCTTCAGCTCCCAGGGTCACACATCCCACTCTTCACTTAGACTTTATTTAGCACATCGTCTGGCATCCCTGCCTCTGAAAACAGAAGGGGACATGTTCCAGATCACCATTCACTCCCCTTCAGAGAGTCACAGAATGGCTTGGGTTGAAAGGGACTTGAAACATCATCTAGTTCCAAGCCCCCTGCCATGGGCAGGGACACCTTCTACTATCCCAAGATACTCCAAGCCCCATCCAACTTTGCCGTGAACAGTTCCAGGGATGGGGCATTCACAGCTTCTCTGGGCACCCTATGCCAGGGCCTCACCACCCTCACAGCAACTCTCCCTCTTTAGGACACAGTCCCTCTCCACAGCACCCTGGAGTGCCTCGTCTTTCCCTGAACTGAGCTTTCCACATCCACCTCCATGCACTTTTATGAAGCATCCTGGTTCATCTGTCAGAGAAATAATGTTTGATGCAGTGCCTCTGAGCTGAGTGATTTGTCAAGGTAACTGCAACAGGAGGACATCACAGTGCTGGGAGCTAATGTATTACTGTCCTGATAGATTCATGTTCTTATATTGATGGCTGACATTGCTGGACCTCTCAGTGGAAAAACTGCCTGGGCCACTGAAAATGCCATGTTAAAAATACTGGTATTTATCACTTACAGGGTGCTTTATAGCCTTGGATCTATTTACAAAAATTAACCAACAGGTCTCCTCCAGTTTCTGTGGTGAGTATTCTGCATAACTAACACTACTCTGGTCTTACAGAAGGGTAAATATGAAGGCCTCATGAACTGGCTGAGTACCCACAGGTCTGGCTGAACACTCCAAGAGTAACAGGAAAAGTGCACATGAGTCATAAACCTGTAAACACCAAACTACAATGAAAAGATTGGTCAGAAACTACAATAAACTCTGTTCTATCCCATAGGAATGTGGAAATATGCCCTTTGTTTTTAGAGATGTCATACCATCTGTATTAGGAACTCAGGTAGAATTCTGAGTTTTATTGTCAATGTTTTACCTGGTATCACAATCCAAATCCCATTTCTGACGTGCCTGTGACCTCTTTGCTTATTAGTACCACATGTCATAGAAATTCAGTGAAAAAAGCAATGCAGTATCAGGGCACTATCTAAAGTTCACTTCTCTTGTAATTTTCGTGTCACTCCTAGAACTTTCCAACAGACCATGCAAGACAATCCCTTCCATCAGAGACCTCCCCACCAGTACCATGTTTGCAAGTAGCAAGCCTATTTTGAGAATAGTTTACAAACAAGCATCCTGGCAAAGCCCAACCTCCCTTGACTGCCCAGTGACTCTTTCTATGCAGAAAAATGGAAAATGGTTCTCCCTTGTAGGCTATCAAAGCACTGGCACCACTGCAGGGCTGTCTGTACGTGTTCCTCTCCAATGCCTGATTGCAAAGCTGAGTTGTGCTCCTGGGAACTCCCACACACCAGTACAAGAGCTGTTTGTATTACTTAGAAAAATAATGAGGTATTTTCTCCTTTGCCTTGTCCTTCCAGCTGTCACCACTTCGTGCTCCTGCCTGCAGAGACCATTCCCTCCAGCCTCTGTGGTGCTCCTGGCTGTTCACAGGTGCTACCACAGTAGCTCTGGGAGCTGACATTACCACTGCCTGGCACTTCCCTATGCTGCTTTCCCTTTTCCAGTTGCTGTATACCTAATAAAGATGAGGCAGGCAAAGGGGACATTGTACTACAGTCTAAGGGGTCTTCAAAACAGGAATTAACTACCTATAATTCTGTCTGTGCTTTTGATAAACCCCTGGACCCCCAAATGGAGATAATCAGCGCAGTATTTCTGACATCTGCAAAGCAAACTACTGAATGGCCCAACCTTCCTTACCTTTAATGTTAATACTGACTTCCCTTAATCCCCACTCTTGAAAAATGCATCAGGCATATGCCTCTGTTTGCAGAGGACAAAACCCAAACCAGTCATCCCAGAATAGCTTTGATCTTATTCATTGAAATTGTCTTTGTGAAATATGTTCCTTTTAAAAATCAGTTATCAGAAGTTCAGAATAATGAGACCATTAAAATAACTTAGCACAGACTGGGATCAATTAAAATAAATGGGGAGGAATAAGGACTTTCAGAACAAGTTACTTCATCAGGGAATTTAACACTCAGCTGTCTCTACCTTGGCTTCAGTATTTGCCACATGTATATTCATAGTGCCTTGACTCAGACTTCTACACAGTTGAATGTTGTGGTTATTGGATCAACTAAAATGTACTATTTATTTTTCCTAAGGTAGAAAGACTGCTTTTTAAAAACACAGTGTGTGCCACTTCACTATCAATGAATCTTTAGTGGTGTCTTTTCTTTTTCAGCCAGATGGAATTGCTGTAGCAGATCTCCTTGTATATAAACCTATGCTTAAGTTCAGTTTGATCCAGTAAATCAGGTATTTAAGGACAGACTATTCACGGGGCTGAATGCCTTTCCATGGGATTTGGGGAATTTAACCTCCCTTTGTTGAAAATTGTAGCCAAAGTACTAAACTGAATAGGGATGAACAATCTTAACTGGAGTTTTTAACTCACCTGAACTGCTGCTTTCTTCCCAAAATAGAGCTAAACCTAAAGAAGGGGAGGCATTGCTGAAACCACCTTGCATAAAGAGAATATCTTCTGATGAAACATAAGCCTAGATTTGGAGACATTTACATGAGCATGAAGAAGGAATCCAGAAAAAATATATAGCAGGAAAAGAAAAAAAAACTTGAAAGGGGTGCACAGTGTTTCTTGTGGCTTGAAAGTATGTAGAAATTCTTTCTTTTCTGTTTGCATTAGACACAATAGACAAACTTAACAGGAGTGCTTCAAGATCTGAATACTCTCATATCTGAGACCCAGCACCTTTCCATCCTAGAAAAGCAGTCTAGAAAAATAATGAGGTTAAAGCACCACACGGGAATTCAGGAGAGCCCAGTAGGAGTCGAGGTCAGCTACTGATTTTCAATGCAAGGAGTCAAACAGCCAGACTGTTCCCCAGGGTTTTTTGTCCATTTCTTGTGACCCTTTTGTCTGTTCTTTGGTATAATCCTACTGTCTCATGACTGCCTTTTCATGCAGTGAAGTGTTCCAGGTCAGGCTGGATAGGGCTTTGAGCAACCTAGGTCTAGTGGAAGGTGGCCCTGCCTTTCCTGTGCATTTTTAAGAAGAAACATTTGTTTTTAGCATACTTCAGCTTAATTTTCCAGAACCATTGCTTTCCACTAGTCTCCAGTTGTCCACCTACACCAATTTTTGTTGGAAGGGCTTCCAACTTTATTATCAGATTGTTTTCAGTAACTCTGTCTAGGCATGAATGTCACCTGAGCAGGAACTTCGCATCATGAGAAACTGCATCTCAATAAAAAGCTTTCAGCAAGCAGCAGTTCTCCAAGGCACAGAGTTATTAATGTATTAGAGCATGCTAGTTAAGCAACGTAATTAATATATCTCTGAGCATTAGGTATGCATGGCCAACTCTGATAGCTGTCAGCAAAACATAATCTAGGTAATTTCTAGCATATAAATTGAATGCACTTTTGAAAAACAGTTTCTAATTATGAAGACTAATTAATTTTGGGGAAAAGCTTGCTTTTGTTTAATTTGAACAATAAATTTAATTACGATAACAAAACACCCAGTGGACAAACCGTTCTGAAGAACATTGTCTCTGTCCACAAATAATCAGTTTTCTTTTATTTAAAGCCTGATCCTGTTATGTTACCAAGAAAAAAATATAACTGCTTATTGCTAACACCAACATGATTTCCTCTGTCATATTTAGGGACATGTCTGGCATTAAACTCACTTGCAATGGTGCCAACTGCATATGCATATGCAGTGAGGTATCACAACCTGCCTCATGCTCAAAAGTGTGGATGAGATATTCAATACCACAGGCAATTGATAAAAAACAAGTTGCTGGAATAGAAGAGTTTGTTTTTGTTTTTTTTTAAATTATCAGCTTCCAGCAGCCTGGGTAATACATAGAAAGCAATGGAACAAGACCAGGAGAAAAAGCTGACTTGTGCCAGGCTTCCTCTTTTTTCTCCTCAAGACAAGAGTCACCCTTAAAAACTGGCAAGGTGGGAATCAAACCCTGTCCTTCTTTGTCCCCTTTGCATTCAGTAATACTCTGTTCAGATGCACCCTCTCACAGCTGGGACACAGCAGGTATTTTGGTGACCCCAGTGCCAGCCCCTTGAGCAGAAGTTGCTGCAGAGCCCACTTTAAATAGAGCTGAGAGTCTGTAATGGTCAGACTCAGCTCTCCCAGTACTTCCCCATTTTGCCTCTTTTTTCCTCTTCCCTGAGCAATACAAGTGGACTCCTTGGAGTAGGAGATTCAGCCCTTCATCACAACACAGCAAATATTCTGCTGAGTGTATTGGGCTGGGCAGGCTAAGGGAGGAATGAGCACTGATGCAGAAGGCTGATAGAAAACTCCTGCTTCCGTGGTTGGGAACAAGCTACACACACCCTTTGGCAAAACAGAAGAAACCCTGGCTCTGTACAGGCGGGCACGTGTCGTCCAAGGAAAGCAGCACTGCAGCTGCAAGGGTGACCCTCCCCTCCTGCAGCTGCCCTCGGGCTGATGCTGCACGGCTGTGCCATGCAGGACCACGGCCACCACAGGGGAGGGGCCAGGCTCTCCCGTGCCTCCCGTCACCAACCCTCAAGCACGGGAAGGTGACAGGGATGTCACACTGTCACCTGCACGAAGCTGGGTGTGCTGTCCAGAAAGGAACATCCTACCAGCCAGGTGTTTCTTGCTCCCCTCTTTCTCCTGTCTGCAAGCTGCTTGCCACAGAGTTGCACTGTGATGACCACGAGGCAGTTTCCGAAATAAAATATCCTGCTTTTGCCCATGGCAATGAGTTGTTTTTATTGACTCTGAAGTGTTACTCTCCGCCCTTGTTTGTTAGCATGGGATTTGAGATTAGAAAGTGAAGTTCAAGCAGCCAGTTAAAATTGCTGAGATCTGGAAAGGGAACAGCACAAGAAGCTCGGATTCCCCTGAAGAAGGACAACAAGCCTTTGAAGTTTTTTCCCTTTGCTCAGCCATCTGACTTGTGTGCAATTCAAGGGCCCCTGGGGTTAAGATTTGCATCCCAAAAGAAAGACTTGAAAAGTAGCTGGTTTGAGGCACTCACACTTAGAATCCAGAGACTTCACAGGCTTCATGGAGAGCTGCATCACATTGCACCACGGCCTCTATAACCTTGGTGCTGAGGAGTTCCTCCTGTCACAAACCCTTCATACAGCGCTGAGTCAGGTGAAACATCGGCAGGGATGTGGCAAACTTGCTTACTCTTATTTTTCTTCATGATAATTTCTTTCCCTTGCTGAGTACCTGGCTTATCAGGGCAAGTTCTTCACAAAGGAGTGCTTCGGCAATGAGACATGCACTCAGATGACATAGGAAAGGCCACAAAACTATTAAAATAAAATGAAGGGAAAGAGAAAAGGGCACTTAGTCTGCCTGAATTTCTGCTAAAGGCAGCTTGGAAGCACATAGGACCTTTAAAGGACTTGAGATGAAATGCAGTCTTGACTTTGAAGTACTGTGTATGTGAGCTAGAGATCATCCTGATGGAAAGACTAATACATCTTTCTTCCTCCCTCAAAAACATTCTTCTCACATTTACTTTTACCCCCTGCTGCATTAACTTCATCACAGCTCGAAGTTTCTGAGGTCTATTCCTAGGACTGATCTCAAGAAGAGTTGTCTGGTTTGCTGTTCTCATGTTCAGTTACAGGGATAAAGTAAGGATTGGATTTGGGAAGTGCTTGTTACTCATTCCAGGTCTCAGTTGGTCTCAGGCAAGTCACCACAGATGGTGGTGTGAAAATCTCCAGAAACACCAGCACCCAAATAAAATCAGAAATTTAACAGCTGATCAAGCCAAGTGAAACTTGTTTGGTAAAGTGGAGAACGGGATCAGTATGTGTCAAATCCAGCTGGGTAAGTCTGCTGCACTGTGGGGCTTCTGAAACCCTGACAAGTAAACCTGTGAGGGCAGGCTGGGCAGTTTGAGAGATAGCTGAGCAAAGACATGCATTGTCACAGACTAGCTCATTGTCAGACAAATCAGAGCATAAATAATTGCAGCAGTAAGACATTTCTAACAGAAATCCATTTGAAAAGAACTGAGAGCAAATGGAAAGATTGAAATAAAAATTCAGCAAACCCTTGGCATAAAATATCATCAGCCTGATACCACAAGTGACAGCAACAGGAATGAGCAAAATTTCTGTCACTCTGCAGAATACAGAGCCCTGCAGCTATCAGCTTTTCTCATGGGAGAAGGGAATCCCTGCAGAGGCACAAATAGCAGCATCTGGCTCTGGGTTGAATTCCCAAGGTCACTTTTAAGCAGAGCAAGAATTTACCTACTGCTGAGACTTGAAATGCTGTGCAAAGCACCACGTTGGGCTGGCAGAAGCCCACGCATTGTGCCCACGCAGAGCTCTGCCAGGGAGGAACAGAACAAGGAGCAGGGAGTGCCACAGCCACAGCAGCCCTCCTCTCTCCCCTCACTGGAGCACTGTGACACTGCCACTTCACAGCTCCAGCAGCACTGAGCTGACTGCAAGGACCCTGTCCATCCAGGCAAGTACCCAGGAATACATTGAGGGGGGAGAAGGGGGTGAAAGGAGGTGAAGGATGAAGATTTTATCATTAAGACTGTAATTGCATTTAATCATTTCACATTATAAGTGAGTAACTGCCTTTCAGGTCATTGCCCTACAGAGGATCTGCTGTACAGAGAGAGCTGAGACTTAACTGCTTTTGATGAAAAGTCCCTGCAATTACAAGATTCCTGGAAAATGTCTGATTTCAAGAAAGCATTTGCTGATTGAAAACACAGTGGAGAGCAATTCCAGCCAGCACAAAGGGCAAGATCCCCTTTCTGTAGAGCAGGGATCCAAGGCGCAGGAGGTGATTTTCACTAGAGAGTCTACAGCAAAGCAAACTGCAGGAGAATCCTGACTGCAGTGTTTGCTTCAGGTACACAAGAGCAAGTCTCATTAGCAACAAAGTCATTATTTAACATAATCTTTATCTTCTCCTTGAAGAGAAAATTGGTAAGTGGCCAAAGGTTATGTTTCCCACCCACCCACCTGGCCCCAAAGCCATCTTAAATTTTCTCATTAGCATTTCTGCCCGACTCTCCCACCACAAGATTTGGATGCTTCATAAAAATTAATGCATTAACCCTGCCAGCAGCTCTATGACAACAGAAAGTATTACCTCCACTTTACATATTTTAAAGATGCAGACAACACTACAGACTTGCATTGGATGCCCAATATAAGGCATGTGATTCTCATGGGTTTCTAAGGTGCCTGATATTTTTATGCTCTGAGAGCAGTTCCAAGAAAATTCTGTCAAACACATGAATATGAAACACTGGGAATACAGGTGTGATTCACCCCCATCCTATCCAATGTCAGGCACCTAAGAAAAGCTAAATTAGGCCTTTATTTGCTTTAACCTTCTAGTCTCTGAAGAGAAATAAAGCAACTTGTGTCCACATGGCTGTGCAATACCCACCCTGGGTCTCCTCTCTCCATCTATTTTCCTCATAGGTGTGAAATGAGTTTTCTGAAACTTAATAATGAGCATATTTCCAACAGATTGTGTGGTTCAGCTTCCTCTGGCTCAGCACTACTTTGCTGCTCTTACAGAGTCAACAGGGCTTCCAAATGGACTGGCTGCAGTGCAGTGGTCCCTGTTATTGCTGTGGTGCACTTGTGTGCCTTTAGTTTTGATATTGCAGAAACCTACAATAAAATGTCAGTCTGTGCTCCAACAGATTGATAATTATGGAGAAACTACTTATCTGTCTAATGAAAGAGTGATGAAGATAATAAGAAGATCTGGCCTGTGATACTGTTCATTTATCACAAAGATGTTAATTAAATTCTGTTCAATCTTTGATGGTCTGGTTCTTTGCAAAGGAGGGTTCTCACTGTTTCTGGCCATGAATGTAAGGTGTGGTCTCCAGCAAAGAGGCGAAACTATTTTTTTCCTGAATAAGCATTTTTTAAGCCACTGGATGTGCATCTGTCAAGCCTTGGTTTGCAAAAGCACATGAGGGCAGCATGTGCCTATGTGACTGCAGTTGTTACCCAGGTTGCAAATGCAAGAAACTCAGCATGCAAAAGGAATGCATCAAACAGTCCCCTCTTCTTCCCTGGAAACACAGACCCGAGGAGCCACTTGCAAAACACAGCCTTACATCTTGAGCTGCTGCAGCCACCATCTGCAGACTGAGGCTTTCAAAATGCAATAAAATGCAATTCGAACAGGAGGTAAAGGATGTGATATGTTCTTTATAGCTAAATAATTAACACAATGAATTGAAGAGACTGAAATATTCATAGTTTCATATATTTATAAATTAATTTTTAAAGTCACTATGTAGTATTGAATTATCTTTAAAAGTCTGCCAATCTAGGACCTCTCAGTTTCATTTCTGCTTGTTATTACAATTATTAATGCTCAAAAAATGACAGGTGCTTGGCAAGAGAGATGAAATGCAGCTTCCAAAACAACAACATCAGCTAATGCTTCTGCAGTAGTGTAGGGTCAGCTCTCTGCTGGCAGTCACTGGAGGAAACCCAGCTCCTGATCATCCTGAGTGGATTGTCCAGAGCTAGACAAGCCATGCTGAGCCCTGCCAATAAACCCTCCAAAGCACCAATTTCTGGCCCTGTCAGTGTCAGCAACAACTCTGTGCTGACTGTCTGATGAAGGAGCAGGTAACACATCCCTCTGCCCGGGATCCTTGCTGGGCAGGTGTGGTGTGCCTCAGTGAGGACCAGCAGTGACCAGAAAGACCAATTCAACAGAGTCCATTGGCTGGAGGTGTATCTTGTTCCTCCTTGACCCCACAACAGTCTACACATTGTAGCAGGAGTTTCACTTGTCTTTGTTTGTCCTAGGATAAATTAAAGGTAATAATAATGTGGATGGTGACATTCCACCCTGGCACCACGTCACCATGCAAGAGGGGGCCCCTATCTGCTCTCCTACATCAATACCTGAAACATTCTCCACAGAACACAGCCAGGGTGCTGGACCTGCACAGTTCCTTCGTGCTCACGAACACCAGACACCAGAGCACCTCACGTTCCTCCTTTGTGTCCCCCTTGCAAGCACAAAGTAGCGATTGCACAAGAGCACTGATCCTTTTTCAGTACCCCTGCATTATGGAGCTCATTCACTTCCCTTTGATACGTTTTTTCTGATAAATACTCTATATTCATGCAGCAGCAGCATACCATTACCCTTTGACAAGAGTCTCTTTTTGTTGACATTATCTCTAAATTATTCTTATTTGATATGACTCAGTTGGGTTACACTTAGAGAGGCTTACATGGTAGTGCTTAGAAGAATAACAAAAGTGGTCAGACTAATTTTTTATATCAGCTAAGGAAATCAAATTATTACTTTTTAAAAAAAAAAATTATCTCAGTATTTGTAAGTGTATGAGTATCTGGAGCTTACATCTTTCCAGAACAACAAGAATGAAAGGTCAGTTTATGACTCACAGGAGAAGTAGTTTAATCTAATTTTCTTAGAAGGTTTAATAGTTTAATCCAGACCATTGCTTTCATCTTTTGCTTTAATTTAGGACTATACCTCAAATACAGTTGAATACCATAATAGAATGGATGATCATGTACATGAACAATTCTAAAATGGGACACAATGGGATATAACCAGTGAATAGGATAGTTTTATAAAAATAATTCCCAAGCCAGGAGATCATTCCTCTGATCAGCCAATGTTCTTGTTGCACCTGCTCTGAGCAGTTCTGGTCCATCACAGCCCATGCCATGGGGAGATAAGCTTAAGAGATGGAGCTCGCTCTCTATCTGGTGATGTAGATTACCTGAACTTCTCTGCTTTTCACTCACTTTCTGGCAATTTCCTGTGTTGACTTAATCTTTTAAAAAGAACTCATTTAAATAATGATCCTTCTCTAACAGTCAATTGCTTTCTCGAAGTGAGCTGATGTAAATCGAGTAGGTGGCTTGTCATCATTTCACAGAAACATCAGAGAGATGCAGCAAACTTCATCAGTCTGCAATTAGTGTTTTCAGAGCAATTTATGTGGTTCATTTTTCAGTTCCTCTGCTGGTCCTACACAGTGAGGGTTTCTCTTCAAGATTACAGATGTTACTCAAAACAGTTTCAATGCTTCTTCCTTCACAATCACTCTATTTAGGGGATTATTTATTACATATATGGACAACTGAATAAATCACAAAGAATTTGGAAGGGAATCTTTTCCAGTTCAGAAAGTGCCTGTGTACAAAATACCATCCTCTCAGACATTCTATACAACATTATTGGTTTACTTATTTATAAGAAAAATAGCAGCCTTGCAGCTTGTTAGTGAGAAGTCTGTAGCAAGGATTTGGTATTTGAAGTCTGACCTTTGAATGTGAAACAACAGCTGGAGCAGTTATTTCTTGTCTTTGAATAAATTAAAGTAATCCTTAGAGCTAGGACTGAAGAGCCCCAGAAGGCCTTTCTGCAAGTCTCCTCTTATAAAGTTTTCATGGCAGCAAACACCAGTGGAGTAATTGCCAGTAGTTATTCTCTTAATAACTGTTCATCACAACCCAGTGTAACCAGAAGCAGGGGGACACTTTGGGGCAGACAGTCTGTGTAACAAGCTGGTATAGCAGAGAGCCTGGGGAAGGCAGAGCACAGGCACAGGCACCCTCCTGGTCCCATCAAGCTCCCCAGCACTGACAGCCAGCACCCACCTGGGGCTCCCAGCAAGCAGCCCTGCCTCTCACCCTCACAGGCATCTCTGTGAAGGATGATTTCTTCCCAGATTATCACCCAGGAGGTTTCAATGCAAGAAGCTGTCAAAGGAGATAGTTTAGATGCTGGGAGGATAATCCCCATCTATCTGCTTTAAAAAGGAAGTAAATAAAAAAGCTCTCCTTAAATCACAGAGGCACGTGGGTTTATTTGGCTGAAAGGCACCGAGGCATTCACTCCTTGATCTGAAGGCAGAGAGAAAGGGCAGCATTAACCTGGGGCAGGGACAATAACAGCTACAATGAGGACTGATGACATTAAAATCTGCAGTGCCAGCATCCTGCCACTGCAAAACAAGCCAGCACTTTACATCCTCCTGTTTACTCTGCAGTGTTTTCAAATACTTCTATGCTGAGGAGTAGAACCACTTACCACTGAACGACTGACCAGCTGTGAGCATTTCACAGAGGAGAAGTTGCTCATAAGGACGACTTACTAAGGAGTATCTCATAAAACAGCCACCTAACAACATATATTACCAAGGGGAATGTGTGACTGTGGACTATTTAATTCTGATGAATACTCAGGTGAGCTAGATTTGGGGTGAGACACCCACGTGCATGTTCAGAAGTCAAAGAAATAACAAGATCCAAATTGCTGTCACTGAAAAAAGAAAAAATCATACTGAAATAAGAGGCAGATGTTTCAGATTTCAGGTAAATAACCATGGGAACAGAACACCTGGGGAGCTGCAAGTGGGAGTTGCACAGCTTTATAGAAAAGCCAAGCTAGTTCAAACACAAGCTTAGTTTTGTTTTAAAGTTACAAGTTTGAGGAAGGTATAAATAATTGCAAGGTTTCTCTTGGCCTTTGTTTTGCAGGTCAGACCATGTTGTAAAAATGGCTGATCCTTTCTTTGAAGTCAATGGTAGAACAACCATTTTTACCATCTAGCCTGACCTCGGATTTCTTTGATAACAATGGTATCCTTGGTTGGGATAAAATGTTAGAGAAGTTCTATGATGTTAACACGTCAGAGATGCCTCAGAGAATGTGATCTCTGCCTCTCCTGTGCCTCTGCCCATCTCACAGCTGGATCAGAGGCTGCTGGAGAGGCTGAAGATCACACACCTGCAGCCCTCCTGCAAAAGGCTTGGCACTGGGGGAAGCAGTCTGCCCACACTCCTGGTGCTTGCAGAGAGCTCACTGGGGCCTGGTGGGACCATGTGTTCAGTGGTGTGAAAGGCTGCAAACACAGCAGCATCCAGCAAGCATCCAGCACTGCCTCATCCAGAACACAGGCACAGACCGAGGACACCTGAGGACACAAAGAACAAGATTTGCCATCACATCCAGCCTCATTTGACATTTTCACCTGTTCAAAAGATTATGCATAATAAAATCCTGCATTTTTGGTTACCTTGTGCTGCACAGGAGTGTGACTCTCCCTCTAGATGACAAGGAGATGACAAGGGAATGTCCTTCTAAACCAAGACACTGAAAGTGAGAAATTCAGAACGGAAAATTCATTGAAGACAAGGCCCTCAAATCTTTCTCTCCTTTCTCTGGAGAGAAGAAGAAATCATGGAGTTTCATCTTGGTGAGCACCTTTACAAATACTTCTGGATTTCAGAAGTTTAAGGAGAACCAGTTTCTTAGAGTTTTGCAGGACATTAAGAGAAAGCTTTCAAATTTCCCAGGGCACTCCTAACACACAAAGTTTTACTCATGATGTAAATAAATTAAGTCCTTACCAAAGTTTTGCATCCAATGTCCATTCTGCCCTGATGAAAAGCAGATACAATATTTATTTGCTTATGTAAGACAGTCTCCTCTAGGCACTGGGCCCAAGTATAACAATCATCTTCTATTGAGAAGATGGCTTTGAACCAAGCCATCTTGATGAAGTATTTCTCATAGCCTCATTTACAGCTGTGTATCAGCCAAACAACCCAGCTACAAACAGAAACTCTAGCAGGAATTGCTTAAGTACCCTGGTACTTTGGAATCGAGGTTTGGCAGAAGAATAAAAACCAGAGATATCCTTTGTGCTGCTGTCTTTTGAGGTCTTTGATGAAAACTGAGGCTTGCAGGGTAATTTCAAGCCATGTAACACACATATGAATAGCTATTGATAATGCAGACAAGTCAAACTAAACAAGCTAACTAATATTAGAAACAAAGACATCCACAGCCATGTGTCTGCTCCAACCATCTAGGCTGAACATCTAAGTCATGCCAGGGCTGGAGGAGGAATCAGTATTATTGTTATTTATTTAACTCTCACATTATAGCAAAGCTCTTAGAATGAAGTAGACAGGAATGTTTTCTAGGGGTTTTTGACAAGGTTAGTCATAGCATTTTTTTAGAAGAAGCTTCCCATTTTTTCAAGAACATTTTATGCTTTTAAATGAAGCAAAAATCTTTCTAAAATCAATACTTCTTTTGGTTTTCTCTTCCAGAATGGAATTTTTCTCATATTTCTATTCTAATGGGCAGACACTGACAAAAGTTGAGATTTTTTTAGATGGTTGAGACTCTCTGGCTGCACTGCTTGGCATATTCCTTAGGAACCTCACACCACATAACCTGCTGCGACCCAAAAAGCACACCTGAAATCTGGAATTCAGGGCTGCTTTCCACCTCTCTGTATTCTCCTGTCTGGCAAGCCCACAGCATTCCCTGTGTCAGATGTGGGGCTCTATGGAAGGAAACCAGAGCCCAGAGGCAGAACTACACAGACCTGGCCAGGTACCTGATTTGGATTTGGCAGACGGCCAGTGCCTTTTCCCTGCAGAGTTAAACCTCTTTGACAGCTCAAATCTAACCTAAAAGCCTTTGTAACTTCCGATATTACACAGCTCCTCCAATGCTAAGAGTTTCCCAGGTGGAGCCTGGAGAGCAAGGGGGAGCAATTTTAGCGAGAGTAAAGGTGAAAGGCTGAGAGCAAGAACGTGGAGAAGAAACCTTGCATGGGTGCTGGGGTCCAAAATGCAGGGCCCTGCTCTCCTTTATCAGACCCTCTTTCCTGGGGTCTGGAAACACAACCAGAGCAGCATCAGCTGGTGCCCTTTTCCCTTCTCCTGTGCTGGAGCAGCCCTGCCTGGCCACAGCCTGGTGGGGAGGAGGGCTGGGCTGCTGAGCACTAGCATCCCTGTGGCTTGCCGAGCAGCAGCTGGCCCTGGCAGTGTCACCCGGGGTGAGAATGGATGGTGCTCATCAGGTACTCCTGTCTGGCTGACACAAACCTTGCTGAGCTTCTGTGGGGTGCAGAGAGGAGAGTTTTAAATTGCCTTATACCTCAAGGACGCCAGTCCTCACTCAAAGGTCAAGAGCATGGAAAAGCAACCCATTCCTGATGCAACCAGCTTGAAAAAGATGCAGAAGGGATTAAGCCACAGTGCCTGGCACTGACAGGCAGGGGAGGGCCAGGGTTGGGTAAATGTTTGCTGAGATGTGGCAAATGCAAAATTGATTTTCTTCTTCATTTAACACGTTTTTCACTCTCTTCCCCCCTTCTCCTCCCCTTTATGATTAAATTTAAAAACAACAGTGACTTCAAGATGCAAACACACTTAAAAGTTTAGAGGAGAAATATTAGGAGAGGGGTTTGAGAGAGGAAACAGCTACATCGAGAGAAACTTCTGAATTAGTAAAGCTGCAGGGGTGCAGAAATGGTATGAAAAGGGATTCCCTGAGGAAAGAGGAAGGAAATGGTTTGGTTTCAGCACACTTCAGAAAATGTGAGTTCTTGATTCCTCTGAGTGAAGGATGGCATGAACACAGCTGACAAGTCAGAAGGGACCACACTCTTGGTTTACTTTAATTTGCACAGGCCTTTCCTATGTTCATTTTACTTTGGATAAAGCAAACAAGAATTAATTAGACATGTTCTGGAAGAGGAAAAATCCACTATGGATTTTAAATTTAACAGACTTTTCAACTGTTTTTTCACCTGGCAAAAATCTGGGAATGCTTTGTAGATCTGTAACATTACCCTTCTTTATTGCACAGCAGGAATGTCATTGGAGAGTGTGTGTGTGTGTGTGTGTGTGCGTGTGTGTGAAATAGCTTGGGAATATTTTAAACTGCAGCTATGAAAGTGTTTCTTCAAATATCACAGAGCATTTTCCAAATTTCCTGTCTTATTCAACCATTCAGAACTAGCTGGACATGCAAATCAAAATGAGAACAAACAGGGTGGACTTCATGATTTTAGCTTTTTTTTTTTTTTCATTTTTTAATTACTTACACACACCATTTCTGATCAAAACATCTGGAAAACAGAAGAAGTTGGAAAGCCACATTCAGCAGCAAGCCTGCAAAGGAAAACCACGTTTTTCCTCTGTATTCAACTATTGTCCTACTGGGAACGATATTTTTTAAGCCTTCCTGAAACCCATTTTTCCATTTGTTTCCCTCCTTTACAGCAGTTTTTCAATCTGAGCTCTGCCAAAGCTTTTGTTTAGGATAGCTAGGGACACTCTCACTCTTGTGGCATACGAGCCCCTTGGCCAGTGCCATCAGTGCTTCTTTCCACACTTGGCATCCCTAGAGATGCTCAGTTTAATCCAGTGCAGGTTTTTCCCAGCCATCCAAATCAGCCCAAAGCAGAGCAGCTTTGTGTTGCTTATTACTCATCTGAATGCACATGCACACTGCCAGTGCTAAGCTGAAAACCGCACTGAAAAAGAAGGCAAGGAAAAATGTGGAGGCAAAGGGAGTTGACCCACACTGTCACCCCGAGGGAACAACTCATTGCAGGTCAGTTCTGGCTGGCCAGGGGTGCAGTGGTCCCTTAGACCTGAATTAACACAGGTCTACCATCTATGTCCTCTGAAAATGATTATTTATCTTAAATTTTGTGGGTCAGGGTAGAGTCCCCACTTGGGTTTGGCTCTTCAAGTCTTCTAAGAAATGAACATCTTGCCAAGGATTTTCATGGGAACAGCAAAGCAGAGGGGATTATTAGAAAAGTCCCAGTTCCCAGAAATTGAGCACAGCACTGCCTGTATACACAACACCAGTATAAAACACAAACTCTCAAAACTCTCATTTCCTTTTTCAGCTGCAGTTCAGAGACGATGGTTCCAAGGGCCCTGCACCATATAAATCATGCATGAAAAATTACAGAGACCAGAGAGCTACTGGACACAGATGTGCCTGGGGAGCTCTAGGACACTGCACCATGTCAGCCATGGCAGTCCTGGTGGCTCAGTCCCTCCCCATGTCACAAGTATCAGAAACCATCTGCACCTTGGCAATGGGAAAATAATGCCATCCGCTACTTGTTAAGCATGGAGTGATTCCACATTTAACTCATAATGTGAAAACCAAGGTATGGTCAACTTCAAAACCTTTCTTACCTTGTTGGACCTAAAATAAAATTATGTCAGTGAAAACCTGAATATGGCAAGATAGAACTCATACAATGTACTTCACTGAGTCTGGTTGGTGAGGATTATGAAGATAATCATGTCCTCCATCCAAATCAGGATAAAGCTGAGGAAGTTTCCTATTGGTAGGTGTACAATCTGAACTGGAACTGTCCATCTCTCAGGACTGTAGAGGACTAAGCATCAGATTTTCAAAATTCTGCTTTAAAGAAGTTTTTAATGCCATAAATCTTCCTGGGGAAGTGTTTGCCACACTGCATGAATTGTGTCAGTGCAGTCACACAGTTCACACTCTACTCTGTCCTCCAGCTTGAATTTCTGTATGAGGATCAGCTCTGAGCTTATGCTTGGCTCTGCTCAGGATCTGCCTTTGGGACTTCTCTGCCCATATGCTCCCTCCTCTTTTTCCCTTGAGAGCAGGAGATACACAGGAGACAGCAACCTGCTCCAGTGAGCCAGCAAAATCCAAATCCAGCAAGAAGGTAGGAGGTTTCTGGCAAAGAAGAGCCAAGTCAAAGCACTTTCCAGCATCTCCCTGCCAGAAAGAATTTTGGTACCCCTCCTCTTGCTCTGAGCTGATTTATTTCTGCAGCAAGGGGAGTTTTCCATGTGCTTGTTAACTGTCTCCAGGAGGCTTCTGGCAAATTACTTTGCCGTCTTCCTTCTTGAATGCATCCCACTGAAATCTGTATTCCTGTCACCTGCCCCCACCTCTCTTGGTGGCAGCTACTCTGTTCAGCTGTTCTTCCACTCTGCATTCCTGTTAGACTAGCAATATCTGCATAATATCTTTGGGGGAAAAGAGCTTTTGAAATACAGCTTTTGTTTTAATGACAGAACAGCATATGCTGTCACTCCTCCAAGCATTTTCTAAGTGGTGATAATGCTCTCAACTTATTTAAGTACAGTATTTTTCCACCAAGGCTCTTTGTGGAACGATGCTCCCACCTCATTTTCTTTTGGTAGTGGTGGCTGCAAACAGAGCCCAGGGAAGCCAAAATGATACAGGCTGCAGCTGAGATAGACAAGAGCCAGTCAGGGATGGTAACAGACCCAAAAACTTGGACCCAAAAATAAACCAGGAGACTCTGAGATTAGGAGTCTTTGGAATAGCTACAAAGACAACAGACACAGCCTGGACTCACTGTCCCTTTGCACATTGAGCATAAGAAATGCCTGTGTTAAAGGATGCTGTGTGCAACATCCACTGAAGCTGCATGACTGCCTTTTGTGCCATGTGGTGGCTGGATATGAAAATGCCTCAGATACAGGGCAGGCTCCCATTGCCAGCTCACCATATGCTTCCTGCCAGCCCAGAGTCCAGCCACAGTCCCACCCATGGCACTCTGCCCTTCGGCTGCCTGCCTGTGCTGCCAGCACGTGGAATCACTTCCAAAAGTCAGGCATTAGAGGAGTCCCTGGATGAAGTTAAAGGCTGAGACATCCACCCTGCTGGTAGCCCATACAAGAAAGACCTGTGCTTGGGTTTGTACCTCTGGCACAGGGAGCACTGTCCCCTGGCCAGTGCGCTTGTCACCTACACACAGGCAGGGACCAGTACCTGAGACCTGGGAAAAAACATGTGCAGCACAGAGAGCAGAGGGTTGGTCACAAGATGGAAAAGCTCAGAAGCCACGTCCACACTGCTACCCAAGGAGCTTCCCATGGCTTGCTTGTGCACCTCTCCTTTTTGACAGTGTCTTTCTGCCTCTTCTGGCTGTGCGAGCGACTGTGATTCCAGATGGTATCTGCTCCCATGCGAGTCCCACTCAGTGTGCTTGCACACGTGTTTTGACTTGTTTTGTTTAGATTTGCAATATCATCCGCGGCTGGACAAATGCAAAATGACTTACTGGCAAAGAATTTTTTAAATGATTGAATTATTTATCTGCTCATTAGCTTTGATTACAAGTGACCATGCCTGATTTAAATCAAATTTGACCTTCAAATTCAAAGCACAGACAGAAACGACAACAAGAAACCCAGCGACAATGTTTATCAGTCCTAGGCCTGATCAAAGGAGCACAGGGCACGGTGACCTTTTCTGCAAAGGGAGAGGGCTTTCTTGGAGATTTCTCTTCCCATGGTGACAGACGGTTACTCATTTCCCCATTGATTCCAGGAGTTAACAGGTAGAGCATGTGCTCTAGAGAGTCGCATTATAATACACACAGGCATCAGAGAGAAGGATATTTCTGCATTTCCTTAAAACAAAGACAAGAAAGCTCCATAACCCACCAGACATACTTATATTCACAGATTTGTTTTTAAATGAAGGTGGTCTGCACCACCTCCAACAAACCGGAAATCTCCCAGCTCTGCTCTGGTGTGCAGGTCCCACCGCCTCTCAGACATGCAGCTGGCTCTAGAGCTTTCATTTATTTCAAAAAATAGTTGAAGTATGAAAATGAAGACAGAGACTGGAGAAGTTCCAAAGGCCTCGAAATGTCACCCTTGTTATTAAAGCAAAAAGAGAATGTAGGAAACTGGCTGAGAAAAGGTCAAAAGTTTTTCTGTGAAAGAATAAAATTTCTCTTTCCTTCTCCAGTGTTACCTGCGACATTGTTGACACTTTCACTAATAAAATATGAGGAACATGCTGGATGTAGCCCAAAGCAAATCTATATAATAGGGAGATGGGATTTGCTCCCTCTGAAGTCCCCGTAAGGAAACTTTCCCACCCCATGGTTGCTTTTGGATGTGCTGCCCACACTAAAAAAATGACTCAGGAGTGAGTAGAGGAAGGTGTGGAGTGACTGGAGGTGGTGCTAGCATTGCCACCCCCAAGGCTCTCCTTTGCAGGCAACTGTAGACTGAGGAGGAAGAAACAACCACATCCATCCCCACAGGGGTGATTAGAGAGGCAGTTCCTCAGTTTAGAGAAATACCCAGCTTGGATTTGACAGTCAGTTTGTGCCACTAAAGAAAAAACAAAAACAAAAACCATGCTCTGGAAAGGATTTGGCTGAGACTGGTCCTGGCAGAGCTGCATGACCCAGAGATGCAGCAGTCAGGCAGTGCACAGGAGCTGGAATCAGCTGAAGGCAGGCAAGCTGCTCCAAGTATGTGCTCAAACAGAGTCACCCAGAGTTCATTTCTCCCAATTGCTCTGTCCATCCCCTTCTAGGGTCTGTCTCCCTCAAAGAGTTCCCAGACAAATGCCAGAGGATGGTATAAGCTTTTCAAAGAAGCCTCACCTGTTGTCCAGATCATCCAAAAAAGTTGCTCATTTTTTTTCTGATTTATTCATGATATGCCTTCCCTCAGGTGGGAGGTCTCCTTGTCTGAGTAACACTCAGGTGGGACAGATCAGGTTCCTTTCCTCCCCTACAAAGCTCTCTCAGCGGACAGAGACACTGCTTCCCTGCATGGGAGGCACAAGCACCAGCAGGTCCTGGAGATGTCACAAATGTGCATTGGTTCACTTCAGGTTTTACAGCACAGAATTGCACAAAATAACTATAATATGATGGAAGCTAAAGCTTCCTAATGGCAGCTGAAGTTTGGCTTTAACCAGGTGGTAATGCCTGCAGGCACAGTCCACCAAACCCACACTGAATTGCCGTCTCCACCCAGCCCTGTCAGGAGAGAGCTTCCTGCACCTTTAGCTGAGTTGTTGAACAACCCTGAGAAATATAAACATAAAAGAAACTATTTGTCCTCTTGTTCCAGAAATACTCCTGAGCAAATCCCAGACTGGAAAACCCTCCCAAACAGCCAGACATCCTCAAGTTAAACCTGCATATGTGGTTGCTACCTCATACAAAGCTGGCTCTTACATATGTCTTCAGTCCAGGCCATCACACAACATCCTGAGAAAGATTATACATGCTTGATCTACTAAATTCATCTCTTCCTGCAGACCTGTTCCGTATCTATGATGGCAAGCAATATCCAAGCAGAAGGAGAGGGGTACCAGAACACCTGCCAGTTTCCAAAACAGTTTTAAAATCCTATATATGAGTTTAAAACACATCTACAACAAATCTGCACTTAAAATACTCTTGTTCCTTTGAATCTGTCCCAAACCAGACTCAGTGAATAAGTCATGGATATTCTATGTAAACCACTATGTGTAACGCTAACATCCCAATGTTGTCCTTAGAACAGAGTTCTTTCTCCTGGTCTGCAAGAGTCAATCAACACAGAGTTTGTATTTTCTTTACCATTCTGCAGAATAGGATATCAGCATGTAACAGGTAGGCCTTCTAGGAAACATGCACAGTCTGTTACACAAAAAGGTAACAGAGAAACAACGATACAGGAAAAGATGATTGGTCATTTGCACTTCTATAATAAAATTCTTAATGCACGTGTGGTGGTCTTGATCCAGTTCATTACAGTATCATTTACACATAAAAATTTTCTTGGGGGTCTGGGGTCTAGTATTATAATCATCTAATGTAATTCTATATTATATTTTCATCATATGAGCTACCACCAAGTTATTGTTTAATCTTATATTCTATTGCAGTTTCTGCTTGAGTCTATTTGGACAATTAGTCGTCAATAAAATAAGGATTTATTTCTATTCCTGGGGACTCCTCACTGCTCCATTGCTCTAGGCACCTTGTTGTCATGGTTTCAAGACCAATCCATAGCTGCTGTGAACCTTTTTTTGGCTTTTTAACTTCATTTGACATCACAGATACAGCAGGTTCAGTTTAGGATTGCCCAGTGTGTGGAGAGTTGAGTCCAACTCCAGTCCCTCCCCTGCAGCACGAGGTCCCTCTGTGGCTCTGAGCAGCTGCTCCCACGTGCATTTGAGGCTGTACAAGCCAGGAGTGCACTTCTCTTCACCCATCTGTGCACATTCACTGATTCCTTCTTAAACAACAAGCTGAACTGTTTGTACGGGAGGCACTTTAGTGGTTGTAGCTATAAATCAGAGAAAATTTAATGCTTCTTTTTCAGTTATTGAAAAGCAATCCCTGTTCTCCCGGCACAGAGATCTACAGCCCTGGGGCTGTGTCTCGTGGGTGTGAGCAAGACACACAGTGGGTAAAAGCCGATGTGCTGCTGCAGTCAGAGCGAGAAGAGCTCTGGGAGCAGCTCCTCACCCGTGCTGTGCCTGGGCTGACCCTGTGACAGAGGGAACAGGTCTGTGCGAGACACGAGAACAAGAAGTCACCCTTGTCCCCTGGGAAGTTGTCCCCGCGGGACCTCTCGCCGATGCCATCCCGTTGCCTCCTCCTGGCCCTCTCTGGCTCACGACAAAAGCAGCGGAACAAGCAGCCGCACATCCCCGCCCGAAGGGCAAAAAGATAAACGCCTCTCAACTGGATTTCATCTCGCTCTCTCCGTAGGCAGGAGAAGCAATTCCGTGTGAAACCACAACGTGACATTGTGAAGGGTATCGGGGAAGCTCCTTTTGTTTTTAAAGCGCAAAAACAAACGCCAGACCTTAAGAGCAGCTGATTATGCTGCAGAGCCAGGCAAATGAGGCGGGGCCTGAGCGGCTCCGAGGGGCTCACGGGCGGTCCCACACCCTGAGCAGATCACTCACCCCCAGCTCGCTGGGCCGCCCTGCAGGGTCTGGGTCTCACCTCCCCTCTCCTGCAGGGCAGACTGGTTGCTCCCCACCACTGCCATCCCACGATGGGAAATCGAGGCATGAGAACAACTTTTTTGGTACCCCTACAAGTCTGAAGGAAAGGCTGGGTTCTACACCAGTGTTCATTTCTCACCTATCTCCTAGCCCTGCCACAGTTCTCCAAAACATCACCTCAGACCATCCCCATCCATGGGGAGTCAGGAACTGGACTTGGCAACTTTTCTGGGATCGTGGGTGGGAATAAAAGTTTTTAAAGGTGAATTAGCCACCTTCCTGAATCATACCAATCCCCTTTTCCTATGGTGGGCATCTGAGCCCTTTTCCAGTGTTTTCTTTTCATCCCTCTTGCGACTTCTGAAAAAAACAGGACACTTATTCAGACAGACAATTGGAGGAACAGCAAGTCCCCGCTAGGTTATGTGACAATTTGTCAGGGTCCTGAGGCCCCCAGGAAATGGTGCAGGAATGATGGATGAAGGTGTGAAACAGAATTGTCACTCCACAGCCGAGGCATTAATCAAGTGTCAGGGTGGCTGAAGAGTGTGGCAGGCAAGCCTGGAAAAGGGGGCACCACGCTGCCAGCAGGGCCCCCGCTTCTGGCACCTCCTGCAGAAGGAAAATACTCCGGGGGTGACTGCAGCTATGCGCAAGAAGCAAATGGTCCTGACAATTCCCTGGGTAGTTATTCCTAGAGCAAGCACTCATTCTTGCATTTCAGAGAAATTTGCTCGCAAGCCCTGCTCTGCTCCCCAGAGCCATCACCAGCTGTGGCAAGTGACTCCAGCTCTGCCAGAGGGAATGCTCATGAGCAATCCCAGCACTTACTCCATCCCCCTTCTTTTTATTAAATGTTTTTATTTCCAGTTTATTTTAAATTATAATAGTTTTCTATCTTTTTTGTTTTTAATTTAGGAATTTTTAAAACGAAATTTAAAAACATGTCTTTTTCCTCTTTAAAAATAGAAATAAAATATTTTGGCTCTTGGGCAAAAACCTCCCTTTATTTCATAGTGAAATTATTCAGCAAGAACTAATTTAATGAAGAGTTTAATCCTTTGAAAACTCAGCTGTTAGTCGAGATCCCTACATCTCAAAAATATTAGCACATATTGAATAAAATCTGTAGAAGGCCAGCTCCAGACAACTTGTATGGCCAAGCAGGTGTTATCCCAGACCACTATTAAGTTGCTCTTTTCTGTTTCTACCCACTTCATGTCTCACTACCATTCATTTCCATCTTTTCCCCCAAGCTCACACATCTGTAGCCTCCCTTAGCAGTGGATGTAGTGTTCCCACCAGCCTGCAGACTTAGATTTGTGGTACACTACAATAACAGTCTGTGATGGGTATAATACTCAAAAAAAGAACGCAAAAATGAAGACGCATTCAAAATTCCCCTCTGAAGAACAGGAGAGACAAAGCCTCAGAACATGTCAACATCAAATTCCAGGTTTTGTCTGGAGAATTTAACCCAGATTGTTAACTCAGTTAATATCCACTGTTGCAGGCTCAGCCCTGCTTCCTTAATGTTAACAGGACTTCAGTGTGGGATTTTAACAGGACCTTAGGAACAGATATCTCCTGCATATTTTTACAATATTAAACGGACACCTTTGCATGTACATTGATAACAAGAAATTGCCAGATCAAAAGACGTGAGTCATATTACTGAAGTTCTGTGTTTCATGGCACATCTGATATCTCTGAGCAAGGAGAACAAGCTTGATATCCCTACATCCAGAGATACTAGGTTTTCCTGCTGGGTCTCAAAAGAGATTTGAAGCATCAAATCACCACAGCTGACAGGTTTAAGTCAAACATCTGCTGAGTGCAGCCCTGAGGGACAGTGTCAAAAGCGAGAGATTATGAGCCTCTCTTGCTCTCTGGCCAAGAGTGGTTTTTATTTGGTGCAGAAATGTTCTAGTCTCAGACACACTCTGAGGGCTACATTTGCTCTGTCTCGTGATTGTGTTTTAGAAGAGATCTGCAGCCCAGTAAACGAGTTTCAATAGCTTGGTAGGAGTGAGGAAGGGCAGACATTGTGCACAGCCTGTCCCATGGTTGTGCCACACTGGTCAGGCAAGTCTGAATTCCTGAGCAATCTGGAAAAGTTTGAAAGGCCTTTAGTGGCTCTTTTGCAGTGTCAGTTTTGCAGACAAAGCCCAGCCTAAGAGAAAATCCTGGAGGAAGGTGCAGAGGGTGGAAAACCTCTCCAAAAGTTCAATGCAATCACATTAAAATATTCCAAGGCAAAGGTGACAGCTCATCATTGCAGCCCCAGTGAACTAGGGAAAACTACTGCCAGAGGGATGCAAAGCTTATGGGGACTCCTGAGGTTCTGCTGCCATCCTCCTCCTTCAAGTGAGTTCTGCCAAGGCATTCCAGGTTTTCATGAATTATGTGGGTCATGACAAACAGAACAGACTCCTGTAACTTGCAGACCACACTGGGAGACAATTTTCAATTCAGTACCCAACAAATCCCCCGCCAAATAAACTACAACTTTATGCCTACTTTTACCACCTCACCATGCCCCACCAAACAAAACACCATGGTTGGCATTTTGCCCTCTCCCCTCACCACATGGCAGGGAGAGAGGCAGATCAGGGCACACATTTTGCATGAATAATGCAACCACTGAGCAGGGAGAGTCTCAGCAGTCCCAGTTCAGCTCTGCAGCCCTGTCAAGGGGAGTCTGCAATGCTGCTGCAGCATAAAGGCTTCACAACTGTCAGGCTTATTCATTAACTAGATGAGAGATGGAAAACCCCTGTGCCAAATAAATGGATTGCATAATCTTGAGCCTGTCTGGAATGCCTGGAAGGTAAAGGAAGGGTGGTGGATATTATAAAGCTGCCAGCAATAGTTTCTGTGAGATATGTAAAGCTGAGAAAGCATGAGATGGAAATATCAGCATATGGTGGGGGAACTCCAGGATTTCCATAAGGGACATACAAAATTTGACAGGTATGACCAGCTCTTTCTACCTCCACCTTCAGGAATTACTTGCATATCATTCAGCATAGATGTCTGCTCCTTCTCTCTTCTGTGCTCCCAAACTAGCTATTAAATAAAACTCTTAAGCTCCAGGGTGAGGATCTGCTGCAACAGAAGTTTCCCTTGCTAAGGCATCTTTCCACACCACACAGACAAAGGAAGTGTCTGTCTGAAGGAATTATCACAGCAAGCAAAAGACTAATGGGACCATTCATTATCTTTAATTATATTCATCATCTTCTGGTGATTAGAACACAGTAATAAATTAAGATAAATTTAAATTTGGTACATTTGAATGAACTGGATATCCTTTGAATATCTTATAGGAAGTGAATTTGTTAGGAGTAATGTTGATGTCACCTTGACAGAAAGGATGCTTCAGTGTGTCAGGAAAGTCAGAGGGCCTTGAGGTACAGTAAAAGTGGACTTAGGAGAGGAAGGGATCAGCCTTTGCTTTGGTTTCTCATGGCTGAAGATTCTGAGAGCTTAACTCCCAGTTTTCAGCAATTTCTCAAGTACTGAAACAGAGAGCACAGCACTCTGTATTTCTTAAATATCTTGGGCTTTATTGTTCTCAACATAAGAGCTTCAGGGCAAAACTCTCAGTGTGTAAGTAGCTCCCTTTATGTCCCCAGAGTGGTGAATTCCTACACAGACACACTTGCACAAGGGTTGCAGACTTGGGGCTGTTAATACACTAAACTCACGTAACCTAGGAACAGAAATCCGCATTAAGGCCCAGCCCTTCTAAATCCCTCGTATCTTAGTGGTTGCACCATAAATTAATCCAGTGGGAAGGATTAAGAGCTTGTGACTTCAGCTGCACCTTCCTAGGGGATAAGTGAATGAGAGGGTACATTCTTCCCAGGTTTTACTCCACTTTTATGCATTTCTGTCTTCAGAGAAAACTCGAGCAAGTTACTTCCCAGAGAGAAAGCCACAGGCACAATTGTTTTGCTTCTTCCATGTTCTTACACTTCTCCAGTCATTAACTAGCAGAGCTCAGATAACAGGTATCTATCAGAGAGAGAGCTATGACGCCTCCTGCTGCTGGCACAATGCCTATGCTGACCAATTTTGAACGTGGCTGAGAGACAAACTAATACACCTGCACCTTGGGATGCTCCATTGACTGTCTGGCACCTTAGTGAAAACTTTCAGGGATTGTAAAACATGACCCCATTTGCCTTTAAAGAGAGCAGGTCTATGACATCATCAGCTGTGCATCATACTAGAAGCTGGCCAAGTGTAAATACTGCTGATTTTTAGTATGGACTAAGACACACAAACAAGATATGTCAGCTTAGTAAAACACTGAATTCCAGCTGACTGTCAGTGATATCAATGTGATGGTTGTAACTCATATGCATCACGTTACCCTGCATTGGCTGTGGACAAAGAACATGTGGCCAGCAGGTCCCTGTGGCCTGGTCAGTCTGCTTTTGTAGAAAAGGGACCTGCTTCTGTCACTAGGGCTGTCCCAGAGACAACAAATGGCTAAGTAAAGAAAATCTCTACCGTTACTTGTTCCTGGATACAATTTTTTGTTGGTCAGCCCCTGGAGCACCACAGTGCTTTACATCATAAAAAGAATGTAC
Organism: Climacteris rufus; assembly: GCA_013398175.1. Classification (NCBI taxonomy): domain Eukaryota; kingdom Metazoa; phylum Chordata; class Aves; order Passeriformes; family Climacteridae; genus Climacteris; species Climacteris rufus. The sequence continues at coordinate 426,318 of VZRZ01008638.1, forward strand.
AGCAGCCTGTCACACTGTGCACGTCAACAGCCAAACAAGCCATTGCTGTTAAGTAATGCACCTCTGCCAAGACAAACACCTCCTCCCTGGCAGCAAAGAAATACCCCCGGCCAGATTTGGGTGTGGCTACATGCCAGAACTCATCCATGATCAAATTATTCTGAGCTGCTTTGACTTTGTTTGTGTTTTCGTTGGGGAAAAAAAAAAACACAAAGAGCTTAGCTGGTTAAAAAAAAAAAAAAAGAAAGCTACATGAGAAGTGATAGCTGGTACATTACTTCAGAGAGATAAAATGTTCAATCTGACTGGAACTTTTATCTGTGAATACATCTGCAGAGCCAGGATTACTTCGAAACAGAAGGAATTCAGAGCAGAAGCAATGCTCAGTTTCAGCAGCTGCTAAGAAATTGCTGAGTGCCTTTAAAATCTCCTTTATTTCCAACACTGTCTAAGTAAGACCAGGAGAAGCTGCACACATAAAATCTCATAATGCAGTGAACAGAAGCTGAATAACAGCATTGAATGTGAATTTAAATGATTTCAAACAATTAAAAAGAAAACCAGAGAAGAATAAACTAAGCCAGCCTGAAGTAGAAGTAAAAAGCAAATAAACAAATAGAATCAATAGAGGTTATTCTCACTTGTAACACAGTAAAATAAAATGATCTAAAATGAAAGAAATACAAGGTAAAATACAAGCAGAACAGGAACTTAATAAGAAAATTACTCCAACACATTTCCTAATGAAAATATTTGGAATCAATAAACCCAAACACTGCTCTGTGTGCTGATTTACATCATATACATCTAGCTTCATCTGATATCCCCCATTCAGGTCCCAGAGCTCCACTGCCGACCTAAGAGAGGCAGGACAGAAATTGAGATTCTAAACTGTTCTAAGTAAAGGGAAAAGCATTGAGTGAAGATGATGCTTTAGTCCTTCAAAAGCCCCAGACAAGGCTGTTGTAACAATGGGCCAGGGTAATAAAGAATACATTTGCTTTCAATTCCTCTGTGTTACATAATTTTCTATATATTTTAGGTTTATTTCTTTTGACTGATTTTTTTCAAAGGAACATTTGGCAGCTATTAATGAACAATAAAAGCAAATCTTAAAACATACTAAATTGTTTCTGGAGGAGACTGTTTCTTTGTCAAGCTCTGCTTTTCTTTACCCTAAGTCACAAGGTGGGGTCCATTCTCCATATGCATTGTTAAGTTTAGGTTACAGAACAGAAGGTAACTTCTTCTGGAGGGAGAAACTACATCCGTTTACCAGAATCAGTTACTGGATCTAAACTCCTACCCCTGATATTCAAAGAGTGGTACCTTTCATCTGTCAGAAACACTTCACTACTCTCAGCAAAGGTCGAATAGACATAGTAAAATGTCACTTTTCATGGCAGCATGCTGTAAAATTCTCCCTTCTCTCCTCCCCCAGAAAGATCTCCCAGAGAGTGATTACACTGCTGCCTAGACCATGAGTCCACCTATGCTGGATTGTTTGCTGTAACTAAACATGCTCAAGAGAATTTGAATAGCTACTGATTCTTGGGCAGCTTTAGGTAAGAACTCTTTTCACACTCAAAACTAGAAAACATCACTTTATTTTCAGTTCATATAGGTAATCAAACCATAACTATGACCCACCACTATCTGAACATGAAGCATTCAGCTGATCCAGGTCAAAACTTCCTCAACCTTTGTTAAGGATGAAAGTACATCTCTGTGCCTTTGGTGGTGTGATTTGAATAAAGTTTGAGGCTGTAGTTTGGGATTGAACATGAAATTTGAGATTAACAAGTGCATTTATACTTCCTATCACATATTCTACAAACATTTAGTCTCTGAATGTTATGGCAAACTTCATTTTTTCTGTTACACCTCATTGTGAGGCTGTTTAAATTAATTTGAAAAAGTCATTAGCTTTACATTAAGGATTCCTGTGGCACCTAGCAGAGGATCTATAGAGAGAAGTTGTGTTCATTAGTGCTCATAGACTGAAAAGCATTATTTAAAAGCAGGATTGAACTAATGGTATTTGACACATAAATACACATCCATGTTCATCAATGAATCACACAGTGCATTATCAATGTTCGTGTTCATAAGACCCCCATGGAGTAGGTAGGAGGAATTACTGAGGCTGCCAAGATGGGGAAATGAGGCATAGATACTGTAGAGAAGAAATGGGATTGCAAATAAATAACATCTAAACACACAAACAAAAAGGGACATTTATTCCAGTCTCTGTTTCTCATCCACTGCTGGAAAGTCAAACCCACCCTGCTCATCCCATCCATCGGATAACTGAAGTGCTGAACTGACATGAAGGGGACAAAAATCTCATGATTCTCTCAGCTCCAAGGTTTTAGATTGGTGTGGCCACCAACCAGCAAGGCATTTCAACAGAGAAGAGGCACAGCCAAGGCCAGCAGAGCCTGTCACTGTCCTCTCCCTTAGCAGTAAGTTAGGGGCTAACTCTGAGGAGAGATTGCTGCTGACAGGGGGATATCAGCAGCACTGGAATGATGAGCCTTGCCATCACAGCCATTACAGCTTTGATCAGGAAACAAAATCTGCATCCTCCAAGCCTACAGACATCCAGGGAGAAGACACAGATGAAGGCTGGCAAGAAAACCGTACAATTCTGCATTATGAATTTTTATTTTGCATTTGTATTTTTATGAACACTAGGAAGATAATTCCTGACTATTTCATTCATCCGTACTTCTGCTTACTACAAATATTTTAAGTCAGCAGAGCAGAGATTATAGGGAAAAATGAGACAGTTTAAATGCTCCATATTATGGGGAACAATAAAAAAATGTTTAAAGTTTCCTGGTTTTATAAAACACAATGGACCGTGTCTTCTCCCGAGAACAGTTTAAGCACACTGCACCCTATAAGATGTTTTACTTAATCATCCGCATTAAAGGTCCTATTGGTACACTCAGGATTGCAGTATCATTTTGCATTAATGCTTGATTTTACCTTCAGTTTAGGAAAGACACAAGTCTCTTAAAAGTAGAAATTTGTTGTCCAACCCATCTCTAAGGTTGGGTCACTCACTTTCAGCAAGGAGTAATCTCTGCATTGTCACCACAACAAAGTTACCTGTACAACATTTTCCACTGGGATGGGATTTTCCCAGCAAGAAAGCCAATAGGATACCTGAACTTGAAGCAAAAAGCAGATCACGCATATGTCCACCCTGCCATGATGTAGGAGATTTTTTGTTTTCAGTAGAATTTCTCTCAATTTTTTCCACCATCCAGGTTTGAGATTCTTAGGAGTTAACATTAACTTCCAAAACATCAGTTCTTGATAGAAATCTTCTCTAGATGAACTACATGTGTCACTAAATAAATAAGGGATAAAACCATCCACTGGGCTTTCACCAACCATTTCTGCAAAGGAAATCAATCCTCCTCCTCTTACCAGTGAATAAGATGGGTAATGAGCTCCCTATCCACTAAAACTTCAGCTCAGTGGGTTTGCAAGAATTCTCAACCTCATTACACGTGTCTGAAGGCAGAGGACAGCTCTGCATCTCTTCAGGACCCCACCACCAAGCCTCTTCTTGAAACATTACACAGTGCTATGGGCTCATTCTGGGAGCAGAACATTCTGGAAATCTTGTGATGCTCTAAACCTAGTTTGACATTGGTAGAAGAGACTTAGAAAGCAAGTCAAAGCAAAAGCATTTAAGTGGTTGAACAACAGTTTACCACTCTTGAAAAGAGACAGGATTGACAGTGATTGTTGCTTGACTTAAAAGGTGGCATGAGAGACAAGAGCTGATAGAAAACCATCGATGGCCTGAGACCTCTATCCTAAAGGAGTTGAACATGGCAGTGCAAACCTTGGCATTGTGTCACTGTCAAATTATGCAAAAACAAAGGGGGAAGGTGAGCAAACTCCCAGGTTAGTGACAGCTTCTGGGGGATGGCAATAGCAGCTAAACAAGCTGCTATAAAATGGAGACACTGTCTTGGTATCATGGTAAAAAAACCTAGAGGACTGCAAAGGACCTGAGGCAGTGAAGGCTTTTCAATTTGTGAGGGACACAGTTTACTAGCCTGGCAATAAACCTTGTTTGTTGTCCATTTGCTGATGAGATTTAAAATTAAAACAGAGCAACAGTATACACTGTATACTGTTGCTGCTTAGCTTAACACTGCAGCACTATGAATTAACCCCATCTTTACTTGCTGTATATCCAAACAACTTCTACCAGCAATGACAAACTTGATCAAACATTTGCATCCAAATTTGGAATGCACAAAATCTGAACTGCCCAACCAAGCAATTATTACTGTGGGGAGAAGCTACAGATTTTTTACTTTTTCCTTTAGACAAATGTTTTTGTTTTATGTGCTGTGCTCATGTTCACATCATCCTTAACCCCTAAGAGCTTTATCCAAGACTATTAAGCATCAGTTTCATGCTGAAAACACTCTTAGGTGAGGCTCTGTAGTGTACTGCCTAACCTGCTAGGAAGGACCTTCCTTTTAAATTCTACTTTTACAGGGATTTTGATGTGCCTGCCTCATTGAGAAAAGTTTTACTCCAGCGACAACAGATACTCTGCTGTTGTCCAGGGAGAAGCAGAGGCCAAACCAACAAGAACAGATATCCATTACATTCCTTTTGTAATGTGGATGAATATTGCTCTTGGTTTTATCCTTACACACAACTGCTCTGCCTCCTCTCAGAGACGACACTGGAGCAGCCTTGCAAAGAGAGGACCTTGTAGAACAAAGACCTTGCAGAACAACAGCACAACAGATTGTAGGAGAGGCAAAGATTGGACAAGGCTGGTTTTATGGATGTAATTAAAAAGTTTCTGGCAAAGGTAATTTCTACGAAGGTTATTCGTGTAGTTCACTAGTGTAAAAATTAAGCAAAAATTCAAGTTCTTGGAGGTCCAAAACATCTTTTATTCTTTATTTTTTATCACTAAGGGAGGGGAAAGAGGGTGTTTCATCCCTGAACTATAAGGATGACTTGCAGCTGTTGGCTCATAATTGGTATTTATGGCTCAGAACGCATCACTAGCACACAGGTTGGAGACTGATATTTTCATCACTCCTTCCTTCGCTCTCAGCTTTGCAGCTATTTCATGCACTCTGGGTTTGCCAATTACCTTCCTGAGGTGGGATGGGGTGATTTTTTTTTAATGCACGCACAGCGAGTTCAAACATCCTGGTTTGTTTTTTGCATTTGCAGTTTCAGGGGAGAGATTCAGGGACAAACACATAGGAAAGACAGCATATAGCCTTGGTAAGCACCTCAAAGACCTCTTGTTGCTTCATCTCACCCCAGCTTATTCCATATTTGTCCCCAAACTGGCTCCTAAAACTCCAGCAAGAGCTGCTCCCTTTGGTCTGTGGCCTTTGTGCCTTTGGTGCCTGTTAAGCTGTTCTGCAGTTCTCATGCTGTGAGCTTTGCCTTCCTGGGGGCTGGGAATGATGCTGAAGGCTGGTGTGAAACATAGCAATACTGAAACCTGGAAGCTGTAGGTTGGATAGAGAGAGATATTATTGAAAGGGTTTGCAGAATGGGTGTGCAAAGACAAGCCAGAAAAAGATGCCTTGACAGAATCCTATGAACACAGGATGAGATCCCAGTATTGAAGCAGGAGGGGTGAGGGGAGCTTTCATGAGATATGCTGCTGGTTTTGTAGTCTGCAGCCCTAGATTTAGGACTTGTGAGGAAGTCAAATAGCTTCTCATCTATAATTCAATCCTCTTTCACTCTCTTCTGGATTCCTAGAGTCCCAGTTTCCCCCCAAAGACATAACATGTCCTGCCTGAGGGCATAGGTACCACTAAATTGAAAGTGTCACCATTTTGTCATATTTGTCACTTTTGGAAGTTCAGAATAGGAAAAGGAAATGAAAAGAACAAAAGCACAACCAGCCAGAGCCCACAGAATGCACAGAGGCTGTCTGGGATGATGCACACCTCTGGGTGAAATACCAGTTCCTGAAGTCATTGAAACTGGTCAGAGTCAGATAGCACAGATAAACTCTTACATACACAGTAGAATTTAAAAGACAGACCCTATACAGATTTAATTAGCATGCTAGAAATAGAGAAGAGGTACTGGAAAGCTAGATAAACCTGCATTCCCAGGATTTCTCAGTGTGAAGAATGGAAAAAGGAAGGCTTTCACATAAGAAAGATAGGAAATAAAATATCTCAGTGAATGCACAGAAACCTTCCTGTAAATGGGCTGCTGGAATAACCCAGGCAGAATAAACTTCAGTTTCAACTGAAGCATGAAAGTCAATAATCCCTGTAACCTTTCCAAACTCTTTGCTATTCTATCACATATACAGAGGCTGAAGGGAGTTAATCTATTCAAGGGGTGTGTGTGTGTGTGTGTCTATGCTCATTATATACAGCAGAGTACTCCTTCAAAGAGAACTAGTTACTCAGCAGTCTATCTCACGCTCAGCACTAGCAATATTTAAGGAAAGTGCCATTGTCATTTATGTTACTGAGAATTTTACCAAAACCAGGAAAGACTCAGTTGTCATTCCTAAGAAAATGGAAAGTTGAAGGGTGAAAGATGGTCCAAATTACTGTTTAACTACCGATTATTTGTCTTAAAAATTAATTTTTCATATTCTAGCTGCAATTCATAAACCATTTTTGCAGATATATGCATTGTACATTAAGAATGAAACTGGGAATATTTCTTCCAAAAACATGCCAAACTCACCCATGCTGCCTTTCTCCTCTAAGTTCCTTTGCAAGTGGAAAAAGTGCCCGGGCAGAGGAGATCATCTTATTCTCAGACAACAGTGTTGAGTTTTGGTCATGTAATTACTTTGATCATTTTATCCCTGATGAAAGTTTCTCTTGCAGTACATGGAGGGTCTCTTTCCTTCAATGAGTAGATGGTCCAGACTAAGACTTGCAATTTCAGGACTGACCTAATTTTTACTTGACAGTAATGAGACTGCCAGAATAATTCTTACCTCAGTAGAAATGATCTCTCTCAATCAGTGCTGCACAAAAAATACAAGTGTCACTCACTGAACTGCTCTTCTACAAGGGCCAAACTGTTAGTGATAGGATCGAGTAGGAAAAGCCATTAAAGGCAGGCAGGCTTACCCCTAATAATGAATTAATTAATTGTTTCCAGACCAATATTCTAACAGAGAAAACCAAAAAGAGAGGATATCAGAACAGACCCCAAATCTCCTGGCTTTCAGGATGAAATTTGGTTTCCACTACGGAACAAGGATGTTTCCAACCTCTCTAGAACACTGTGCAGATAAATTCCTTCAGTTGTGGGAAATACTCTGAAGTTGTGACAATGGGCTCTACATAAAACAGGCAGGTGCATCTTGAGCTTATTAAGTTCATTGCAAATTAGTAATTTTAAGCAAAGATTTATGATAAGCAATGACTGCAGTAGGAAAAGACTGCAGTACAGCACATGTACCCACAAATAAGCTGCATCAGCAATAAAAGGGAGGAGAAATCCCCTTCTAACTAGGTCTCACTTGGAAAGGCATTTATTTATGGTTGGGCACTGGAGCATTTGAAATACTGATGCAAGGCACCAACACCACATCAGCAGTGTTCACTGGCTGAGATACCAGTTCTTCCACCATGAGAACAGATGTGACCAGTTAAAAAAAATAAACAACGTTCAGACATATGTCTGGTAATATGTCAAATCAATTATTTCAAGACTTTAGGGCAGGGAGAGGGAAGAAAAAGTGGGAATAAGTTGATTGCTATTGGAACATGATTTGCACAAGATGCAGTGATGGCAAATAGCCCAGTTTCAGTGGGCTAAGCTGTGATCCATAGATAAATATAGACTAAAAACGCAACAGCACATACCATCAGATTAACAACATAAAACTGAACTTATATATGATGAAATGCCCATTTCTGTCTTTGCTGTCGAGTACAAAAACACTGCACATAATAATTGTGTTCTTTGAACTAGTTCTTTTTAAACATTGATACTACACAGGAAACAGAAAGAAACAGTAGGGCTACCCCCCACACCCCAAGAAGAATCCATGTGTTCCACTAAGGAAGAAAAAACCATAAATACGTACTGCAGAGGATGTTGTGTGTGACACACTGACCGAGACCACCACTGACACAACTGCTTCATTCTCTGCAGTGCAACACAGCTGAAAGAAGCAGGGGAGAAACACATTCCTGAAATCCAAAACCAGCCAAGAAAGAGGCAATGCCTTGTCTCACATGCAAAAGCAGAGCCTATAAGTTCTACTGTTGTATCTGCTAACCTGATCTATGTACCTATTCCCGAGCTCACCCCTGAAATTTTTGCATAAAGGTTTTTTAAGATTCAGAGCTTGATTCAAAGTTAGTTGAACTTGATAAGAGTCCTTAGCACCAGGTTTGAGACAGACTGCAAAAAAAGGCATTTCTGTGCCCAGGGCCGTGCACCCCAGACCCAGACAGGCCTCCCACGCTGCAGGGTGGACACAGCACATGCAGAGGAAAGACCTTTTGTGTAAGGTTCACACCCAATTCTTTGCCCTATAACACCAGTAGAATTATCTGTGTGACATAGCAGACAGTCAGAGCTCTCAAAGTGACAAATATACTTACAAATGATAACTCTGTCAATGGCTTAAATTGCTCAACCTCCTTTTTTCTGCGTACTGGTAAATTGCTCATCAGGCTATTTTGTCTAGTTCAGTTTCCTCTAGTAAGATGACAAAGCAAGGAGAAACTGAAAATAATGAAAAGCACTTCCCCTAGTCTCCCATCTGACAACTTTCACCCTGTTTTACCAAGTCCATTATAAATGATGACATATTAATTGCACCCTGTGCAGGACAACACAAAGCAATTAACACTTCTCCTGTGCTTCATGGCAGCTCTGTGAAGTTTCCAGGGAGAGGTATGACATGAAATCTCATGACTAGCATGAAACCAACTGTAGTCATCACTGAATTTTTATTTTCCCATGCCTGCCTAACACCCATTTCAGTGTGTGCTGGGCTTTCTCTTATAGGCAATCTGGCAGCCTGAAACAGGGGACCTAATTTCTACAGGCGTGGCATAAGAACAAATTACCCAGCTTTTGGGAGAACTGGGGATTTAATGGAAACCAGATAATGGTCACAAGCCTACCAAAACAAAGGGGAAAGATGAAAGAGTTCCACTTCTCGTTCCTGACTTTGGACAACTCATTTCATCTCTCCCAAAACATGCATTACTGGAATGCAAATAATGCTACACTGGCATTCTTAGGATGAAAACTGTATTTGTGAATTAAAGAATAAAAAACACAGGGAGGGCTGAGCTTCTCTCATATTTCAGTCTCTCAGCATTACTAACAATTTAATTTTATTAAAGGCTATAAATATGGGCTTAAATCACAGCTTTTGTCTGTAATTTACCATTAGCGTTCAACAGAAACCCCCACTGGAATTTCTTCCAAACTGCACAAATGACCTTGTTCCCATTATTAATCCTACCATTGTTAACGTTTGGGTTAAGGTATTGCAGCTCTTTCTCCAGGTCTATTTACAGCCTATTGCTCTTTGCTACCTCGTACTCCTCTCCCACAGGCAGGCACCAGGACTGAAGGGTTCAGCCACAGGAAAAGACAACATCAATTAACTGATGGGCTGATTCCATCCCTTCCATAAAGGCCCGTGGCCACCATACTCTAACCACAAATAGTGCCTGGGTGATGAGAACCAGACTCCTCCCAGCTGCACTGGATTATTTGTTGCAGATGCTTTTTCTCAGCTGGTAAGGTGGGAGGATAAAGACAGATGTCTCTGTCAGTCTGGGGGTTTGTTTATTATAACTTAGGCACTACCAGAGTCCTGACTAATCCCACTGAAAGTGAAAGGAAACTAAGTTTGACAAACAAGCAAACACAGACACTATTTCCAGCCTCACCACGTGGCTCTTAGCAAGCCAGGAAACTGCAGGTAACTCAGAATGTTTAAAGCAGCACTTACAGAACTGTTCTAATCCAGAGTGCTAAGGCTGCAGTCCAGGATGACTGTGAGGTGGTGAACTTTCTCAGGAGGGACAGACACAGAGCCAATCTGGCCTGCTGCACATGCCTAAATCAGTAAGCATTGCATCATTGCTTCGTGTAGGTGTATCCTTTACTTAGCATCCTGAATCTGTAGGAAACAAGTTACCTTGGCACTGGGACTCTCATTGGCAAGACTTGTGAAATTATAAGAAGGCACTAGACTCTTGGGGTCTTTACAAGATGTATTTCAGCTACAGAAGCTGCAATTTTAAGTGTTAAAAGCAAGACCCAGAATTGTATCTTTTTGTCTCTGGATTTGATGCTCTGCTTTGCTCCAAGTTAATTGGAAAATTTCTTTTATTTGCATATTGCAACAAGGCTTTTATAATTCTCTGCACAAGATTTGATTTAGAAAGGAAAGCCTGAAAGCCTTTTAAGCTGAGCAGTTGGCAGATGCATAGGACCATATATAATGTATGCCTATACCATAAAGACATACATCAGTGGTGGGTGGACTGTATATCTCCCTGTGCACTTATTTCTATTTTATGGTATTTTAAAATAAGAAATACCCTTTAAAGGAGCCGATCGCCTCGGGCTAGCAAAAATCTACAAGGCTCACTTGAAATGTTTTTGCTTACCAGCAGGAAAAAGAAGAAATAATGCATTTGAAAGTGAAAATTTCAATCACCCCAATCCTGGTGACCTCTTCTGGGTATTAAGACGCTATTGGCAGACAGCTCTCTTCAAAAGATAAATCTTGGCTTTCCACAGCAACAGAATGGCATTTGTTTTCATGTCAGGACATATTGATTTCATACAGATTTTAGAGAAAATAACATCTGGCCTCATACATCAGTGATGTCAGAACACCCAAGTACAAGTGCCCTGAAGAGGAGGGAAGTAAGTATGTCAGTCATAGAATCACAGAATGGTTTGGGTCAGAAGGGACCCTAAAGGTCACCTAGTTCTAAAGCCCCTGCCGTGGCCAGGGACACCTTCCACTAGAACAGGTTGCTCTGAGTCCCATCCAACCTGGCCTTGAACACTTCCAGAGCTGACGCATTCACAAGTTTTTTGGGCAGCCTGCTCCAGTGCCCCAGCATCCTCACAATAAAGAATATCTGATATCTAACCTAAATCTACTCTCAGTTTAAAGCCATTCCTCCCTGTCCAATCATTACACACCCTTGTATAAAGTCTCTCCTCATCTCTTTTGCTGGCTCTCTTCAGCTACTGAAAGGCTGCAATTAGGTCTCCCCGAAGCCTTTTCCTTTTGAGGCTAAACAATCCCAATTCTCTCAAACTTTCCTCATAGAAGAGGTGCTTCAGCCCTCTGATCATCTTGGTGGCCTTCTATGGACTTGCTCCAACAGGTCCATGTCCTTCCTGTACTGGGGACGCAGAGCTGGATGCAGCACTGCAGGTGGGGTCTCACCAGAGCAGGCCAGAGGGCCAGAATCCCCTCCCTCTCCTGCTGCCCTCTCTGCTTTGGATTCAGCCCAGGACACATTTGGCTTTCTGGGCTGTGACTGCACCTGGCTGGGTCATGTCCAGCCTCTCATCCACCAGCACCCCCAAGTCCTTCTTGGCTGCTCTCAATCTGTTCATCCCTGGACTGATACCAAGGCTTGCCCTGACTCACACGTAGTACTAGGCCTTGTTAAATGTCATGAGGTTCCCACAGGCCAATTTCTTGAGCTTGTCCAGGTCCCTCTGGATGGTGTCCCTTCCTTCAGGTGTGTCAACACCACTTAGCCTCAGGGCTGTGTCTCAGATCTGAGGACAGGCATCCTGGCATACTGGGTCAGAGGAACAGAATAGTGAGTTGCAGCCATACAGAGATGTTGCAGGAGGTGCTTTGACTCATCTTTGAAGGTTTTTTGACTTCTGACACATCAAAAATGGTCAGCACAGAGCCCTGACACAGTGGAACTGCAAGGTAGAAACAGAGCATCTGCATCCCTCTCCCATCCAGACAGGTCCTTTAATTTATAAGGATGGGAGAGGCAAGTTTTATGTCTGGGAACACGCAGCAAGGAAATACTATCTTAGAGTTAAACAAACAGTTCTAGGAATGCAAAATCAACCAGCTGGAAAGACAGAGACTGAAATCCTCCTATCTGTTCTCCTGAAACCAGAGCTGTCTTTGAAAGTCTTTAAGAATGAAGAAATATAGAAGAAAATGTCATCATGTCTCCAGGCCACAGAGCAGGACACTATGAATCTATAGACATTGGGAGGAAAAAAACCCTGAAGTTTGAACATTGCAATTGGCAAACATCTCAAAGTTCATTATTAAAATCACCTCACGATGAGATTTGGTAGTGCATCCCAGAGCCACTCATTTACCCTGCTGAGTCAAAGTCACTTAACCCCAAGTTCCAGCGCTTGTAAAGCCAGGCATCCTTCTCCCTTCAGCAGGTCACCTTTGGTGCTGAGCAGGAGCTGCTGTGGCAGAAGGACGAGCAAAGCCTCTCTGGTGGACAACATGAGATGTTCCTTGGAGAGCAGCTGGTTCCAGCTCCTGTTCTACACTCCTGTATTTATATCCAGATGGGTTTGTGGTACTGAAGCAGATGGGTTTTCCAAGCACGACTGCTTCTTCTAGGGATAACAACGCCATTAAGAGCAGCCTGGAAGGAGGCACAGCTTGCCACCACCGAGGGACCCACTTCAGGATGAAACAGACTTCTTGCAGAAACAACCCCAAACCCACTTGTAATGTCTGCCCAGTTTTGCTATCATCCCCTTCCCAATCCAATTTTATTAACAAATAAAATGACTTGGCAAACATTGAAATTAGTTTGCCCGTTGGTTTGAGTATCTATTTCTGAAAACATCTTAATCTTCTGGAAAAGTTCATAATTTTTAATGCAGTTGTCGACACAGTCTTTTAGAAACTAGTACAAATATAGTCTTAAGGGTTTTTTAATACTATTCTCTTTCATTTCAGATCAGAGGGCTAGAATTACTGAGGTTTTTAAGCATGACATGTATTTGCTTTTATAGAATGAAACTAAAATAGGACAAAAAGGCTTAAATATTTATTAATGCCTTTCTTTACAGATTGCAAATGGTTTTGTCACGACTGCACACCTAGGACCTTGCTGTGTTCCAGATGTAGTCATTACCTGGAAACCTTATGTCAGACTTTGGAGACATTTTAATGGGAAAAAGGTTTTCTTCTTTAAGTTTGCAAGTCTTGGACCAGAAAATAAACATTTGTGGTGTACCTTGGCGAGAGCACATTACTGATAACGCCCCTTGTATTACATTCTCTTTCACACTGATTTACCAAACCTATCCAATTCCACAGCTTCACTACTGCTGAAATAATTTTAAGGAAGACCAGTTACAGTACTTTTTTTGGCACTTGACTATAGGAGTGTTTTATTACACTCAGGTAGGAGTAGCCCAAAGGAGACAAGTAGCCCAGGGGAGAGGAGCATCTCAGGTTGCCATCACACTGAAGCACATACTGCACAGGTTTTAAAATATTTACAAAGCTGTAGAAATTTCCAAGGACTTGCTCCAGAACAAAAAGAGTGAGGACTCTGCTTTTCAGCCACTGGGTGTAGAACTCACCATCTTCAATATCCCAGCCTCTGGTCTTAAACTGGTACCAGTCACTTTTACTCAAATTAAGTTAACTTCTATTGTCATGGTTAAGATGACATCTCAGCCTCTCATTTCCTATATTAATGCAATTTCCAGGCAAGACCTCGCCAAGCCTGTGTGGCAGCATTAGATGGGCATGCTTGGGGCTGATTTAATATCAGTGTAATCTCAAAATAAACACATGGCTGCCCTTTCAGCTCCTGATCTCCTGCAGGACAGAATTGGCATAAGGAGAGCAATTGCTGTGACCCATACTTCACTTACCACTCTTATCTCATGCACTTGAAGCATATCTCCTAGTGACAGAGGAAAAAGCAGAGCTGGCTCAAAACATTGCTGCTTTTACAGCAGAGGGAAAAAGCAAAAATCAGAAGAACTGCCAATTTTTCTGTCATTCACTAAAACCAAAATGTCCCAAAAGCCTTTAATGCAAGAATCAGATTGTTTGAAGAAAAATCAGAAAACAGACTTCAGGAGCAGACTGGGAAAGAAAATGTGATACTTTTCAGAAAAAAAAAATTCTCAGATGGCATGCCCTCTATAGTCAACCTCATACAGACTCCAGTCCAGGGCTCCTGGTACCCCTGAGGAAACTCCCCAGCTCCATGCCAAGCCTCAGTGATTGCCAAAGGACCCCATAAGCAGAGTATTTATCTAATCTTATTTTAAAGGAAATTAACCCAAGGCAAGTCCCATTGTAACAAAGCACAGTCAGGGAGATCAGTGGTGACAACCCTGAGGCATCATCCTGCTCCATCATGTTCAGCTCTGCAGGGAGTGCAGGGTCCTGCTGCAGAGCTGGGTGCTGTGCAGAGACTGATGCCAATATTGCAGCACTGCCTCTCTTTATGTCAGAGCACAGAAATGGCCATGTAGAGGAACCAGTTTAGGAGGAGAATTAATATAATTTGGCTTCAAGCCAAGATGTTCTTTGCTCAAATGGCAAAAATTTCTCCGGCTTCTAAAATAGCTCAGGGCTGCTGATCTACAGATTATACTGCAAGGCCCTTTATGCTGCATGTGGTGGCTGAAAAAGGTGAGGAACCCGTTGGTTACAGATAGCAGAGCTTGTCCATCCTGATGAGGTCAGGTTAGGCTGGCACTTTACAGAGAAGGAAGGATGATGCCTGGGGAAGGAGCTGCAATTCAGTTCTGCTTTTCCGAATTACTATTAACAACGCTGAGGTTGGAACTGGGAGTCTGGCTGTTTGTCAGGACTGCGCTGTGCTTAGCAGGGTGCAAACACAAAGTAAAATTGCATTCTCTGAAGGGTCCTTTTCATGCTTTTAAATAAAGACACTAAAGTCATACATGAATTCCTTTGAATCTCATTTATAAATCAAAACAATTATTTTAGCAAGTGATGACAGGTAATAAGTGGCTGCACAGGCTCTTGTCTTTTACACTGCAAGATGAACCACTTTCCCTGGACTCCAGTGATTTCCCTCACTCTCCCCTGCTTAAAGACTCACTGCTCCTCTTCCTTTCTCCTGCATCCAGCACTGGGAACACCAGCTAAGTACTGTACCAAAGAACTCATGAAGACAAGGATTATGTTATCTACAGAACAGTGAAGAGTCTCCTCATGGTCTATACACCAGCAAAGAAAAATTAAAAAGAAATCTCATTTGCTGCAGCTCACAGCTTTGGCCTTTGCAGATATGGCCTAAATATCTGCTTGCACACACTTCACAGTAAGGCATCCCACCAGCCAAATACATAATCCTTCCATTTAAAACCACCCACAAAGGAATCATTTTGGGGGCTGGCACAGGAGATTTGCATCTTGCTGGTTTCCCTACCTTGAATAATAGCACAACATATCTTTAAGTCACATTTAAATAGATTTTAAATTAATCCAAAACACAGATGTAAACATAAGAAAATATCAGATGAGAGACTGTGCTTTAACTGGTTTTAGATCTGCATTTCTGGAACAGCAAGGACTGAAAGCACAGATGTCAGATGAAGGCAGGCTTCAGCATCTGAACCACTGGCACAGTCTGAATTAGAGAGATGGTCCAGCGTTGAAAAAGAGAAAGGAGCCAAAATCCTGGGTACAAACACCAGTGTACAGAGGACTTTCCTGGGCATTTGAACTCTTACTGTATTTTAGAACTCCTTAGCACAACTAATATATTATACACACACACCCCCCTATCTGACCCACAGATCTGCAAAGCTGTCCTCACACAGGGTGGTGGAGTAAGGCACCCTGGTGGTGTGTGTTTTTGCAATTTAAATAATAAGTAACACTATTCTTTCCTTGTTCAAATGTTTAATATACCAGAGGAACATTAAATGCAACATATTGCTGTCTCTCACTGGGAGGGTAATATTCCTAATATTAAAGTATTGAGCTACAGATGTTCCTCAACTTTCACAGTTTTTCACATATGAAATCTATAACCAAACAAAACCCAGTAAATCAATATTTTATAAAGAGGTCTCCTTCAAAAGTTCTGTGTAATTGATACCAGCTGATAGAAACAACGGGCAAAGTCTGAACTCCAGGCTCTTCCCAAGCAATCCTTTTGAAACTCACAATTTTTCAGTCAAGAAACAATCTTCCCTCCTTCCAAGGCCAAACTCCTATAGGAAAAAGCAGAAAAACTGGTACAAGGCATGAGCTGGAAAGAATGCTTTCCCAAGTGGAGTGAGAGCTTGTACTCCTGAGAAATTCACCTTTCCACGTCTGTAACTTTCAGCTGATCCCACTCCTCCTCTCTGACTCTCATCATTGCAGCCCACAGCAGCCACCAGCAAATGATACTCAGAGCTCCTACCCTGCTGCCTGCACCCAGAAAGCAGGCATAGGAGGGGCATTTCCACAAAATACATTTAAAATCTTTAATGCTGCAGGTGACAACACTTGGAAGATGCATTCGTCATGTCACTGGAGCTAGCTATTCCCAGTAAAGCACTGGGCTCTCTCTTCACAGATGCTTTCTTGTGCTGTTGATTATTGCTTGCACCGCAAAATAGTTTCAGCTGGCTCTGTAGTGGTCTGGGAGTGAAGGAGTTACAGGAATGAACTCAATCAGCTGTCCTGTGCAAGCCCAGGCATCCCTTCTCCTCTCACCCTCTCCCATCATAAGGGAAGCTGGCTGCAACTCTTTATAATAACTAGAGATAGGATATTTCTCCAAATTGTAGGGTTCCCCTATGTGAAATACAAAACGAAAGCAAATGAGATGTAAGGAGGTGATCTCTGCAGCTCGGAGGAAATCATTCCAAAGATTCAATCTGTGCTGTGCCATCAGCTGAGCTTAGCACATTTCCTCTGGCACAGCCATTTAGGGCTCCGGGGCTGCCATGGCCTGAGCCCTGAGGGGCATTTCCCAGCTGGGCTTCTGACCAGCAGGGCCCTTTGGGGAGCACCTGTGTCACTCCCAATGCTCTCTGCAGCATCAGCAAACGCTGGGATGTTCCCTCTCACGCTTGCAGGCAACTGTGCACAAGATGCAGCGCGTCCAAGAGGTAGCAGAGACTCAGGGAGGAGCAGGGGTAACCCAGTGCCAGGGGAGCAATAGGGCACAGAGCAAGCACAAGTGCTGGAGCCTCTGCAGGACTGGCAGTGTGGGTGACTATGTAGGAGAACACCAGGAGACATCCTGCCTGCTGCTGCACGCTGCAGGTAAGCACTGGAGTCTGCCCACTGACACCAGAGCTGAGCAAAACCCACCCAGAAAGCCCCAAGGAGCTCCCTGGGCTGGGGAGTGCAGCTGTGAGGAGGAACCACTGCACTTCAGCAGGGTACATTCAACCACCACGGAACTAACAACTACCAGCTTTGAACATTATTATGCCATAAAAACAGAGGTCAAATCTCTTTCCTAGATTTGGAATTGCATGTCTTCATACTTGTAGCATCTAAATCAGTGGTGTTTGAGGGCTTTATGGGACTTTTTTTCCTTTTACTTCAATGATCCTTGGGGGTCCCTTCCAACTGAGGAAGTTCTATGATCCTAAAATGCCCAAGTAGCTGAAAGTGTGTGCAAAACCTCATGTAGCCTGTCCTCTCACTGATGCACTCTCAGACTGGAATGTTTAGGCAAGAATATTCTTGCAAGTTTGAAATGTCAGTTCTGCTGAGTTTTGGATGAGGTTGTTTTTTGTTAATCTGAAAAATTATTGTAGCAGTCATGGTAATTTTTATGTATATTCCTTCTCTGCACACAAAGAAGCTTTTATATAAGCTCCTGTACTACTTTATGCCTCATTTCCTTTACTTCACAAGAAGAAAGGTGCTTTACAACAAAGTTTTCCCCTTATATTCTCCAAAGAAGTGGTTTTAAGTACACATGAACTCATTTGTTTCTTTAATGGTGGCCACTTATTTCTTCAAGACAAGGCCATCCACAGAAAATGCACATTCTACCAAGACTGTAAATACACTTCAGTAGAGAAGAAATGTAACTCTCCCTTGAAAACAATAATAATATTCTAACAGTAAAATATATGTCTAAGCAAGAGCCAACCAACTTGGAGCATCACTGGTTGTAAAATCCAAAGCACAAGCATCAAAGGGCAGGGATAAAATGCCAGACTGCCCCAGAATTTGCAGGTTATTGCTCCATCTCTCTGCATTAAGACATGCTCATTACAGCCCTGGGGAAGTCACCCACACTGGTAGCACCTATGTCCCTAGTTGGGAACAAAGCAAATAAGGCAGGCTACAATATATCCTTCATCTGGAGGATTTAAAACAGTGGCAAATGTTTGAATGTGAGAGCTGAAATATTTTTGATATTGCCTTTGTGGCAAAAAAACCCCAGATGAGATGGAGTTGGACGTAATTCCCATGAAGTGCCTCCTGTTACTTTGTGGCTGAGAACTATCAGAAGTTCTGCCTTGAATTCAGATGAGTGGGTAAAATCTTAGAAGATTAATGACCACAATTTCTTATTAAGAAGATCATGACCACACTTTTGGGAAGCAAAAGCAATTACAAAATTTTTATGGGTAACGATATAAACCACCTAAATAAGCCAAAAGACTACTCGCTTAGATGAACAGTAAAATAATCTTTGAACTAAATCAGATTTAAACTATCCCTCATACAAAACTGCTACCAAACACGCATATCTGAGAAGAGAAGAATTTCCCTTGGATACTCATCCTGTTCCTGTGCCAGCTTCAAACCTGTGGCTCTGCACACTAGGGGAGACAGAAGGCAGGACAGGATGGGTCACTGGAAATTGGCCTGGCAGCTTGTGGTTCCTTCTCATTCTGGCACCCACTGCAGCATTTAGCCTGGCATGTGTGCAGGCAGCCTGCCAAGCAGCTTTCTACAGCAGCCCATAAGCTGGAGAGGGCTGAAGCTTGAGAGAATTTTCTAGACTTTGTAGCCGGCAGTGCAGGGACAGGGATACCTCTGTTCCTGAGGGTTTGTCCCACCTGTGGGACACACTGTGCTCATGTCACAGCAGGGAGAAACAAGAATCACTCTCCCTTGGCTGAGCTGCAGCACGCACAGAGAGCTCCAAACCTGGCACAGGGTGCATCTTCAAGACAATTAACTTCATCTCCTGGCTGGGCTCTGCAGCCAGCCCCTCACTCGCTCCAGAAAGGAGCTAAACTGAGCAGGAGATTAGAATCAGCACAGAAAATAGATGTCTGTCTGGAAACAACCACTAAGGCTGATTTAATTACATAGATAAACCAGAGGTCTCTGGCAATAAAATGTTAAAATATTCTGAAAACAACACAGGCATCAGTTTTCAGGGGGTGTTTGTTCCACTGAATTAGGTGCTAGTCTGGGACTGAGGAGACTCTCATCCTACTCCCAGCTGCTCCAGAGGGCCTGGACAGCCTTCACTGGGTAAGGTCACATCCCCTCAGCTTTGCTCCCCTGCCTCCATCTGCCTCCTCCATTTCAACTGCAGGAACACACAGGTAGGGAGCCATTTCCATGCTTCATTAGGTGGTTATTCAGAGCTTAAACGAAACCTGTTGCCCTCAAAATAACATTAACTTATGTCATACTCCGAACTGAGCCAGCCTAAGCAATATTGGATTAAAAATTCCCAAAATGTTTTATTCTGATTTCTTACTTGATTCTTCCCAAGACACTTCTCATGTCAATTGAATTACCCCTAATTTACACCAAGGAAAACATAATGAAATGCTGCTACACAATTCTCATGAATGTGTGGAAGACAGCTTGCTTTCAGCAAAATCAGGTTAAGACATGGGCATAGCTGTCCAGACAGCCTTTCACTTCAACACAAGCTGAGGACAGTGGGCTCAGAGCCAACAATGCATTTTTCAGACTAGGTGCTCAGCCTTCTTTCTTCCCTCTCTCACTAGAAAGATTTTATTTCAGATCAAATGTATGTATAATACATTACCACTACAGAGATTTTCTATTTCAAACACAAAAATAAAAAATAAAAAGATTTTATACACTTTTTCTGGTGAAGTTTAAAGGTGTCTGGAAGAAATACAAGCAGATGACACCTTTCCATTACCAGATCACTCTCTAAATACCTGCTGGACCTGCAGCACATACTGTGTTTGTGGGCATAGCCTCATATTGACTAGAAAAAAAAAAACCAAAAAATTTGAGGCCACTCTCCTAAAAAATCAGAAACTGTGTCCTGATAAGATAAATGAACACTGGGAGCATGTCTTGAGCTCCAGCTATTGAAACAGCTATGGAAACAATTCCTACTTGCAGGAGATGAATTACCCCACTTAACTCAGTGAATGTTTTCTTAGCAGAGGAAACAAGGAAAACTACTTATATAAGAAGTGAAATAGCTGTCAGAGACTGAATAAAAGCAATCTCTGATCTCTCTGAAGAGTTAATAAAGTAGGGTGTTGCTTGGCTTCTGTCTTTTCATTCTTAATATCTTCAAATAAACAAGCACTATTGCTTATTGCCATCCCTTCTATCATCCCTCCCTCCCTAATGAAAATCTCACCCTGTCCTTTGTGTCCAAGGAAAAACCCAGCACAGAGTTCAGCCCTGAGCTCCTGCATCCATGAGCACAGAACTCTCAGCTCCCACGTGTGTCTCTTGTTTGGAAAGGGCAGTAAGGCTTTGGATAGAGATGACAAGTGTTGGAACATCTAATACGGCTTTAGGTAAACTATTCTAATATTTGACTCATTAGCAATCTATATATTATTTCTAGCTTAGATTTAACTGTCAGCTTCCAGTCTTGACTCAAGAGCCTGGTTGGATCTGCCACCATTCTGAGTTCTCTTCTACACAGCAGTTAGTAAACTATGTCCACCCTTGATTTGCTCCTGAAGAACAAAAGAAACCAGTTTCTGAAATCACTCTTGCAGACTCTTCAGTTTGGGGTCACCTGAACAGCAAATTTCCATACTTTCCAGATTCTCAGGATCCTATGAAAACATGGACACCAGAACCAGAAACAGTCTCACAGCACCCTGCAGAGACAATTTTGCTCAGCATTCACCAGGTTCACACATCCACAACTTCATGCCAGAAGAATAATCTTACTCAATACCTAATTGTACCTTCAGGAGATTTTTTTCCCCCTCTAGTGTTATTATTTTCAAAGGCAGTCTCTCCGTTAGAAAACATGACTTCCATGACTTACCTTCTTCCCCCAAACACTTGGCCTTTCTTTCAGCATCTCTCAGGTATGCAATTTAGATGACCACACTTTGCCAAGAAGGAAGAAATCCTGTCTGTGTCTAATCTGTCAGGTCATTTTATCCCATCCTTCTGGAACTCTCCTAAGAGTTTTGTTGGTAGCACTGCCTTAATTTTACTCCTCAGCTTTCCCAGTTTCAGCTAAGGGAAATTTCTCTACATACATTATTTCTTTACATACAAAAGCCAAACCCACAGCTAAACAGGACTGGACCTCTCAAGAGGATGAAGCAGGGCAGCCCTGAGTAATTTGCCATAGTATTTTTTTCCATAGTACTTTATTCCCAGGACTTGGGGCTTTCTTTGGCAACACTTGTGTCCATTCACTGTGTCCAGTAAGAAAAGCTGCAAAGTCCTTTATTCTTTTGTTTCCCTGGAAGACTAAAAAATTTTGCTTGGTTTTTACCCTGGAGAATAATAAATCATCAGGAGGCGATGCTCTCCTCTGACACATCCCTTGGTTCCCATGCAGATTGGTATCAGCAGGAACAGCAGGCTTCCCCAGAACATATGTGCAAATATTCAAGAATAGCAAACACCAAGGATAAACATAGTTGGACCAAACAGCTTTGCTGAAGAGCAGGGAATGTTTGCAAATGCTGCTTTGCAGTATTACCTGCACTGAAGAGCCCTCTGTATTTAATAACTTGCTCTTTCACTCTAAGAAACCTTTCTGATGAAGGGCATGCACCTCCAGCTTCCTTGTAGGGCTTAAAAAAGGGGCTCTAAATGAGCATCTCTGAGACAAAACCAGATTATTTTATATATATTGCATATCTCATATGATTCTCCACGGCAAGCAGATTAAACATATAGCCTATAATGAGAACTGATATTTACTAATTATTGCCATTCATCAAATTAATCCACTGAGCCTTAATGCTGTGTTAGCATTAAAATTTGACATTGAACTCTAAGGTTTCCAAACTTTCATAATTTGAACCTGATCTGACGAATATATATTAATGATGTGTCCCTAGGATGATCCACTGGAATCTGTGCCAGTTGAAGAATGCTAGTAATTTTGAAGGGGACACTTCCATATTTTCTAAGCGTAAGCAAGAATGTTGAATATTAAGATTCTGGAAGAAAAAACCCTACAGCCAGCAATAGAAATTTACCTACAGTGAAAGAATAATAACATTTATCTGGAGGAGCAGTGGCTCAGAACAGATGCTGCCAAGATGAATGATTAATGCACATTAATTGTGGTAAGGAGTTTTCAATTTCAAGTGTTTTCAAATGCAAAAATAGGAGATTTGATAAAAATAAAAAAATTCTCTTTTCAGTCAAGTGCCTTTTAAATCTCTTTTTGCCTTCTGAAAAACAAAAGAATTTGCATCTAAGTGACATTTTTAGTAAAAACATGGTTCACTGAGCTGCAGTTGATTTCTGACTTTTCAGATGCCAATTTTTCCCCATCCAAAAAAAACCCAAAAAAGTCAAGGAAAGGGAAATGGGAAGGATACAGTCTCAGAAGAAAGCAGCTTCCAGCCAGCTCTAGCATACTAACAAACAGACAAGGCAACCCAGACAGACTTTTCTCTTTGACAATATTTGTTTGAGCAACACCAAAAACAGTTGCAAGGAATGAAAGCAACATCTGGTACAGGAAGTTTAGAACTGGGCTTTATTCATTTTCAGCTTTCAAGAATAGAAAAGACTAATGCTGGTCAGAAAAAATGGTTTAGTTTGCATTTTCTTTTGTCTCCATGTAGATGTGCAATGGGAGAAAGGACTTTTTTAGTACAGACAGTAAGATCTGCATACCAAACCCCAGCCACTCTCCTCATACAGATTAACCCAGAGCACGAGCTTGAGTGGTAGTGTGTCCTGCCAGCTGTTGTACAGCTGTAACCAGCACATGGCATTGAGTGCTGCTGCCTACCTGCAGAAACAACCTCTAAACTCACACATTAGAAAACTGCCTCATTTATCCACAAAAGCACTGAAATTTTTATCTCAACCTCTCCTTTTCTTTGATTTTACGTCAACAAAAGTCCTTTTCTATTAAGTGCTTCATCAGAGAGTCACACAAAATGTCACATAAGAATAACTTGAATGCATCTTAGAGCTCCTTCAATTTGTCAGCCTCTGTTTTTTGTTCTAGCTGTTGTTTCTCTACACCCTGCTGAGATGCAACTTGCTTGTTCAAGCAGGGAATTCCTCAATTTTACCTGGCTGACTGTTTCTTCCCTTGAGACAAGCAAATGCTTCTTAAAGAGGATAAAATAGAACAAGAAGTTTTTTGGGAAGCTAGCTAGTTACATTTCCCTTCCTCCTCTGCAAACTGAGCACAATGTTAGAGAAGACATTTCTGTTTTGATTTAGGCACCAGCCCCTTCACTGTGAAGCTGTTGGGAGATTTTTTAGGGGGCGATGGATGCCCAAATCCACCCCTGGAATCTAAAGACAAGTTTCTACCATTATAACCAACTAATCCAACCCCCCAGTTTCATGGGGAATGGGGAGCATTGGTGTAAATCTCAGGCTACCAGCTCCCCTCAGAATGTGTAAGAAGGAGAATTCAGCAGGTTACCACACTCTTTTGCTTCCACAGACCAACCTCTGGTGGGGTGAAATGTTGACTTTCTGTTGCCAGAGGAACCCAGATTTGCTTCAGACCAACTGCCTTGTCCACCATTTCCATATTAAAGGAACCACTGCATTACCAAGTCTTTTACACCAGTTGCATTAAAGCTTTTCATATCTGTTCATTCACACGGCAACAGATGAGAATCAAACTGCCTATAGACAGAGCAACAAGGCCCCAGACAAAGAAAGGGCCAATTCCAAATGTCAGTCTCCATGAAAGACACCAGTCATCATCAAGAACATCTCAACAGCCTTTGACAGGCCACAGGAAGACACTGTCTTCATTCTCAATTCTAAATTTAATCAAGACACAATGTACCATGCAAGGATTATATACGGCTGAACCTGCCTAGATACCTGGTATGAATTGTGAACAATTAAATGAAGAAAACTTGAATTTACTTTGATATCAGTAGCAAGTGTTCCCCATGTAAGGTACAAAAGCTGAAAATGCCCCAGATATCAGATATTTTGTTTCCATAGAGACTCTTCATAGCTCTGCACAAACCACAATACTACTTCCTCAGCACAGCATGTGAAGCAGAGTGTTGATCAACATCAAAAAAAGATGGAGACCTGTTTAATTAGCATAAGTCAGAAGAGCTCCCACTGATAAGTGGGCTCTATGGTCCCCAAGCCTAAATTTTACATGTGCGACAAAACATGTAGATAGATAGATAGATAGATACACACACACACACACACACACACACACAAAATTCAAACACAGAGCACACAGTATCTGGAGTTTCCAACACCTGAGTAACTCCCCCAAAACACTGCAGGGAGAAAGTGCACCAGAAAGATCAGAGAGGTGGCTCAAGGGGGGCAATACCTGTGTAGAAGGTGAAGAAGCAGCAGCTGCCAGGTCAAAATGAAAGGGATGGTTTGGAGCAAAGGGATAATGTGAATACAAAACTTAGCTCCTGTATGAACGATGTCCAGCTTATCTAAATTTATTTCTTACTACTCTTTATTTCTCCATAATTATATGGCTGTGTATAAGATCTGCTGAAAACAGAGGAGCCCAAAATCAGGGATCTGAACCAGCTACTAATTCAGAGCAGGGGATGGTATATTTATTTAGTTAACTGCACCAAGAAATCTTCTTCCAGAGTGAAAAGAAATGGGCACAGCTGAAAAAAAACCTAATCAAGTTGGGAGGTGAACCCTATTCACATTTGCAATAAGGAACATATTTGAGCAAACAATACTTTCTGTTATTTTCCTGAGTTGTTTCTTTCCAACAACAACCACCAAATAGTGAAGAGGACTAAAAGTATGTTATGTAGAGCAACCACCATTCCTTATGGAGCAGAAGCAGCTCTGGGAAGATAATGTCATCAATCAGAGAGAGGAAACAAATATGCTTTGTCCAAAGTGTCAGTACTGGACCTTGCTTGATTTTTCAAATGAATATTTTCAAATTAAATCTTCAAAGAAATCAAGCAGGATATTTATTGCAAGCATTACTCAAAGCCTTTTTTTTCTAGAAAACAGATTGAATTAAAATAGTGAGCATCAATAAACAGATCAAGTAAATATTTTTTATTAGAATGACAGAACCAGAAAGCAGAGAAAAATAAACCTAAAAGACTTGAAGAAAACCCTTTAAATTCCATTTTAATAATCAACTCTTACTTTCAGAGCATTCTTGCTTTTTTTTCAGAAAGACATGATCATTCTTTGGACCCATTTCCTACAGAAGCACACCATAAAGAACTTAACACACATGTCACACATGACATGTCCTAGGGACTATTTTCTCAGTTTAAGGAGGTCAGGGCCAATTCCCTCACCCTTCCCTGAGTTAGACCATAATCAGAGGGGAGGGTCTTGAGGGGTTACAGTGATATGGTTGAATGTTGGTTACATCTGCCTGCTCTTAGGACTGTATTCCTGGTATGTCAGGAGTTTCATTTAAACTTCTCTCTTGAGTCTTGGCTAATATTTTGGTTAAAATTCACCACTTAACCAGCCCTAAATAGTATCAGGGGAAAGAAGAAAGGAAAAGATGAGTAAGGAGAAGAGCCAGTAACTCCTCTTTACACATCCCAGCTGAGCTGGTGCTAGAGCTGCATTAAATGTGGAAGATTAAACTGATAAAAAAATTCACTTTAGTGGAATGTACATGAATAATTTGTGATATCCTTAAAGTCTTAGGGCCCCAAGTTAAGGTTAGACTTTTAAAGCTTGCCAAGCAAGAGGAATCAATACTCAATTTCACAAAGATTTCAGTCTCCCCAGGCTCTGGTGTTCCAAAGCCCCAGGGCACTGCAGCTGGTCCAAGCACATCAATATTCCCACATGCACTGATGTGTGGATTTCAGGCCAGGGTCACAACAGCCCCCAGGCACGGGGGCCCTCAGGGATGGCACAGCAGCACCAGCCTGGGGCACTCCTGCACCCGCCTTTGCACACCCTGGGCGCACCAGGTCATCGGAGTCGCCACTGGGAGCATTTTGGGGGCCAACCTCCTTGCACCACACGAGATGCACACAGTGGTTCTGTGGTTACTGATGTGCCATCACACAGGATGGAGCAGGTTCACAAGGGTAGAAGGCAGCAGGTTGATTTTCATGAACTTCCCTCAGGCAAGAGATGCTCAGTGCAGAGCAACCAGCATTCATTGAAGTCTTTCTGACCTTCTGGGACTATTCAGAATATGCAGTTCTCATATATATACGTATATATATGTATATACACACACACACACACACATATGCACAAAGACTCCTTAACAGAAAAGATTGCCAAGTCCAGAAATTATTTAACTGCTTTTCACCTGGACAAAATAAAGCAGTTGAAGAGACATTGATTTATTTATGCAGGTTAGGACCTGAAGAAATTACAAAAACATCATCTCAAAAACACACTTTCCTCTGGGTGAGTCTTACTTTGATGTCTTTTTTTAATATATGAAAAAAATGTTATTCATAATGAAAGTTTTATTATTCGAATTAAAATTTTTAATCTATATATGTCTGGCTACCAAGGAGAAAAGAATATTGTAAACACAGCCTGGCCATGCAAAGCACATGGAAAGGGTAATGGGTGGCAGGGGGTGCAAAGAAATTACCACAGCTAAAATGGCTTTAAAATAAAAATCTTAATATTCCAGTGTCACAGTCACCCCTCCCAAAAACAGTGTCAGAAAAAGATGCAGCTCTTAAAACAAGAACTTTTAATAGCTCCTGAGTTTGCAGATGTAACCTTGTAGCTGTAGAAGAGTGTCTATATTTAAGAAACTATGATGAAAAACACATTAATTTACTAACGGTGAGAGATTTATGAGGCTGACTTCAAAAGCCTCTTGTCTTTAGAACAGATTTTGAAGCGAAGTACATTGTGAGTGAGTGGAGACCAGACTGAAACACAACCTGTGTTACCCACAGGGCTTTAATGTGACTGACCCAACATCCTTTGCTGCCAGGAGAGGCAAAGGAGACCTGGGCACTAGAACCTTTACCAAAGCACTGTGCTGAATTTGCAATTATTATTTCCCAAGCTACCTTCACAATTACCTTCTAACCATAAGAACAGGTATACATAGATGACATTTTCAAATGACACCAACTTTGCTGGCTTTAACAAGACAGGTTTTAACAGAGGACTGGAGAACTATGTGGGTAGGGATGACTTTGACTGCTAAATTAATGGAAGTGGTATTTAAATTTAAAACAAAAATAGATTCATTTGGGAATAAAAACTGAATTTCCATTATAATCTACATGTTTGTAGTTGAAACTGTCTGAGGAGGAAAAGATGTGGATCCTGTGACAACTAAATTACCATAATGAAGCCACAGAAAAAGGTCACAGTGCTCCCAGAGTGCTCGGAGGAGAGCCAGCCCCTGGAAGTGAAGCAGTGCTAGACACAAATCACCTGCAAGGTATTTATCCAAAAGGATTTGTGTAGTTCAAGCACAATTCAGGAAAGATGAACTCATTCTAGAAGTGGGCAGGAGGAAGACTCTTGCCATGATTTCAGTAATGCCAAGACTGCTTTAAGAGAAATAAACACACTGGGTTCATTTAGCCTGTCAAAATGAAAGCTAAGAGGGGATGCAATCCCTTTGCTTCAGGATTAAAGAGTAAGAGGGGAAGAACTATTGGAGCTAAAAGAGAATGCTGTATGAAACAATCACTGAATGCACTTGGTCTGGAAGTCAGAATACAGGTTTTAGCTCTTGGAGGGACAGGGCTCAGGAGTAACAAGCTTGGACAACTGAGGAAAGAAAATTCATCTGCTTGGTGATAGCAGCCTGCTCCCTTGGCAGACAAGCTTGTACCACATGCCCTGTGTCAGTACAGAAATCTGCTCACAGGCCTCCATTTCTAAAACCTCTCAAAAAGAAAATATTTGGAAAGTGTGCTAAACTTTAAGAGGACCACAGGACAATTACTGAATTCCCCAGACAGCAATCCACTTCTCAGTCCCACAGCTGGTGTGGGCAGTTTTAGAAGTAATTTCCCTTTTTTTTTTCCTCCAGCTTGCCTTAACATCCCATAAAAAGAGGAATTACTACAGTGAAAGAGAGAAATTGATTATGCACGTAGTACTTTCAAATGCAAGAGGAAAACAAACTAGAAAAAATAGAGCAGAATACATTGTTTCTGCAATCTCAGTGAGTTAGATTAAAAAAAGAAAACCCAGGAGATTAGTGAGAAAGGCAAGGTGGTTTTGGTTTTTGTTTTGTTTTGGTTTTTTTCCTGGTTTTTTGTTTTGTTTTGTTTTGGTGGGTTTTTTTTG
>VZRZ01008638.1:454991-466568 GCA_013398175.1 Climacteris rufus
TTTTTTTTTTTTTTTTTTTTTTACTTTTCCACTGGTCTTTTTCTATCAAAAGATACACTTACATGATTTTTATTTTTCTACACAAACACGAATATCCTGGGAAAACATGGTTAAATCACCCAGACAGAAAGAAAAAAAATAAAGCTGGAAAGACCGTTTAGATGAAAACCCAATCAATAAAACCGCTCAGAAGAAATACTTATCTGCATCCTGTTTGAGATTGACAGGGGAGGTATTAATATTGTATGTGCTTGTCTAGTGGATAAGATAATCGAGCACCATCAAAATGCAAAGCGGTTCCTGCAACTCCTCCAGCAGTAAAAAAAAAAAAAAATCTCCTTTTCCATCTGAATTCCCTTTCTCCTGCAATGCCATCTAGAGGAAAGCAGGCAGATGGAAGGGAGGGCAGAGGGAAAAGGCTGAGAAGGCGGAGGGTGCCGGGTGAAGGTGCAGCGTCCCCCAGCCCTCGCTAACGAAGGGAATTAAGCTGCCCAATTTCTGGAGCCATTAGAGGCAGCACAAGCCCTGGCTCCAGCACAACAAATCTCATCTGAGCAGCAGGGACTCAGCACCGGGCTTTCCCACAGCATCTTTCCAAGAAAGGCTCTCTGTACTATAGGTCTCTGTCTGCTGCAGAAATCCTCATTCATTTCATCCCTTCTTGTACCATTTGCATCTGCAAACATATGAAAGAAAAAACCTTTAGCATCCCAGATGTGACTGAAGGAACAAAGGAAAAAAACCTCAAATCAAAAAATCAGGAAGTAAAATTTACAGCGAGTCACAGGCACCTCCAAGCAAACCAGCACAGTGCCAGAATCTGGTTAGGGACACTCTGGACCCCGGTTTGCCCCCTCATCCAGAGTCTCCTTGCCAGGACCTTGAGTGCTCACTTCAACTCTGTAATTCTGCTCCCTAATCGTTTCTTCTCAGAGGGGTTGTAAGAGCTCGTGAAAGGCTCAGACTGTGAGACACTCAGAATTCCAGCAGGCACTTCTGCATATTCAGGGTCACATTTTTCACCAAGCTTTAGCCTTGTTTTGTACAGCAGCACGGACCACAGCCACTGGCTCTCGATTCCACAAGGACTAACACAACATCAAGCAGTGTTAAAGCCTCAGCAATAGATTTGCCACTTGCAATATAGAGTATGGTTGGGAATGCATCACTTTTTTACCCTACACAGAATTTAAACAATTCCTCCCAGATTACAGCTCTCAAATACTGCTAATGTAGATGTTTCTATCTGAGGGCTCAAGCTGTCTCCTCAGAGTTCCCCTGGCCTTTAAAAATTAATCACAGTCAAGCCGTAAGGAAAAAAAAAAACCTTTAAAGATTTTAGGGAATAGAACAGTTCAGAATATTTTGTTTTGACAATCACTGTAATTTTTTTCCTGAAAATTTAGACGATATTTTTAAGCCAAAACTTTGATGAAACTACACAGTAAATGAGACCATGTTAAGAAATCTTCATAATTTTATTAAAGAGTCTGAGCAAAAGAAAAAAAAAAAAAAGACATGTTGTTCAGGTCTGGGCACTGCCTGATTTTTTTCACTGGTATAACAACTTTAGAGGACCTTTTAAGCAGCATGCAGTTTAAGTGAATTTGCTTTTATGGCAAAAAGTTAAAGAAAAGATAACTTCCTGTGGTCAAGGGAAGGAAGAGAGTGAGAGCTCTGAATGCACTGCTCAAACACAGATTCTTGTGACTGATAAATCTTAATTCTGTATGAAGTCTATTGTTCAAAGCTGGGCTTGCAGACAGCTTAAAAGCAGGGAAGTTTTACCTTGTGTTCAAGGACAAGCAGTATCCAGACATCAAGAGCTGAGGGAACAAACAGCCCTGGTACAGCACATCCAGAGCGTAGACCCCACCTGGGGTCTGGGGATGGCTATTTTAAAAAATAATTCGTACTTTCTTCCAATTAATATATTTTACAAATGTTTTGGTTGAATAAATCAGTCTCCTAAAAGAAAGAAGCTCTTTCTGAGCCCTACCCCATAACAACACCTAGGCAAGTCTTCATCACAGAAGTGCACATGCAAACCATGCATGTGCTATTAAAACTGAGAACTAGGTATAGAAACATCATCTTTATAAACAAGACTTCAGATAGCCTTGGTCTTGGGAAGCCTTGGTCTCTGCCAAAGGTGTAACAATCCAGTTCCTAAGTTCTGCTTAGGAAAGACTGGTTTGTATTTCAAAAGGTAAAAATGGAAACTGAGTCATTCCTACTTTTCAAGAACACTGGTCAGAATATTTTAGTAACAGTCACCAAAACAACAGTTCCTGGTTTCTCCTCTTCCATGTGAAACTTGAAAGTTCAATTTATCACTTCTGAAGGGTTCTGTACCTGCTGATTACAAGCACCAACAAATGCTATTTCCAAATCTCTCTTACAACAATCTCCAGAAACCTTTCCCTCTCCTCACATGGAATTTTGACTGTTCTTACAGAAATAGCATCAAGAATTTGAAAAATACGTGAAGTGAGAAAGACTAGTCAACACTCTGTAATTTCTAAACTCATAGAGCAGTTGCCAGGTCACCTCCAGCTCCACTCCAAACATAAAACTGGAACCCTTTTATGTCTCTCCTTGAGCATTCAGCCTTTATTGACCAAGCTGCAATCAGAGGATGGAGATATGCAAGCCCCATCAAATTCCAGCAAGACAAACCCCACTGTGGGCTGGATGCAGCAGCAGCAGGGATGATGGTGCAGGGGCCATGTGCTGACACACACAGACCCTGCCTAAGAGCACAAATTCCCTCTTCCTGCAGAGCTGTTTGTATCACATTTCTTTTCTCATACGGACACCTCTATCTCCGCTTACATATCTATCTTAGTGTATTAGAAGGAAAAAAACCCAAGAAATTCAAATAGACTTCCTAGGCAACAGCAGCTTTGGCACCCCTTACTAACATTACTAGTTTGTAGGATGGTTGTCCCCCCTGCTCTCAGCTTGACAGCATTCATGTCCCTTACCTCCCCATCAAAAAAAAACCAAAGTCCTTTTACCCTCTGCCTCAAAGCCAATTGGAACCAGTGGCATAGAAACGGGCATCAGGACATCTCTAAGTGCAGTATAAAGACAGATAAATCTTCTTTCATGAAGCAGCTACTCTGCTGCACTGACCAGACTGTGAGCTCTCCCTGCAAAGCCACTCCTCCATGGAAGGAATCATCTCCTCAGCTGGCTACCCCAGGGACAGCAAAGGGTAATTTCTATAATTATACTCCAAAACTCACAAATTATTACTTAGAAAAACAAAACAA
The DNA here is from genome assembly GCA_013398175.1 of Climacteris rufus. Taxonomy (NCBI): domain Eukaryota; kingdom Metazoa; phylum Chordata; class Aves; order Passeriformes; family Climacteridae; genus Climacteris; species Climacteris rufus. The sequence continues at coordinate 458,270 of VZRZ01008638.1, forward strand.
AAACAAAACAAAACAAAAAAAAAAAACACATCAACACAAAACAGGTAATTAATTTACAAAGAAAAATAAATGATGCCTTATACCTCAATAGCCTATGTTCACAAAAGGGAACAGCATATTTGTTGCCTGCACATGAGTGGCTCTGACCTGCAACTGCACACAGGCAGAGGATTTTATATCTACAGGGACCTGATCATGTAGCTGCAGTTCACTCAGGTATGCACCACAAACTACTGCTGAGAGCACTGCAGAACCCTAAATATTTAGTACCACCAGTACACTAGAGTGCACCATTCTCAGAGTGAGCTGAGGTCCTCTTTTCATTTGTTCTGTCCCAAAACAAGAGAAGTGAAAATCTAAAATGACTGTAATGAGTACACACCAAATCCACCAATTAAAGTGGATAAAAATAGTTCTGATTTTTATCCTTTGTTGAGAGGTTCTCTATCAGAGAATTTCAAATTTTAGACCATGGTTTTAAACTCTGTTCTAGAACCTCTTCTTTAAATATAGGAGAGTTTCAAAGTACAACAGCTGGGTCAATGAAAGAGTGGCAAGCGCCGCAAAGAGGTCATTAACCCCTAAGGACAGCAGAGAGGATGATTAGCCAGAGCTTCTCAGAGAACTCCATCTGCTAAACCAGGGAAAGGTGGGCTCCAGGAGCTCTGAGGGCTTGAGGTGGATTCAAAAGAAGCAGGTTCTCCTGGAAGAGAGAGCAGAGGCTCAGCTGCAAGGGCTGGGAGCAGGTTTGCAGCTGGTTCTCTGCCAGATGGGCACTGGCCCCAGGGGCAAGAAGCATGTCCATGCCAGCAGGCACCGTCTCCTCCTGAGCAGAAAAAGATTAGAGATGCCTTGGCTCTGGGGAGACTGTACTTTTTTATGCTAATCCTTTATCTACTAGCAAAGGAGAGGGTTGTATTCCTCCCCTGGAAGCAAGAGGGAGAGCAAAGAAACGCGAGATAAATCATATCCAACACTACTCTTAATACATTCCTCTACAAAGAGAGCTAGACCAAAAATGTCCATGTACTAACCTTGATTGAGAGGTTATTTGTGCCCAATACTCTGAAAAAAAAAATTCAAGAACAAATCATCCTCAAAAAGTATTACTTTTGTTAGGCTGCCAACTTCAGGGCATGCTTTGGCTTTTGACTAAGCCACGACAGAGGCAAGAAGGCAGTTTAAGTAATTCAGAGCACAACTTCTTTTGGAAAGTTACTTTCAAAATGAAAGGTCACCATATTGTCCTAAGAAGAAGGTTTCTTGTAGCTTGTGCTCTGTTTTTATTCCATGAGCCTTTAGGCATGAGATTTCTCTGGTGGCTCAGGCTTTGCTCAGTAAAGCTCCAAACTTTTTAAACAATTCCCAAAGTAAGTTGTGGGGAAAAAATTAACTTTGAAATATTTTGTCACCCAGATTTTAACAACTGAAGGGAAAAAAAGGTGCTTTGTAGGGCATAAATCTCTGCAAATCCTTGTCTAGGCAATCTGTGATGGCAAAAATTATTGAATGAGACTTTACAAAGTGACTATAAAAGAGGACAGGATATCACAAGTCATGGGTTTAGGGATTTCTTGCCTGGTATTAGCACTCTATTATAAGTTCCTCTGGGGAAATCTCAGCATGTTTTGCACAAGATTTCCATTTCATCTTGAAAATGCTTTCCGTTCCCCACAGTAAGCCAGGTTAGAAGGAGAGACACTTGCATTTTAGCACTGGAGAAAATGGAGCCAAGTGAGAAGAGCCACTTATTTAAGAGCTGTCCTTAAAAAAAAATCCATGCAGTTTTCTCTTGAAGGATGATGGCTCAGCAACACTGTCCTGGGTGGATATCACTGTAAATCTTCCTCAGGGCTACTCTTTTTATCAGCCAATATCCCAGTTCCAAGGAAGAGCAGCTGATGTAGCTGTAGCTATTAAATTACTCAGCTTCATAGTGACTGGATGGTAGCAGGGGCAAAGGAAGCCCTGGTTTTGTGACCTCAGTGCACAGGGCTTTGTGCCTATGCCTAGGGAATTGGAGTCAGCACAAATACATCAATTTCTGCTCACTAGCTACTTCAGAGGAGACATAGGGCACACAGGTGAGGTAGGAAGTTGAGGAAGTTATTAGATACTTTCTTGATATGCTAAAAAAACAGCAATTAAACCCCACCACAAAACCCACAGGCACAGAAGAATAAGGTTCAGTGCAATTCCAGCTCAGAAGAATGAGGTTCAGTGCAATTCCATCTTCTCCAGCCCCATATGAACCCTGGAGCAGCAGTTCAGATGCCACATGCTTGATTTCTGCTATTCTTTAGAAGAATATATTAAAACCAGCAAAGCCAAGTCAGGGTGTTTGTTTTCCATGGGCACAAAATTTAAATGCAAGTGGCTAGAAAAGTGTCATTGTAATGCCTTTGCAAACAGTCCCCAAGGCTGATTTGTCACACAATGCTGGTCTAAAAGCAACCTCTATTCAGAAGAGTTATTCCTTAGGGGTTGCCATAAAATTTTTTAGTGATCTCTGTTTCAGTGTGCTTTTAATCCCATAGCAATGTCTGTCCTTTTAGGAACTATAATGGATGAGAGGAGAGGCTATGCTCCATCTTTACAGGCGAGAAAAAAGAACCAACCAAACAAAAAACCCAAACCACCAAACACCAAAGCCCAAGACTGTAATTCACTCAAGAAGGTTTATACTTTAACATTCTACTTCACTGCACTTCATTGTCATTGAGAAGAATGTTTTGAACATTTCCCTCAAACACCTCCTTCTGATAGTGATTGTTCTGGACACAAAACACATTTTCTTGTGGTCATAACACAGCAGACAGTTTCTCCCCCCATCCCTCAAAGCTTCCAAGCCACCCTGGGCATTCATTTGTAAGGAAGGGCAGCATGTCCTTGAGCACAAAGAATAAGCAGCATTCAAATAAATAAAGCAGATGCGATATAGCTCCTATTCCAGGTAAAAGGTAGCAGCTGGTCATGTACACAGGGGATTCTCTTTCATTTTGGGGCTGCCTGAAACATTTCAAGACACAATTGATGCTTCTCCATTAGCATTTTAGTTCAGAGAAGGGGTATGCTTGGGAAGCAAATCTCCCCACCCCCATCCTTCCTTACCACACTTTGTTATGTGTAACATAACGTAATGTAAGGACTCTAAATACAAGGATTGCTTTCCTTCCAAATCAAACCAGATTGCAAGATGCTCTCCAGGTACACACCCATGTGCTTCACCTGCTTAGAGATGTTTAGTTTCTCAGGCCAGGTCAGAGCTTCCTGCACACAGCTGCTGCACGCACGCTGTGAGATACACGGAGAGCAGGTGTCTGCTCCTGTCAGGCTGGAAAACCCCCAGGAGCAAGTGGCTGAAACCCCATCTACCTACAGGCTCTCAGAGTTCCGTGGAGATTATTCCCCCAAGCAGTGTGGTGGGAGTTAAATTCCATTCAAGTTTATTCTTGAAGACCTGGGATAAAGAAAATGCGCTGGTATCATCCATGGGCATCACAATCCTGTGAAACACAGGTCTAGCAGGTTCATAGCTGATGTCAGTAACTTTCCAAACTTTCAGTGTGTCTGTCCAGTAGCTGTATATTAGGGCATAAAAGCAGTTTTATAAATGTAGGAATGGGAGATAAAGTCTTCTAACTAGAGGCAACCTGACAAAACCCTTAAAATTACTTCTTATTATCAGCAATCTCCACTATCAGAACAAATTGCCTATTAAAAGAGTCACATATAAACAGGGTTTTATCACTTACTAATGTTGCACTCTGAGGCTGTAGTAGTTTTGTCCTTATTAGGGGATATAAGAGAGTTTTAGGGCATGTCCTGCTGTTCAAACAGAAGAATTAATGGTTCGCAATAAGCTCCCATTACGAGAAGCTGAAGCTGAGGTCTTTCTCTGCAGGACACCTCAAGGAGGCTGTATCTAGACTGAGCCTTTGGGATAAGTGATCTTAAACTTGCTGACTCCAGGGAAAGCTGGGGACATTCAGTGTCCCTAAGTGTCTCGCCTTTGCCACTTTCCAAGGTGCCTTCCTTTGTCCAGTGGTTATGATTGTACTGAGAGCTCCCTGGCTGGATTCTTCATGTAAAACCTCTCCCAAACCAACCCAGTCATTTCCTGCCTGATCAAAAGAATGGATCAGGAAGAGATTCACCAACAGAATAGTCAGGAATGTGGGAAAAGAGGACAGCACAACACCAGTGCCCAGTGACATACACTCCACATCTTTCCATCTCTCATCACAAGGGCAGAGACAGCCTGACTCCCTGGGTGCTCAGCTGAAAGATCCAGGCACTGCTGTCAGCCCCCAGCTCCTGCCCCGTTCACAGGGACTTGGCTTTGAAGTAAAAATACTCAAGATGCCACCAATCAAAAGTTCAAAAGAATAAAACACTCCCTTTGCTTGCTTGACTCAGAAAAGGACATGATCACTGAAGTATTCAGAAAAAAATTAGTGAAAAAACTCCAGTAACCATCCTCAGCTGAGCTATGAAAGTCACAATTTAGCTCAGCCTGAAGGTGGCATGTATAACAAAAAGTAGACTTTTTCCTGTGACAATTCAGATAGCCTTAAAGAATTTTTTTCCATTTTATTTTTAAACAGCTGCAGCAAAGTAACTTACAATTATCATATCTTCAATTAAACATGCTGTGGGGCTTTTGGGGGATCTAGCATGAAAATGTTGTAGGGAAAAAAAATTACAAGCTGCTAAGAGTTAGTCCTAAGTTAATTAACTGAAGATTGCCAGATTGCAACAAACTGGCATGGGATTCCCAGACCCTCTTCTCTAGATAAAGTGCTTTGACTCATGATGAAGGCAACACATCGGAGAAGGAATCAAAAGCTGCTGTATCTGGAGAGTTTGTGTCACATCAGGAACTGTCAAATGAGCCAGTGCTCTTGATTTCCTGTTATATTTAGTAGAGAAAGTTATGTTCTGAACAAAAAGCATATATTGTAAGAGAAAGCAAAATGGAAGAGTTTTGTACAGTGAAAAATGAATTCCTGGCCAATCCCCGCCCCCACAGTGGTGAAACTAGTTTCAATGCTTAAGCAGACAAATTTCTTTAATGATTAGTCTCTACCAGATCCTCTATTTATATACCACTTCAGCTTGGCTAATTTAAAGAAAATGGTTGAATGCATTACAGTGGACTGCACTCAGTAATCACACCCTTTCAAGCCATAGCTGTCTCCCAAAGGCAGCAGTTTATGAATAAATAGAACAGAAAAGTGCTCATGAAACCTGCACATAAAGAAACTACCCTGCTAAAGACTGGTCTGTTCATGTGTCCAAAATTATCCCTGAGAATCCCAGCTCTGTTCTCTCTTAGAGCCTCAATTTTTACTTTTTCTTATTTCCTCCCACTCAAGCAATTGAAAAGTTTATTCTTTTAATTTAATTAAGTTTGGGGTTCCTTGCTGTATTCGTGAGCTTGCGAGGCAGGGGCTCCCTGTACGTTCTGCACCTTCCACCCTGGGCACAAGGTGCAGAGGTGGGCTCCAGCACCCTCCACCCTGGGCACGAGGTGCAGAGGTGGGCTCCAGCACCCTCCACCCTGGGCACAAGGTGCAGAGGTGGGCTCCAGCACCCTCCACCCTGGGCACAAGGTGCAGAGGTGGGCTCCAGCACCCTCCACCCTGGGAATGAGGTGCAGAGGTGAGCTCCAGCACCCTCCACCCTGGGCACAAGGTGCAGAGGTGGGCTCCAGCATCCTCTCCTCTTCGCAGAGCTATCTGCAGGGAGCACCTGCAGCAGGAGCAGCTCCTGGTGGACATGTGCTGCACCGGGAGGGTGTTACAGTCTGCCTTTCAGCTCAGAGCAAACCCAGCCCTGCAGAGCCTGTGTGGGCACACGTTTTATGCCAATGCAATTCCGTGCCCAGGACAGAGCCCCACCACCCCATTACCCTTGAAAACTCTGAGGTTTCTTGAACACTATGCAGTTGCTCAGCAAAAGTGTTCAGTCTTAATGAAAAGCTAAGGAGGAGAAAAAGGTATAAACCTGTCAAACAAACAAACTGGTTATCTCAGGGATCTAGCCAAAAGGAACAAGCCTATTAAAGGAATCGTTTTCTGCACCAATATGTCACTGCACTATACTCTGTGCATAACAATTACTTAAATCCAGCCATCCCATGCATTATTAATAGGACCAGCCAACCTCAAGTCCCCATGCAGCCTTAAAGCAGATATATTAAATATTCCCAATAGGAAACAGGCAGCCATCCATTATAAGCAATAGACTACACAGTTAAGTCAATGCCTTTTTCAAGAGGGTTTTGTTCTGGTGTGATCAACAAGGCTGCTCTTCCCCATCCTCCAAAATGACTTTACTGTCAAACCTGAGCAGCATTTCCTCATTTCTCCATGAAACATGAGAGATTACCCTTTATTGGGAGAAAAAAACCATCTTGTGTAGATGATAAATGCTCCAGGAGCAGAGAAGCATCCTAAGCAAGTTGACAGCAGAAAAACAAGAGTGGGGAGCCAAGGCTAAAGGATTAAGGATGGCAGAAGGGGGAAAAAGAATAACACTGTTCTTGCTGCTGAGGCAATGAAGACCTTTGTATGCTGTTCTTGCACCTGCCATGGCTGTAACTTGTTATTAAATACAGGCAAGTGCCAATCTACCAATTTATAATTCAGCATTACTCATATTTGGACAACTGGGATTCTTGTCCCTCCTGAATTGTCTCTCCACTCCTCTAATCAGCATTTCAAACTGCTTCTGTCCAGTTGTAGAGTAGTGGTTTTGTACAAGGCCACACCACTAGGAAAATCCATAAGCAAAATGCTGGTTTCCCACATGAGAGATGGCACTTTCTCATGGAGAGGCACAGAGCAGAGCTAACATACTCCAGGTGTGGGCAAGGGAACTCCTTGCTCAGAAGGAGATCTCAATCACAACACACACACAAACCTATACAGTTTTTACATTTATACATGACTGTAAATAGTACAAATCACAGTGCTTCTTGCATGCTCCTCTGTCCTGTCCTCTTTGTAATTTCCCTATATTGTGAAGTAATTCTGTAACCTCCCCTGCCAGGTGCAATTATGGAGTCATTCAAAATAGCAGGCCTGGAAATTTAAATGCTTCAAGCAGCAAGCCAAGGAAATGCTCACAAATTATATGTTAGGAGAGTATTTGCTATGAAAATGTTTGGCTAGAGATTTACAGAGACAAGCAGTGACTGAAATGTGAAAATGCCTTGCTAAAAAAAAAAGAAGTGAGAAAAGGGAGGAGAAATCTAAGTAGTAACAGTCTTTAAAAATGTATTTTTTTCTTAGAGAGTACAAAGAGCAGCAAGAACGAGAAACAGAAAATCTCATGTGCTGGAGAGCAGAGGGACATTTACAGCCTGGCTCGACGGGCTGCATCAGAGGAGCAGCACAGTGCTGCACATGTGCACATGGTTTTTGTCTAACAGATACAACGCTCCTGAAACGCAAAGATATGAGCCAGCTGGTTGTGAAGGCAGCCCCTCGGGCTCCTGGCGGTTGCCGGGAAGCCTGGAGTATTTGACATTTCTTATCAGTAGAAACGAACCTGGAAGGTTTCCAGCTCTGAGAGGAGGCAGGGCATGGGGATGAGTGGGTTCTCCGTAACATATGGCTTGTTGGAGGAGAGAGACACCTAATGTAATAGTTATCAATACCTGCATGTGTACTGAAAATTAGATAAAAGTTAATTAGCTCCAATTCCAGTCCTTCCTTTATGTTGATAAGCTCTCAGAGGTTTTTTTTTTTTTTGTTTTTGTTTTTTTTTTTTTAATCAATCTGTGAGTGGCTGGCAAAAATCTAGCCCCAAAATCAGGCTGGTTTAGAACTTGAAGTCATTCCCACAGTGGCACCCTTCACAAAACAGCTATCTTGAACTCCTACTATCATATTTTTAATTTATAGCAGAAAATATAATTTTCTGAATTCCTCTCCTGCAGCATGACAAATACCCCTTTGCAATATTATAAGGGGGGCAGAGGAGTGGGGGAAGCAATCCAAACCAGGCTGTTTTCAGTACAACAGTTCTAAAGAAGCTATTAGCAGATTACCCAAGCAATATATTACTGCTGAACCAAAGTTGTGTTAGAAAACACTGAGTCATGCCACTGAATTAATGAAATTAGTTTGAAATTATGAATTTTCAACTGAACTCGAGCACAGTTTGGATTCTTCATCAGTTGCTGTAATCTTCCATACCCTTAGACTGTGTTACTCACATTTTCAGCTTGTTCTTGCATGAACAAGGGGTAAAACCAGAAAGCTGGGGGGTGGGAGAAGGGGGGCGGCGT
>VZRZ01008638.1:466684-537413 GCA_013398175.1 Climacteris rufus
GTGGGAGAAGGGGGGCGGCGTGGGGGGGTGGGTCACAAAAGCTTTGGAAAAATAAAACAGCAATTATAACAACAACATGAAAAGCCATAAGCTTTCCTCACCCAAGGTTCCTGTCCAAAGATCTGCTTTTTGGGGGATCTTAATTGAAATTGGCACAAATGGCAGGGGCTTAACCTGCAGAGAGTTTAGAAGGTTGCTTGCTTAGGAATATAGCGAAATGGGCAAAATCAGACATCTCAAGGCAACAGCTACTTACACAACCAAAATGAGCCAGTTTGCAAGCATTGTCAGGTTTCCTGCAGGGATCTTCAATCTTGAGAGTTAACCTTACTTTTCAAAGTGTATTTTTTAAACTGGAGAGAGTTAGACAGAAACAACAACAACAAAAAGACTATTCTGGTTCTGCTTTTGTTTCTGTGGTTTGTTAGGCATTGTGGGAGTGTAGAGAGATAAGATGAGCCAGTCTTAAAGCCTCCTCTTTCTTATGTTTATATCCAGCCAGACCTGCAGCTTATCAGTCTGCCATTTAACTCCCTCTCTATTAAGTAAGAAGTAAAGATGAGGGAAGAATTAGTCTGGCTGACCCTCAAAGTCTTTCCTGAGAGGAATGTGGCATAAGCAGTAAGAAGACTTGTTGGAGGGAACACTGTGAGCTGATCTACTTATCCAAGGCAGCCAAATCTTTGGAGGCTGAGCAGCAGACTGGGTATCACCAGAGAGCAGAGCAGCCCATCTACCTTTCTTTCTTTGCCTCCCTTTAGTTCAGCTCCTATTTCAGAGCTCAGAGCCCCTGTCAATACACAAATGACAGTGCACATTTTTGTTTTGATGGTTATGATGGTCCTGCTGTCTCAACATGAAGAAAAGCTATTTAGATCTCTAAGGTCTCCTGTCTTCTCGAGGTTGTCTTGTATTTTTTGTCCAGAAGTGAGGTCTTGAACACATGGGATGTCCCTGCCTGTGTACAGATGAAAGACTCCTTTGGGAATGTTTCCTTATATTTTGCTATCCAAACAGCATCTTGGCTAAATTTCAGAAATTTCTGGAGAGACTTTGGCACAAAGGGAGAGGCTGTTTTAAAAACAGCTTTGTCCTGAAATGTATCAGACTCTTCTAGCACAACTGAGTCTTTGCATCATAAATTAAAGTCTATCCTCTCACCCCCTGTTCCTACTCAAACGGGTAAAGAAATTACCTCAACACTTAAGTGTGATCTCTGACCTCTGTACTTTGCCATTTCAGGTTAACAAGCAGCAGGGAAGGAGGTGGACGGGGTGCAGGAGGTGGGAAAGACTGACATCTTCCTGACTGATTCCCAGTCTAGAATTCTGTTTCTAAGAGAAAGTTTTAAGATAAAGATCCTGTTCCTGTGTCATGAACACATGAAATCTACAAAAATTAAACTCAGTGGCAGAATGTGAGTAAAGAAAACCACGTGGAATCTGGTCAGAGAACACAACAACCATTAACCCTGTGCTTAGTGCATTGTAGAGCTAGTGGACAATATCTGCTCCCCCAGCATTTGAGGATGGACACAAATGAGGGAACAGGTTAGGGCTGCCCTTTTGCTCAGTGGCAAAGAATAGATTTTTTCAATGTGCATCCTCACTCTTAAATAATTCATGACATCCCAAAAAGCAGCAGTTTGCTGCAGACATACTTTAGAGCTCCAGGACTTATCCAGAGCCACACGCTGGAGTGCAGAATCATAGAATCATTTCTCTTAGAAAAGACCTTTGAGATCATTGAAGCCCAACTGCTATCCCAGCACTGCCAAGAAAGTCACACTCCAGACTTGATTCCCATTTTCTCAAATGGGCAGGATAAGGAAGCCATCCTTCTTGGGCACTGACACCAGCTGTATCTCTAGTACACCTGCTGGAATTTGCCTGTTCTTCTTCCCCTGCTTTAGATTTTATTCCTCCCACAGTTATTTGGCTTCTGCATGAATCAAATTCTTGCTGGCAATGCTGTTTGAGACTGAATCCCTTCCAGGAGAAGGCATGCTAGCATGGAGCCATGTCTTGTGTAGGGGAGTTCTGATAGTGCAGAGTTATTGCAATCAACCAATTCTACCTTCCAATTTTTCACCGATCCTGCCCTCAACAATGAAATAGTGACTGGTTTCATCCTTGTACACAGGCTCTTATTCCACGTGTTTTTTTCAGAGGCAAGAGCACACAGAGCACCCTGCACTGCAGAGGCCTTTTTCTGTGCTGTGCATACTGATCTGCTCAAGTCATTGTGGGTTTTCACCTAATTCAAATCACTGAGGCACAGTCTGGGAAATGGTAAATGAGGTTGACATAGAACTAAGAAAAATACTGTCCAGGGGAAACACTGGATCCAGCTTAACTTTTCTAATTTCTCTTTTCATCTTAATGAGAGCAGTGGGAAACAGGAGGTTCTTGTTTCTCACACCCTCTCCAATTATAGCAATTTTTCACACAGCACCTGAAAGTCTCAAGGCTGTACTATCAGAGAAACCAAGCAAAGATCAGGACAACAGTTCCTGAAGTAATCTCAGGTGAAAATTAGTATTGTAGCAGCAGAAATTAAAGCAACAGACATTTTAGTCACAGTGTTCGAGCACATGCTTTTTTGTCAAGTAACTGCTCAGAAGTCACAAATGCCAGCTGAAGAAAGCTCAGGACAGCTGTCCACAGGCATGACAGCACATGGCAAACCCTGGTTGTGCTGCAGGAGAGAAAGCCTCAAGTCCATCATGCCAGGACACTAAGACTGGGAGCAGGGGCTGTGAGGGCTTCAGCCTGAAGGCTTTGATCCATGTCTGCTTCTGGAGCACACTCCAACCCCTCTCCTGTCCTCATTCCTTTCACAGCAGTGGAGAAGATGGCCCAGGTCAACAGCCAAGCAACTCATGGCTCTTGTACACCTCAAACAGCCTCCCAAGTGCAAGGTGCCATATAGCCACATGCTCTACCTATCCTGGCATTAAGGACTCTTCATCTTCCCCATGGAAGCTTCTCTGCAATTCCCAGTTTAAACCTATTCAAAACTATATAGTGATACTGTCCCTTGGTGCAAAACACTTTTTTCCCTCCCCCACAAAATTCAATCACCCACTCTTTGATCTTTTTACTTCACACAGTCTCACTACCTTCCAGTGTCCTCTATCCCTCTCTGTCCCCACTCCCTTCTGAACAAGTGACAGGAAGAAAATATAGGTTGGTTAGGGTTTTTGCAAACAACATCCTAGAGCACCTCTGAGGATTGCCTCTTACCTTTGGCTGACTGAGTTCAGTTCCAGAGCTTTCAACTGCACAAGGACACAGGCAGGCTGGATAGCAGAGGACAAATCCTGCCAGTGGAGTAGCAACATGTCAGAGATCTGTGGAACACCCCATCCAACACCTCCGAAGGACAGAGGAAAGGGACAGCAGCAAGACTACATTTTGTAAGAGAAAACAAACTCCTGCCCAGGGCTTGAAGGCTCCCAGCACAGCAAATGAGATTGAAAACAGGTGAGGAGGCACAGCCAGGTGCATGAACAGCCCAACACAGCTCTGAAAGGGAAATGATTCTACTCTTCTTTTCTTACAAGTGTCCCTGGCCTTTCAATGAAATGAAGTATTTTCTTAAGTTGGAATTTGCAGATCTGCTGGCTTGTAGCAGTTAGAAAGGCCTGGAGGCAGAGCAAAGATGCTGCAGGTTGCAGCCAGTTTTCTCAATGGCATCCTGCAGGGTTAGTACAGGACAGAGGAGAGAGGTCAGCATGCAGGGATGGAGGAGAAGAGGTGATGCAAACTTAGCAGCTACACAGATTCTCCCCACTTACTTGTCTATTTGCCTTCAATTTAAGGAAGAGAGCAATCTCTTTCTGCAGACAGATGAATGGTGAGGTTTATGTTTCTTTCAGGAACAACTTTAAGTGATTCTAAGTTTGTTTTAAAAGCAAAATAGGAAAGTCAAAGGTGAAACATAAAGAAAATGTACAAGAGCTTGCAACTGAACACCTTGACCTTGGCTATTTTGAAGAATTTTGACTACTACAGCTGCATTTTAGTCCCTCTTCTGATCTTGTCTTTTAAACATAGGGTCATATTTCTAGCTCTTCAAAACTAACCTCAGGCTCAGCCCACAGCTTCACGTGAAATAGAGGTCAGCATGTTTGCATTGCTACAGTGCCCCAGGTGCCTGCCCCTGGATCACCCCAGGCCCTGGCCAGAACAAATTCCCCACAACACAATAAACATTAACCTACTTTCTTTTTTTCCCTGAACTGAATCTCATACCAGACTTTTAAAAGATATTTCAACATTTTTATTTTTAAAAGCATTTACAGGAAGGTAGATCTTTTCCTCTCACACAGTTTCCCAAATCAGCTCCTAACCTTACAGGTATTTCACAAAACTGTTCTCTATCAGGACTTTTAACCCAGTTGTCCTTCTGCCTCTCTACCATTTTCTGTAATACAAGAAGTTTTAACTTATTCTTTCTTCATAATACAGAAGTATTGTGAAGGAACTCTGCAGTGGAATGATCCTGGATTTACACCACTGTGAAATAGGATCTGTCCCTGTAATGCCAGGGAGCAAATGCTGCCCACTATCATTAAAATAGGGCAAAGTAAACTGAGTATAGTAAAGCATTCTAACAAAGCCTCCTTATCTGCAAGACCAGAAAGAAAGAAAGAAAAATACACATAGACTAAATTGGCAAATCCTTTCCCATCGATTTACAGTTAGTGGAATTTTTTTTTGTTTATTGATAAATTGTCTTCCTATTGGGATTCTGTGGGTGATTTAGGGGTAAAATAAATGTCTGGCTATGACTTAGGAGTTGTTAATGTTCAGTTAACAACAAGGTAAAAAGTGCTACATGAAAAGAAATTGCACTTGTCATCACAGACTACATATCACCAGAAGCCTAGTCCAAGTTAGTATCCACATCAACACAGGGTGCACTTTTATGTGTTGCATGGGCCCTTTTGGTTACTACAGCTGGCCAAATACTATCCAACCATTTTGATTTTATGCTCCACATCTCAACACAAAGGGAGAGTTTTTTCAGTTGCTGGGATAATGCTCAGGCTTTTATTATATAGGTAGCATTAGGAAGGACAGCAGTTTCAGATTTAGTGTGGGAGAAGTGAGCAGTGATGAATAAAGAGCATCTGTGTGGTCATGCCATGGCCTCAGCATCTCCCTGTGCAGTGCCATGCCCTGGGAGTGCTCTGAGATGAGGGCTGGAACTGCTCCCAATATTGCACTGCTGACACACCCACACCTGGGTGAGGATGGGAATGCTTTTCCTCTTGGACTCAGTAGTCCCAGATTCAATTCATAAACCTATTTTCCTACAGTTTTGCCCCTGTGTGGCCTACACGAGCAGTCCCACAGATGGGTGTTGCTACAGACACAGTCCCTGTCACTGTTCCCCAGCTGCGCTGTCGCCGCTCTCAGCACTCCCACCTGCATGGGATTGCATGGACCTGGGCCAAGCAGAAGTCTCCCAGCCCTGGACTTACAAACCAGAGGGAGAGTTTTGTCCCATCCTCACCGGTGGATGTCAGAACACCTCTGAGTCCCTCAGGAGCCATAATTGTTTGAGGGAGGCTGCCTGTCAGACCTGTTCCAGAGGTTACTTTCCAAAATGCAGCTTCTGCTGATTCATCCCCTACTGACACTGCTGACTTCCTGTAGATGCCTGACCTGGGAATATAAATTACTATTAAGGCTGACAAGGATATACCCTCTGCAACAATAACTCAGACAGCTGTGGTTTCGTAGCACAAAAGAACATCCCTTTTGCTTTGGCACAGATTACTAATGCAAGCATCTCTCGAGCCTGGTGCACTCCTGACATGGGGGAACAGCCATGCTCACAGGCTCAGACACAGTGCAGTGACCATTATTCTTTTTGGAAAGAATGATTTGTTGCAAAGGACTAATTTCCTAATGTCTTCATTCTCGGCACAAGCCTCTAAATGACATTACTCATCCCTCACAACATGAGATTTCCTAGAAAACGGCCACTGCTGCTGGACAGGATGGAAATTATAAGGGCTATTAAATCAGTCCCAAGGTTTTGGGGCAGGAATTGATCACCAGGTGGAAGCAGGAAGGAATCTCTCCTCAGCAATAACATTACTGCAGAGAGTTCTGGAATGAAGTGATCACGGAGCTGGGAAGGCATGGAAGGAAAGTGGTTTTCAAGCATGCAATGGGGCCATGGCTATAAAGGAGCAATTGCACTAATAGTCACAGGAGCCCCTGTGAAGACACATAAAGTGTGCTGCCTTCACCTTACTAGAGAAAATTTCCACAGTGCTCCACCTATCATAAAACAATCATATAATTCAAGGTTAATGCTTCAAGACACTCTTAAAAGTATGAATTTGTCACAAAATGCACTACGTTAATTACAGCTAAAATTATTCCCAGAATTTTTACTTTGGTACTGAAACATCTGTTTGCATCTGCAATGAGCCTCTCTTATCCCACAGCAAGTTGCATAATGTTTTCATTAACACCAACTAGCAAATGACAAGACAATATCCCAGCAATGTTTCTCCCACTAACAGATGTGATCTTATTGAAATCTCTCCCTTTGGTTCCCTTTAACTTCTTGCTCCCCTGGAATGACAGGATATAGAAAAAGGGGAGAATAAAACGCTACAATCAAGGGAAAGTTAAGCAACCGTGTTGCAAACAATGTAGAACAATAAATGTTTTCAGTTTTGGAGAAAGGGAGCTTGCATATTATTTGCACTTGTTCCTAAGATATAATGGCCAATGGTGTGCCTCAACCCAAACTCTTTATTTTAAATGAGGTAAATGTAGCTGTCACTTAAAAGTGAGATGACTGGCTGCTTTATGAAGCTGCTCACTGTGCAGATTCAATCACATCTGCCAAGCACGTTTCTTCCTTTAGCTGAATTTCTAGATTGAGGATGGAATCTCACAAGATTCTTTCTCAACTCAGACTTTGGTTGAACTATTTGCAAGCCACTCATTTGCCGCTGGATGCAGTGAGAGTGCTGCTCAGTACCCAGAAAGCCCTTATAAATTCAAAGTATTTCAGGGCAAAAGAGATCCAACAAAGACCACGCAGGATATTAACACACTTTGTTCACTGGATATCAAACAATTTCTCAGTAGGAGTCTTGACACAATCAGGCTCCTCGCAGTCCCTCTGAAACTTCTAAGGTCTAAGCCAATGTTTCTTGAACAGCCCATTTCTGAACCTATCTTGTTTTGGAAGAGTCTCTTTAAAAGCTTCTTATATTTTTTTTTGGAGTTGTCATGCTGTCTTGTGACCCAGCTGTCTCTTGAGCCTGAACTCTGCCAACTTCCTCTGAAGTTTCTGGGATGGCCCAGCATCCTGGCCCAGGTTAGAAGCCAGATGTCCAGCTCACAAGGAGGGAAATGTGAACTTGGAGTAAATCTTGCAACCTGTTCTCAACAGAATTATGTTTGATGTCTGGATCCTTCCTGTTGCTCTCTAGTCCCTTTCCTTATTAAGCAAAGGCAATTCATCTGCAAAGAGAAACTCTGATGATGGATGCAGTAAAGAGTAACTTTATGCCACTGATCAAACACTTAATAGCATTCCTAAAATTACAGCAGAGCGCAGCATAGCAGTTCCATAGCTGTAAGAAATACTTTTTTATTATTCTTCTCATTTAGCCTGCAGTGTATCAGGACTTCATTTTCTAAAATCAATAAGTGAGAAGAAAGTCAGATTTAGCACATGAAAGCAGCAATAAAGTGTGAGTCTCTCTCCTCTCCCTATGTCTTGGTATTGTCCTTCAGGGATCGCTACTAAAGGATTTACCATTCCATCCTCAGTTTCTGATCAGAGTTTGCACAACATTTCTTGGGTGAGTTAATGGTCCTGGTGAAGCTACTAATAGTCCACAGATTGCTGGAGTGAGACTGAACTTTTGTACTACAGAAATTTACTCCAGCTCTTGCAAAGGTTACCTACCTTAAAATACCCCAAAAGTGTATTTTAGTATGCATGAAGTTGGGTTGAAATTGTCAGAACAGGAAACACTTGGTTAATTTTTATCCTTTCCGTGCTTTTTAGCCTTTAGTACTCTCTTTTAAAAACTTCACTCCCAAATCTTGAAGGCCATAAAATAATCAAAATCTTCAATCCTCCCTTAGTTAACTGTGAAATTAAAGAAAAACTGTTGTTCCCATGGGAGGTAATAAAGTACTCTCATGAACCGTCAGGAACCATCTAGTAAACAACTTAGATCTCCAGCCAGAATGATTCTTCCCTGCTTATGTTCATTTCTGGGAATTCCTTAAGCACATTAAAATCAGATTGGGTTACTTACCCTGCATGTGCTGATCCAGTCTGTGGGTGTGCCCTTGCTACAGACCTCATTTGGAAGATGTTGCTATGACTCCTCACTCCCTGACTGTTCCATTGATGCAACGTACTTTATCTTCTTTTATAGTCCATATTCCTCCAGATGCCTGCCTCATGCAATGTATCTAAGAGTCCTTCTACAGGACACACTGGTAAACTTCTGCTTTGCACCATTGCAAAATTATCAAGAAAACAACACATTTGTGCCAGGCTGTGTATAAATCTACTTGAACCATTTTTGCATCATGGTTCAAAAGCACCAACCAAATGATAAAACTCTTGAGCTAAGGCTTGAAACAGATCTGATAAACAAAACATTACAATTGTTTCAGTTTCAGACTGGACAGCTGAGGCACCGCAGGGCTGAGGGTCATTGTTACACTGCAACAGATATAAGGTTTGAGTCTGACACTGCTTTTCAGACATTACTTGGACTCTCTCTTATCCTTTTGGCTGGTTATGTACTCTCAGAGTGGTCCATACTCTGCTTCTGAATCAGCACTCATTGCCTGTCCTTGTTTCCTTTCCTTCTTCTCATAACCTAGGCATCTGATTGATTAACCATTCTTTATATTGCAAATGTTGCCAAACTTTCTATTCGCCTCTAACTGTGTTCTTGTGTTTCTGGATCATTAAGCATGTAAATTAAATTCAATTGCAAATTGAATATATAATTGTGCATGTGCAGGGTCTTGAAGAAAAGGGAGGACTTTAATGAGATAAGATATTCCCACATCTGTAATTCTGACCTACTCAGTCTTTCAGAAAAGAATTGCTCAACAGATTTGAAATTGCATAATTTCAAATCATTTTGGCAGCTTTTATAGTCAATTATCTGTCTCTCGTTGAAGTTTTCTGGAAGAAGAAGGGCAACCCTTTCATCTCCTGTTTCTAGTTGTGAATATGTCTACAGCTAGATTGCTGTCTCTTTGACTTAAATTTAGATATTTGAACTAAACAGACAATATACCTTGCTTTTTAGTGGAAAGAAATGCAAATGTTTGGATCTTTGAGTCCAGGCAAGGATGGGGTTTTGTCACTCCTGGTGCTGGAGAGAGGGGACCCTGCAGCTGGAATACTTCAGTGGAGTGACTTCATAGATGCCAGTTTTCCCTGAAAATTACTAGAAAATACATCATATAATCCAGTTAATGTTTTTTCTCTCTGATATAGGATATTGCTTTTTGACAGATTTTATATTTTCTTTTCCTTTAACCCAAAGGAAAAATCCCATCCAGTTATGAGAATTTTTCTCCCAGAATGAATTAGCTTTAATTTTGGATCATTCGTGATGCACCAACATAGGGCTTTGCCAAAGATCTTTCCTTGTTGGATCAGATTTATATACATTGCTCATTTCTATCACCATCCTTCACCTGTAGCTCCCTAAGTACCAACTGAACTCACTGAGTAAAGAAATAAATGGGAAAATTAGATCATAGACAACTTCTTTGGGATTAGTGGTCAATAAATGCTTACTGGCACCTTTGGCAAGTAAAGAGATTTTATCCTTGTAACCTCCTGGATGCAATGTATCACCTGCCACGAACAGTTTTTGCATTATTATTAAGCCATTTGAAATATTGAGGAATAAGTTTTATAAAGCAGAAGTTACATAAGGGAACCAACTTACTCAGTGCCCAAACCATAATCACCATTGAAAGTCTTCTAATAAGCAAATAAATCCATCATGTCTCAGCCAAATTCCAGCCATGTTAACCATTCATGAGCAGAACAAAAATTACTGCAATCATTAGTTTATAATGTGAGTTTTCTACTTCTCCTTCTCAAGGGGTGTTTGTGATCTGATATTAATTATTTCATATATATTTACTATTCAATTCTATAAATTGCATCTACTAAAATATTTTATTTCTTGTGTGAGGTTTATGGTTGTCTTGCAAGCAGGGGGTTTTGAAATCCATGAAACTCTGATGTGCTGCTTCGTAGCAACCAGACAGAACTTCCCACAGCATGGTTTCCATGTCTGGGGGAAACAGGGTGACAGTCGCCCTCATGGAAATTTTCATTTCAGTTTAGTAGTATATGTAACTAAAATTTACTGAAAAATTTATGTCAGTAAAACTTTATTGCCAGGAAAGCAGAATATGTACACGGGAGGCTCATAAAAATTGCTGCAGTAGTTGCGTTTTTAAATTAAAATTTATAAAAGTTTAGTTTGCAACATTTGTCCAGTAATTACGCTGTACTTGTCTGAAATTACAGTCTGCAAGACAGTGAGTGAAGTTATTCTTGACACCTTATCTAAACCTCATGTAATTCCTTCAGCACTGCAGACATCTGCTCATTTCACTGTTGCACGGTGCTTCTTCATTATCTGCCAGAAGATTTGTGGGCATGTGGTCTGCAAAGTGCTCAGGAGTTACTGGTGTTTGTGAGACAGAGCAGCAGCAGCAGCAGCAGGCGTTTTCTACTCCCCCTTTTCCTCAGAAGACTTTGAAATGAGCATCATATTTGCCTCTGTTCAGATTACTTTCCAAGGTAAAATATGCAAATAGCCTAGAATTAATCTGCAGTGGGATATGTATATCTTTTCTTTTAAAGGTATCAGTTTACTCAGCTTACAAACACACATTTCCAGCTGTCAATTCTGAAGAATTAAAATCAACAGCCTTTATTATTTATTGTTCCCTATACCTACTAATAGCCTCTTAATTGTGTTTTGGATAGGATATTTTTAGAGGGAATCATTAAATTTTCAGATTCTGGCAGACTAGAGAATTAATGAGTGCCTCTTAATTTAGCCATAAACAACTAACTTTATTTAAAACATTCCATTTCCTGCTATTCATTTTATTGCTCTAATCTTCACATCCTGTCCTGCCATACTGCTGCTTCTGGCTGTAATATATTTACTGTGTCTCCTTATGGATTTGCATGGTCCACCTGGTCCTGCTGCTCCCTGGACCTCAAAAGGAGCAGGGAGTTAGCCTGGGAGGCTGCGCTGAGGATGCCAACAGAGGGAATTCAGGAATGTTGCTGTGTTATTTGCTGCCTGTTCTTATTGCCTCAGTCTGCTTTAGCCCTTGGCTTTCCCCAGTCACTACCCCTTTTCTTGGCTCTGGCACCCTGGGATCTACAAATACAGCAGAATATTCCAGCAGCAGAAGGCTTTCAGGGACAGCCCATGCCAGTGGCTGCAGGGAGAGTCAGGTGCATTTGGGATCAAACAGCCCTGCAAGCACCCTACAGGTATTGAACAACTTCTGCACATAGGCAGGAGCTCAGGACATCACTATGAGACTTTCTACCAAATGACCACGGTGTCTCAGCCTTGCTTTGGTCCCAGACCAGTTTTAAACCAAACTGCCTTAGAGTGGCCTGGTTAAGTCCTACCATGGAAGCAATAAAGAAAGAACATAGCTACATACACATATACAAAATATTTTCAGCTAAGCCTTGAGGACAAGCAAAGTCCATCTGACTGGCCATGTCTTCAGTCCCTGCTCTAGTATTGCCTCCTTCCCTTCTCACTTCCTCCCCCAAACCCTCCCAAGTGGCGTGATCAGATTTTTTTTTTTAAATCTTGTATCTTATTTTAAATTAGTCAGTATCTCCATCACCAAATGTAGCTTCCAATTTTTCTTCTTCTAATCCCTCCTGCTATAGACTTTTTTCACCCCAAAAGGAGAAAAAAACCTACAACCAAAGAGAAAACCCCAAAACAAGAGAAGTAATTTTCTGGAGGCTGCAGAGTAGCTGATTTCCTGTCCTATGCCTTTTTCCTAGGGTTTTCTTTATCTATAAGTAAACCAGAAGGTAGCAATTGACAGAAGTAAAACATCCTCAAGGGACCTGATACCAGCTTGTTCTTGCAGAGATCCATTGCTCTGATGAGAGCTGTAAGACATTTTCTAAAAGAACCAGCTTTTCATGACTTTATTGGTTCAAGCACTACACTTTCTCTCATCAGCTGGGGAGAAGTGTTTAGGACCAGAGGCCACACTTTGTACTTCACTTCTTCTGTTGTATTCAGTGTTTATTCCCTTCCTTTGAGCACAAGAATCAGGCAGGGGACTGCTATGAAGAATGCAGATGAGAACTGCATGCCTTGTCCCTTCAGGCTTGCTTTATTTCTTCCCAGATAAATGTTGTCAGTTGCAGCCATGCTCAGTAGAAAAGAGAAGTGCTTGGTCAAGAGTAGAAGAGACAAGCAAGGACCTCTCAGGAGATCACCAACCTATTTTTCTGTAGTAAGGAGCAGCTAAGATGAAACTCCTTGCTTTTACACCACATATTTATAACAAAAATAAGATATTTAAATATTAATGTAGTACTAAATGTAAGAACGGGATTGGGGCCTTGAGGGAATAAGGCATTGCCTTACTCCCAACACCAATGTGATGTAGTGAAACATGGAGAAAGCCCCACTTCACTGCTTCCACAGGGTTATCAGTCCTGTCCTGGACTGGCCTCTCTTGAGCTGCCCTCTTCTTCACAGCACCTCTGATCCTAAGCCCATGCAGGATTACCACACCACTGATTAACTGAACCAGTTCCTCACATAGCAGCTAGTGGAATCTCCTTCCTGCTGGCATACCTGTGTCCATGCTAGGTTCTGGCTGAAAGTTTAATAGCAGATAGAACATGTGATTTTTTTCATGTCCTTAACTGATAATGCTAGATGGGAAAAACTTGGCCACCAGGGACTACCTGCTACTACTCATCTATGTTCAAATGCCATTGCCATCCATCCCTCCTGGGTGTTGCGTGCTTGAGGTGCTGAGAGGGAGCCACTCGCCTCTCAGCAACCCGTGCTTCCATACAAACCAAGAGAAAGCTGAAATTTCATTTTTGCAAGCATGTGGCAGAATCAGAGAAAAGAAAAAAAGAGATCTTTAAAAAACATTTGTTGAGGTTATCCTATCAACACAAAATAATATTAAACCAGACATGCAAAATCAGGAGGGATTGCAAAATTGCACCTATGGGCAGCAACCGGAAGTGCAACACAGAGGCAGGGTGAAGGATTGTGTTCAAAACTGGTTGTTTCCCTCATACACCGTATTTTTAACTCCCTTGGTACTTTCTAATAATAAAGTAGTTGTGAATAAGAAAATCCTTGGCTAAGACCTTGACTGCTTGTTGGATTTACGCATTGCACATGGAGACTACAAACCCAGTGTTCCCAGAGAGGGTTGAAGGGGTTCATCCCAGCACGCAGGCATCGTAGGGGAACATGGCACATTGCCTACATGGAACATTTCAGTGATGGGGAAATGGTGTCTTTGGAAGTACAGGCACATGCTGGGAGACAGATACAGAAAAGCAGTATGACCCTGACTCAATGGTTGAAGCAAAGTGGAGAGGGACCAAAGCATACATCCTGGAGTGTTTTTACAGAGGAGAAATGAGTCAGTTTTGCCATGACAACTGTGAAATCCATGAACAAAGTAAAATGCAAAAAAGGATGGAAATTTTTAATGCTGAGAATGGTTGTTGTAATACAAGCATTTTAGAAAGCATAAACCTGCTTACCTTGGGATTTAGACGATCATGAGCATGACACCTGAGGAGCACAGGCTTTCTCACATCAGAGGGGCTTGAACCCTTCTCACATGAGGTCAATGCCAAACCCTCAGCTTGGTGTGGCTCCTGTGACAGCTCTCCCTCCTGCAGCCATGCCATCCTCACATGAGCCACGTCTGCTTCAATGACATCCTCACAAGGTCATCCTCCCTTGTCCTTATGGGACACCTCAACACAATGATATTCCCTTTAATGATATTCCAAATCAGCTGCCAGCCCCTCCTGGTCTCCCTGGAAGTCACAAATCGGGTGGCTTGTGCAGGGCAATGCAAAGCTGCTACTCAGAAGGACAAAATAAGGGAATCTCTGTTCCCTCCTCTGCCTTTCCCCGCACTGCTTTAATCAATCTGGTTTTCATGGGGTTTGTGATGAGTGAAGCAGGCGTTTAAGGACCATGTTACAGACACTCAGAAATAAAAGTGCAAAGGTCACAGGTCCCCTCCTGGCATTGCTAGCTAACAGGCTTTCCTCAAGGTGAGGAGAATAGGGCAATCTATTTAAATTCAGGTAATAAAATACCACATTCATTCTCTACCCATCTATTCTTGCAACCTTTAAGATGAATAATAAATAATAACCAAAGGAAGACTTGGTATGCTTTTCTTAAAAATGTTTCCCCTTCAGCTAATAGCAATATATCTTTACAGCTGCTCACACAATTTTTAATCAAAAGTAAAAATACCCTCTTTGACTTTTTGTTCAGAATATCAAAGGCAATTTTCAAAGGTCTTAATAACACTTAAGCACCTAGACTAGGCTGAAAATTTGTGTACATTACCTATTGAATTGCTTCTATGTATGCCTCCAAAAATCTCATCATACATCCAGAGATATACTGTGTGATGGAGTGAATTAGCTGGATATAAGCAGGAATGTAATGTTACTTCAGTTCTTCACCAGGGCTCATTTATCCTGTTTAGAAATATGCTTGTCTGCTTATCCACCTAGTTAGGATGTGATATTACTTCCTGAAAATACACCCTGCAGGTAACAAGAAACATACAAAAAGCAATTTCACTGTAATTGATTCCTCTGTCAAAATGATGTAAAAACAAAGTAACTTCATAACCATCTGTAGAGCAAATCCACACTTAGTCACTAAATCTCTCAAGTTATTGAAGACTTATGCTAATATATGTGAAAAAACAGAATCCAAAGAGCAGAATATGTGTCCCTTCAAGAAAACAGAGTGATGATACACATACACACATTACATCTCACATGTTAATCACTAAAGGAATAGCTGTGAGCAATGTATTGTTCCACAGGACAGCAAGTACCTATATTCCATCACAAAGATGTTCCAGTAATGATGTTTCATGTGCTGGGAATCCACCCCACATCAAAAGATAATCATGACAGCATAGCTGGATACACCTCCATCGTGAATGAACACTGGTGACATGACTTTCGTCAGGAGCTGTGGTTCTGAAAGGTGGGAAAAGTTTTGGAAGATTCTTTTTTGGTTTGGTTTCTTTTGTTTGTTTGTTTGAAGTTTTTAAGATACAGTCTCTTATATGTGGATCAGTAATCTCCTATTTAACTTCATCTACAGCAGCATCCTCACTATAGCCGATATCCAGTTGAATAAATGATTCCCAGCAGCAACAAAATGTTGCAAGTTTTCTTTCTTCTGAGGCAAATTATGTGTTTGTTTTTTTTTTAACAGGAGAGATTTAGAATTCTGCTCAATCAGACCTTGCTCTCAGAAGATTGTTCACCCACCATTCTTATTTATTGAGAGGTCTTTCTTTAATTCCTTGAATAGACCTCAGGGGAGCATTTTGATTCCGTTGTTCATGCTATTATTTATTAGATCACTGGTACACAACAGCCATCCTGGTTTCACCAAACATGTAAACCAGAACTTTTCAGAGCAGTGTTTAGAGGTTTTCTAGCAAGTCTCCTGTGACTCTAAACCAGCTTCTGCAAACTTGCATTTTGATCGCTCTGCATGAGAAGCTTCCAAATTCTGTACATCTGTAAACTCCTAAAAATGCTCAGATGTAAATGTGGCCCCCTGGGGCCACAAATTTGAGTCTACAGATGGGAAGCTTTTGTTTTTCCACGTTATTTTCCATGGGCTTGTAAAACCTAATCTTTAGATCAACAGGGTTCCATGGACCGCAGCTTGAAAATCTCCAAAGTAATTCACATAACGATTACTCTCTCCTGACATGCAGGAACAGGTGCTGCTCTGCAGAAGAAGTAAATTACATTCTTAGTGTAAAACTGTACAAGTGATGCACAGGATCACGAAAACTCCCAACTCCACAAATCCATAGAAAAGACAACAGAGATCAAACTTGTGCTGGTTAGAAGACTAATGTCTCAGCCTTGCAGTTATTCCTGCAGGAAACTGAAGGTTCAGGAGTCCCTTGGCACTTTCAGGACATGACAGTATGGAGTGCTCAGAGAGGAAAAGGTTATTTCCCTGAAAGAGTATTCACATAGGAATATTTTTACAAATATCACTTCCACGCAATGAAAAATTTAGAAATGCCTAGAACTGGCTCAAAGGGAAACTAAATGGGAAATTCTAGAGGGAAAATGCCCCTTCTCCACTAAAAACTTTACATTTCAAGTATTCAAAAGTTTCTTATTTTGACTGTCTGGAGAGTAGCTTGAAAATAGAGATTTCCGTCAAACTACCAAGGAACACACTCCTTAGAATTCTAAAATTTCAGAAATCATGAAATCTGGGAAAGGAAAAACAGACATACAAAGGCTGTTGTCCCATCCTGCCTGTCACAGATGAGCCACATGGTCTTGTTTGGAGAAAGGTAATAAAACAGTGTTGTCCAAAAGCACTCCTGAAAGTCTGGCAGAAATTCCCATTTCTCAGAACTCAATAGCACCAGTGTCACCTTCTACTTGGATTACCTGGGTTCTAACTCACAACACAGAAAACCATCAGATGGATGACATGGGTCAAGCCACTTTAGGCCACAGCTTCCCTCCCAGGTCCCCAGTTTGCCAGCACTTTCCAGCCATTCCAGGAAGGTGTGGGAAGGATTAACACAGTGGAACGTTTGAGGTTTGTAGAGCCTGAATTAAATAGGATCAGGCAAGTTAGATTCACAGACTAGCCCAGTTTCTCCAAAATATCATGGTATATATTCTGCATCTTCACCTTTTCCTCTCTCTTGCATTCCTTCACAGCCTAACCCCACACTTAACCACACCTTGCCTCCCAAGAACAAGTCTTCCCATAAGGACTCAAGCCTAGTTTGGGAAGGCTTCTTCTCAAAGCGCCCTCTCGACTCTGGAATTTTCCTATTAATTACTCAGGGGTGTCACATCTCTGAAGAAAAACATGTCCAAGACATGAATGACATATTTAGCAGCTCTGCAAGCTTTGTCTCTTTTCCTCCATCCCTGCTCATTATTTGGAGCACATAGTTTGTTCCCTTCCAGAATTAACCTGTGTTAATCTGTCGGTCATCTCCCATCCCATCCTGTGTTGTATCTCCTTCCCAACATTTCCTTTAATCAATATTCCCTCCAGACACACTAAGTGAAGTTCTTTTTATAAATGAATCTGCTCTCACCCAGGAGATCTGACATTCAGACAAACTAAACGTCCCTCTTCATCTAAATAATTTAAGGGATCTGCATCCCTTATCAAAGACCAATATATCAGGCACTGCCAACAAGGCACCTTCATTGTTCTTCAGTGCGTATTCAAAGTACATTCCCTGCTTGGCAGAAGTGCTCTGTCAAGAGCCATGGTGACTCAAAGATCTCTTCACAGAATTGTTACACCATAAACAACACCAGCACAAGACTCCCAACAGAAAGGGCTGTTGTGGTCCTCTGCCCCAAAGTGCAGCCTGGCAAAAAGGGAAAATCACCCAGAATAACCATAACCAGACAGTGTCTCATAATTGAGCTCACGTAGAACTTCCAAGACTTAAAACTTCCCTCATCTTCAGA
Organism: Climacteris rufus; assembly: GCA_013398175.1. Taxonomy (NCBI): domain Eukaryota; kingdom Metazoa; phylum Chordata; class Aves; order Passeriformes; family Climacteridae; genus Climacteris; species Climacteris rufus. The sequence goes on from VZRZ01008638.1 coordinate 484,517, forward strand.
TGAATTTTGAATTAGCCTTCCTGATGAGCTTACATTTTTCATTTGACCAGGAATTTATGTCTCCAGCTTCAAGTCACCAAATATTACATCTGCTCAGATAGTGATGCCTTTGTTCTCAAAAAATGTCTTTCCCATTTCAGCTCTGAGAACATCACCTCTGACCTCTTTTTTGAAAAGTTTAACCTTGAGGCAGGTTTTTCTTGCTTGTATTTCTGTACAAGCTGTCTTTGGAATGGTGTTTCTAAATGCTGTATATCAGAGCAAGAACAAACTCCACCTACACAGATACACCCCACAGAGCTTTTCTGATGTCTTTTCCCCTCTCCTGTAAATGTGACCTCCAGGGCACAGCCTTCTGATCCTCTGTCCCTTTCTCTGGTTGTGGATGGACACCAGCTCTGCACGACTGCTGCTGTCAGGGGAAGTGGAGATCTGCAGCAGCTTCTGAGGACAAACTTTGAGGCTGGTCCATTCAGGATAAGAAAAAAAGCCAGAACTTCTGACACAGAGAGAAGGCTTTAGATCCAAACTTTTCAGCCTGGATGACTGAGGTTCATGACCTCTTTTTTTAAGATAAGGTTTCCAGGAAGGAGAAGCCATTAGTGCTGATCAGAGCTGTTTTCTGTACACAGAGCTACTAGTGAAGAAAAATTAAATTTCTCCTTTTAGATGCTGGTACCCAGGGTAATACCTCTTACTTACAAAAACCACTTAAAAGGTGCTGGGAAATCTTCTTGTCTCCTCATCATTCCCCCTGCCTGGGTTCACTGCATTCACTGTAACAGTATTGAAAAAGATAACCAAGAAATATTATCCAGTCTGTAACAACAACAAATATCAGTGCTGAGGAAGGTAGTCAGTACCAATCACTTTAGAAGAAACATTAATGGAATGAATTGCACAGAAAGAAAGCTGCTTCTTCATACATTTACTGAGGCCCTGAAGCAAAAGGGTTTATTTTCTTCCAGAACTACGGGGCTGAAACAAAGGACTTTCCAGAGACAGAACAGCTGAACCAAAAAACCGAGAAAATTTCACAGCATCTTCAGCTCACTCAGCCATCCTGCTCCACCTGAGGTCTTTCACTTCATAATTCTTCCACTGAAACTGAAACTCTCCCAGGCAATGTCATGGAAACAGAGGCAAGACAACACATCACCCCACTAGATGCAACTTGCATCCTTCTCTTTGCTATGAAGAGGGGCCAGAGAATGCCTGACGATCCCAATATGTGGAAATGTGGCTTTTGATGAAATTATCTGCTCTTAATTGAGAAGGAGACTTTCCATCATGACCAGGTAGTGTGAGGACTGTACAACTAATTTAAATCCTTTACTGTCAATGAAAGAGAATGGTTGCTGTCTAAAATATTAAGGGATTTTTTCACTGTGTCATTTATATAGTAGAAGGAATTATAAAATAGCTTCATGATAGATAACTGTACTGCTGGATGTTCCTTAGTTTGTCATTGCATACAAAAGGATCTCAGCCACCATAAAATTAAATTCCTCCACATTGCAATTGTTCAGCAACGAGACAACCCAAAATTTCTGCTAATTGAATGAACTGAGCTACTTATATATTCACAGTGAGCTGGTGCTTTCAGCACCATTGCGCTCTGACTCTGCGGGAGCCTTCCCAACAGCAGCATTGAGCCAGCAGAGCTGATGTGGACCTGGCACACCCACCAAGTCACACACAGAGCCTTTAGCATTGGCTGGGTGCCCAAGGTGCCACCTTGGTCTTGGTAGGGGCATGGTTTCCTTCCCTTCCTTGAAAAGTCCCAACCTATTTTCTTGGGAATGTTTTCTGGAGACTGCTCTTACTTTGCAGAAATAGGAGTAGATGGCCTAAAACACCCTCTGTTTCCTCCAGCTCACCATTGGCTGAAGGTTACTTTTTTGCTAGCTCAGTAGCCTCCCAAACTTCAAAGCGTAACTATTCACAACACTCAAACTCGAAGGTTTCAAAACACAACCTCTCATTGCCTGCAATGGAAATTAAAAAAAAAAAAAAGATTCAAGGTAAGATACACTGCATGACTGCCTGTACTCTGTCTTCTTGCTGCAGTGAGGATCCTCTCTGGATTGATGTGAGCATTCCACAGAGCACCATGATCCTCTCCCAACAGTCAAAGCAAAATACCCTCCAAATGCTAAATCTCAGTCTCTCTCTACATACTTGGTTAGATTTCTCCAGTGTTTGACAGACTCTGATATTAATCCCAGACACCCTTGCTCTAAAATCACATCCCTCTCCTTGAGTTCTGGAACCTATGTTTAACCAAGTTTCCTAGTCCTGTATTCCCTGGAATTGCTGATATAACACTTGGGGTCTGCAGTCAGACTGTTGCGGTGCCTTTGGGTGTGGCTGACGACCTGGCCCGGCCCTGCCGTGCCGGAGCCGCGGGGGCCGAGCCCTTCCGCCCCCGCATGATGCAGCCAGGGATGGCACAGCCCCGGGTCACTGCGGGGGCTCCCCGGCTACGGCGGCAGGGGCTGTCCCCGCCCAGGGGGACAGCTCATTGGTTCCTGTGCCGGTGCAGACAGCCAACCCGCTGACCGGCGCTCCTGTCAATCACTGTAATCCTCCGCAGTGATTGGCTCTCTCCCGACTGCCCTTCCCTCGCCTCCGTCCTATAACAGACGCCCCTGACCTCCATTTTGGCCGTCTTTACCGCACCCCCCCATGCTCCAGTAATAAAACCTTGCTGGCAATAAGTGGAAAATAACCCTTTCTTGTCTCTTTACTTCCCTGCTTAAATTAAACCGCTGTGTGTGAACTAAGCCTAAACTCTGCAGGAGCTCTGATGCTTGGCTCGACTCTGTTCAGAGACTGGGTGAAGCCGAAGTCGCTTTTCTCAGGACACAAGACCACTGCTAAAGGCTCCGAGTTACTCACTCTTTCTACCCGCGGCACCAGGCCCCAGTGAAATAGTGGTGTTTGGTCCTGTTTTGTTCCAAGCTACCCTGGTTTGTTCACCAAGGAGTTATCCTTGCACATGTGTCTTTCAAAAAGAGAAACTGTGGCAGCTTTCATCTTTTTCATTATGTAAGACCTAGGAGGTAATAAACAGAAGAACAAGACATAAGAAGTGAAGCCAGCTCATAGCCTTACAGGGGAATTTGCATCCTGCCAGCCGGCAGGTAACCAGGGTCACACAACTGCATTCTGCAAATCTATTTCTTACTCACTGCTGTCAAATTTGCCACATCAGTATAAGTTCTGAGACTTCTTAATAAGCCACTTGCAGCCCCAGCTACTTGAATTATGCTGTTTAAAAATTTCCAGCTTTCATTTTCTGAAAGTACTTTTCTCATCTCCATGGTTGCACAGAGCAGCTTGAAGCAAGTATACATTGAACTCAAAATAACATATGTTTAAAAAAGCCTGATAATTTCAATCCTCTTATGATCTCTGACTAACAGATTTGATATTTTTCAAAACTTAACATTTGGACAGATTGGATGTTAAATACGTGAATCTGTACATACATGTGTACACACACATGTGCACACGCCCATCATTCCCGACATGATCTATCCAAAAGGACATAGATGAAAATGAAGAAGAACCTAGGAGTGGTTTCAAGGATTAATTCGGGAAGACACCCATTCCAGTTCTATATATTGCATTGTTAAGTATAGAAGCATTTCACAAATGCCTGAAAGCCCCAGAAAAACGGGCTGCTAAGAAAGTGTGTGCTGTCAGAGACAAGCAGAGTTCTCTCCAATTGACTTACTGTGTGAGGAATCAAAAGGCAAGGGTTAAAGGCTGTCAGAGGCCAAAGCATGAGCTTTCTAGCCTCCAACAACTAAATTGGACAATACAGTTGAGCTAGGTTTCTACAGATACTAAGGTATCCAAACTTTTTCTGATGTCAAATTCCTCTGAAAGATCAATATTCCTGTGGATCTGCCCCTACTCTCCCCATATTGAGACAACAGGTACCAATATAATGCAGTTCCACTTTCCCTTCCTGTTCTGGAAACTATACTGCTGCTTGGCCAGTGCGTTCCCAGAAGGTGACTCGCATTTGTCATAATGGAAAACATGGGTCAGTTATTAATGATGGAATTAATTTTATGCACAACATTTCAGCGAAGTGCATTCAGACATTTTGCAGCCCTTCATATCAAGGTCAATTTTATTCTCCATATACAACAGTGAGCTCTGCTGAGCTCTCTGTGAGCTGCCAGCAGGACTCTGCTCACACTAGCCATCCATTAATCCACTGATTAGTTTAGCCACTCACAACATTCTATTTCCACTTTATACATTCACTATTATCTTTTATACTTCCTGTATTTCAGGAGTATTATGGGGATCTTTTATTAACAAATACACACAGGGATGAGATTTAATCTCTTTAATTTATTATCTATTGTATTTCTAGTAAACGTTTCTTTGCAATATCCAGGCAGCACCCTGATGGTAAATCATGGCTGAAAGGCAATACAGAAACTACAAAGTATTCTTTATTAAATGTTTTGTTTTATTACCAAAACTCTTCAAATGTCCTTAATATATTTTTCAACCTGTTTTCATTTGGCAGTGAAATGACTGATCCTTGGAAAGCTTTTGTCTTAGTGCTTAAACAAGAGAAATCTGTATTCACTCCTAGGTACACAATTTCCCCTGATTCCAATAACAGAGATTATTGACATTTTCACTGGTTGCTATGGAGAGGGTCACTGGCATACATTTAGTAGCCTAGGAATTGAACACGTCCAAAGGATCTCATGAAGGATGGCTTTGTCTTGCAAAAGGCTTTTGAGCTTTGGCCAAGAGCTGACCTAGGGCAGGATCCTTCATGGAGGAAACTGCATCTCCCAAAGGTAAGAAGTGAATGAATCAAGGTCTTGTGGAGAAAGTCACACAGGTCTTGAGCAGTGAAATCTGAGACACTGAAGCCAGTGGAGTTCTTGGCTCCAAGACTCCAAAAGGGGGCTTTACTCACTGCAAGCCTGAACATTTCTCCAGGACACAAAGCAATGCCCAAGAGGGCATCCAGCTGCATCACTAGAGCCTAGCCTGCCATGAGCTCTTACACTGGGCCTGCCCACAGATGCTCGTGCTGTGCAAATGCTCAAGCCCAGTTCTTACAGAACCCTGTCAGAACCCTTTGAAAACTGGAGCCAGAGCCAAACTGTGAGCCTGTTTATTGATGAGCTGTTCCTCACAGGGACTAAGTGAAATATCTGTTGGGAAAGACCTCACCAAATATAAGAGCATTAGCTGGGCTCAGCGTGTTTTTTATCCCTTCTGGTACCCATTCTGACTGTCACTTTGCCACAATGTGCTACATTACTGAGGTATTTCTACAAAGCAAGCTGAAAAATACTGGCATTATTCTATGTTGTTCTTGGATTCTTTGGAATGGAATTGTCTTTTCAAACCGCCTTTTAGTTTGATGTAGCACCATTTAGCAACCCTAAGGATTAATCACCACACAAAGGAAAAACCTCCATATAAATGTCTTTGGTTTTAATGAGATTTTTAGGCCAGGATTTTTTATTATATGGCCAATATTTATCATAAGATAGGTGCACTTCCAGACTAAGTTTCTCTAACCTCTTCAAGCTCCAGTTTTCTGGTTGAATTGTTAACTTAATAGCCAACATCATAATTTCTACTAGGTCTTCTACCATTATTATAATTCATATACTTATTTTTTAAAGGGTAAAAAGTTATTAAACGTCTCTTACGAGGCCTACAGGGAGCCAGGACTTTACAGGATGTAAACCCAGGAGTCCTGAGTCTTGTTCTGTGTCTTAAGCTCCAAGACCACAGCAGTCAAACCCAAGAGACTCCTTTGCCATCAGCCTCCCCATGAAGCTGGCAGCTGTTCTGGGAGGCCACATTTTTAGCAACCTTTCTTGCCAGCATGATGTCTTCAAGGTTTCAGAAAGAAAATTCAGGCCCCACACTGAGCCAAGGGCTCATCTGTCCCCTCCCAAGGATATCTGTCCAGTCCCTAGCTCCCTGCATGCCTCGGCTAGGAGTGAGCCAGAGCAAGCTGTGAGCTCTGTGCCTATGAAATTCAGCAGCAAGACTCATTTTCAAGTGATGCAACCAATCCTAAAATGTCAGAACAACCCAGGAAATTAGCTTTCAGATCAAGAATAGCTGCTGAGGTTGAACCCCTGCAAGGCTGAAGCAATGACACTCAAGAGTACGTCACATTCCAGGGACACAGACAAGACTGTTTCTCCTTTTTCCCTCCAAAGCTCACAGCCCACATGGCTCAGAGCACCAAGGAGCACTGAGGCCCATAAGGACTCCCCAATGAGGGCAACAAGCTGAAAGCCTTGATTTCTGACTTGTGCCTCTTCACCCCTATCTTCTTATTCCCTTAGATAAGAATCCAAAAAAAACATCCATTCCCATGAGAGGGTTCACCATAGAGACTGGGACGTGAAAAGGAGACATTTGCTTTTCCTCATTTTAAAATTCTGGCCTCCCAGTTCTTTTTTATGCCCTGGCACCCTTGATCGTCCCCACTGCAACCCTGCAGCTCCAGTCCGCCCATACTCTACCAGCAAGCAGTGGAGTGGGAGATGGTACCTCTTAAGGAAAGTGTAAAGGCAAACTGCAGGTTCGTGCCTGCCTCAGGTGATGGCAGTTGAACACTCTTTTTTCATCAGGGCTGTAACTTCTGGTTGTCCCTTGCAGTCAGGTCACTGCAGCCATCCCTTACAGGCTGTAGATGCAGCCCAAGGCAACTGTGACACATGAGCAGCAGCTGGTGGGTAGCATAGCTGTCTGAGAGCTCCATTACTTGGGCAGCCCTGATCACACCAGAGCTGGGAATAGGGCCCCTTCTCTGCCACCACTCTGAAATGGAGGTTCTTATTTTCCAAAAAAGCCACAGACCAAGCTGTGGCTACATCAGTGCCTTCATTTCCCCCTGTGAAACTTGCCCTGTGCACACACAAGGCTCTGCTGCCCAGGACAGTGCAGACACCAAGGCCCCCAGAGCAGCTGGGACCAAAGCTTTATCCAGCCAGGGGGCCAGAGTGGACTGACCCCCCCAGAGCAGAACAGTTCCCTTGGATGTCTTTCTCCTGTGTGAAAAACCTTTTTCCTGAAGTCATATACAATATGAACATTGTTTCTGTCTGTTTTCTCTCTCCCCACAGAAAAGCCCTGCTTTTAACAAAGCCTTCAAAAGGGAGAGAGAAAAGGGCTGGACATGTCAAAGGCTACTATTATTACTGCCTCCTTGTGACAGGCACAGAGGAAGGTGGCTGCTTAAATTTCTAAGACAGACAGACAATGATAGGTAGCAGATGGATGGACGGGCTCCTGCTGGGAGCAGACAATGAATTTCATTTTCTTACAGCACATCTACTGCAGAAGGGGGATGATACTGCAGTATGTGTGCCAAGTTCCCTCCGCTGGAATGGATCCTGCACAGACCAGACTCGCGCACAGCAGAGATTTTATATATTAAACAGGAAAGAAAAAGGGCTGACTTACAGCTTTTGTCTTCAAAATCCATTCACAGTAAAAACCTAATAGGAAGCCTGTCCCACTTTTTGCAGCGCCAGGAGATGCTTTCGATACAACCAGTCCCTCAAGACGCTTCACAGGTTTGCTCAGAAATTGCTTTTCTCCTCAGCGGAGCACGAGCGCTCATTGACAAAGTTGGGGAGCGCCGAGCAGCCACAGCTGATGGCAGCCGGCACCGGAGCTCCCCCGGCAGGGACAGCCCGCGGCTCCCCAGCCCCAGCCTCCCCTCCCCGGGCAGCCGCTCCCGCTGCGCTGGGCTGTGCCGAGCTGGGAGAAGCCTGGGGGCTGCAGCCCTCACGGTTTCCAGCAGTGCCCTCGCTGTCACAGCAGCCATCCCCCGCTGTCCCCTTCCTCCCCGATCCATCACACCCAGCCACCTGCAGCCAAGGTGAGATGTGAGTGACACAGGGAAAGGGGGAGGGAGGACGTTTTACTTGAGTCATCCCAGGCACTGCAAGGCCTTTTAAATTATGTTGCCGATTTGAAAATGTGTTTAGAGCCTTTCAATGGTAAATTTGAGTCTAAGCATGCTGCTTTCGCTCTCTCGGAAATAATGTGTGTACATACACATAAATATCTCCAGTCTGCAACCAACCCCATCCATCCCCATCCTGGAGCTCCCTATTAGCTCCAATATCCTGGCATGTAGCCTAGAGACCTTTCAAGTGATGCATTTGGGAATGATTGGTTATTATACTATAAGAAAAATAATTCCTCAGGCTGGGGGAGACAACTCAGCAATGAAGACTAACATAATCTACTTTTGTCTGCTTTTCAGCTTGAGGATGTTTTCTAAATGACATACCTGCAGAGCACAGGGACGGTGAGTGCTCCTGAGCAGTGCCTGAGCTGGAGAGCACCTCAACCTCGTCATGGCCAGCTAGACCATCCTGTTGAGGCTGTTACTCCTCATATAAAAGCCCTTTAAGTACTAGAATTCCTTTTCATGTGTATTGTGCTGTTACGATGCAAATCACCTGTGTCTCAGCTCAAAAGTTAGAACCAAATCCACCTCCCACTGCAGCCCTTACAATGTCACTGATTGCCCCCAGCACTGGAGGCTTTCTAAGTCTCAGTACTTAGGACCAGCTAAATACCAGCTCTGTGATTCTCAGAGTATTTTCTATCCTTTAAAAGGAAAAAAAAGTAAAATAGAAAGGAGAGTGCTGTGCTCAGTGTAAACAGTTAACTCCTTCAGCTCTGGAAACTGTTTTAATATTAAGGCAACTGATTCTAATAAGCCCAGAAATGCAAAACTGTGTAAGGTTGAAGATGAGATGTGGGAGGGTACAGAGGTAAGGAAATTCGCATGGAGCACCTCCTGAATTCTTTTGCAACCCATTCCATGCAAGACTGATCCCTTTTCTTCCCAAGAAAGGTCCAGCCCTTCTCTTCAAAACCCCAGATCTAGAAACACAGCAGTATTTGAAATCTGCATGTCAGTCCCCTAACCTGGCCAGCCTGGGAGCAGTAGCTCTTGCTCCTGATTCACATGGGTGAAGTTAAGAGGATGCTTTCTACAGGGAGTGCCTACGGGCAGTGAGCAAGATAAGCCAGTCTGAGCCTGGAGATGCACTTACAACACCATCATCCCACAGTATGAGACACCAGAGACTGGGCATTCTCTTGAAGGTTCCCACCACACCACAGTGAGAGCTGAGCAGCTCAGGGCTGAACCCCGAGATGGGGCTGGCCCCATTTGCAGGGAGAGTGGTGCAGGTCTGTGCTTAGTGCACTCAGCTCTCTGCAGACATTTCAGGGAGCACTTGCAGAGGCAATCTCACCAAGGATGGATCTGGTGAGCCACCACTGTGATCTGCCCCACTCCAGTGACAGCCTACACACCCCACAGCTTGATTACCAGCAGATATATTGTTCTTCAGAGGCCAAAGGCAGCTGCTGAGTCGCTAATGGCCGGGACTGTTCTGGTTTGCAATAGAGTTGAGTACTCCATATGTACATCTTTGAGCACATGTCCTACTTCCTGCGTCTTTGTTCACATTCCTGCAGAAATTTAATAGGCACTGGATATCAACATCTAGAACAGAAGAAGGTCCATAGCTGCTCCAAAATATTTGCTCTTCTTTCCCTTCATACGTTGCCCAGTCATTTGATCCCACTTTTGCTTTGCAATAAAGAGAATAAGGACAATGTTAAAGAAATGAGATGTGACGAGTGACCTTCCCTATAAACTCCATAGGCAGAAAATGAGGTTGAGCAGTAAATTAGAAAGTACCTGTCAGAGCTGCCCTTCCAGATCACTTGGAACCACAGGGGAGGAATTGCAGCTATCACCATGGCAATTCTGCAGATTCTATTTTCTATTGACCTTAAGGTACTACTAAGTGCATAGTGCTAGAAGTGAAAATGGGTATGGATGGAGTGGAACCATATGTGCTGTCACTGACTACCCTTCCTAAAGAGACTCTGAGATTCAGTGGGGGAAAAAAGAATCATGCTTTTTTAGTGGCAGTGACCCCTAAGGACAGGCATGCCTGGTTCCTCCCAGTAGGTCTCATTCTCACTAGAATGACAGAGGATTTTGGTGTAACCTCGCAAGTAAAATCTTCTACAATACATCCATCACCAGCCAGTTTTAGCTGTCAAATTAAAATAGGTGCCTCACATTTCCATGCACAACAACTACTTTCACGAAAGAATTAGAAAACATGAACTGAAGTTGCAACACTATTTGATTTCTGGAAGGGTTTTTTTTTAATTTTCTAGCTCTGCCCAAAGATCTTTAAACTTTCAAGCTGAAGTAATTTATCTTCATGATGCCACCTGCTGACCACAGGGAAAAGGTCACTGCTGTTACCAATGACAGCATCCCAGCAGAACATCCTCTCTTAGCATTTCTCCTCCTTCCTTCCCTCTTTCAAGAGAAGGTCAAGCATCACCTCTCCTCCAGGGAGGAGTGACTGCTAACATTTCCTCTTTGCATTAGGAGCAGTTAATGGAAATGGTAATAAATCACCCCTCATGTTCTTGTACAGACAGTTACAGAGAGCAAAGACCATCTGCCTGTCTGGACTCCCAGAAAGAGCCATACAATAAGGGAAAAAAATCATCTTCTTCACACAGACCTCAATTTTCAATGCACAGCATGACTAAAACTCATGGCCCAAGCCTCTTTCAGTCCTGTCCTGGAGGAGATGCTGTTGGAATCTTTTGTGTGGCATTGTTAGCTATGTCGTTCCAGTGCGTAATTCCTCTGGACAAAGTCAGTGCACTCCATGATGTCACAGACACCAACAGAGAAATAACTTAGAATCTCAGTGTAAAGGACCAAGTGTTAGTGGGAAAAGCCAAGTCAAATGGTCGACTGAGATCACAGTGCAAGGCCACCCCACAACTGGACACAGTTGTACCAACCTATGGCTGCAATGCTGGCCAGGACACACTGACACCTCCCAGACTGCAAAGCTCATCAGCTTGTCTGGAATGAGATCTGTAAGAGGGTGTGTGGGGCAGGATGGAACAGTCCCTGCCTCTGCAAGGAGATGCAGAGTGGGATTATCCTGTTGGTCTGCACAAAGATTGTACAGGAGCACGGGGCAAGAAAAGGGGAGGTGATAAGGATGAGCTACCTCCGGCCCCTCCTTCCTTTTTCAGACACACTTTGAACCCAATAGATAATACAGAAGACAGATTCAGGTGCTTGGTGAAATGAAGGGAAGGTGCAAATGTTTTGAAGTCTCTGACAAAGAGCAGTGTTGGTAGTGCAGTACAGGTGCCAGCTGTGGAGCTGTGTTAATGATTTCCTTTTCTCTCAGACATTAATGGATGCCACAGACTGGCAGTACAACGTATTTGAAACCCCATAAGACTGTTCATTGCATATCTTAAGCAAATCTGGTGGTACTTGTATTTTATCACCTCGTTTTTGTTATTATAAGTAATTTCATTTACAAGGTGTGTGGCATGAAACAAGATGCACAGACTTAGGTGAAGGCATATTTAAATAGGTTATGTTTAAATAGCATCTAAGTAGGTGACAGGTTGTGCTTAACATGTTTAAATAGGCTATTTGCTTTTTTTCAAGTTTAGTACTTAATCAAATGGTTTGCTTGGCAAGTAGAGAATGAGAGTCCCCAAGGCAATAGGAGTCAGACAGAATGTAGAAAGATTGCCTTTTCTGGTGCTTCTGTGATGCTAAAATTGCACACAGATTTTTCACACATACATTGGCCATTCAAGCAAATCAGGAACCTCATCTGTCCTAACATGCTTCCTTGCTTGCTTGCTTTATTTATTTATTTCTGTGTGGCAAACCATTTGGAAAGTCAGCTTCTGGCTGAGAACATCCATCCCCTGGCCACTGGAGCCATCCTGCAGCCCTGGTGCTGCTGCCTGCTCTCAGCCCAGGCACAAGGCAACCTTACAGAGGGTTACCTGTCCTTCAGCTTCATCACTGCCCTGCTACATTGAGGGATGCAGAGCAAAAAGTTAGTATTGCTTCTGACTTCCTGATTTATGTACTTTTCTGATAAAAACTGATTTTATTCAGAAAGTGGGCAATAAAATATTGAAAAGCATCCAGGCTATTAGGATCTGTATATCCCACATCAAACAAATTCCCACAAAATTTGGGCTCATCAGGAACTACGTCATCATACATTAATGCAACCTACCCCTTCTCAGCCAGAAGTGTTTGCAGACTTAGCAGTTACCTTCTTGTTTATCTGCCAGCACACTGAAAAATGTGGGATTTTAGAAAATTAGTTTCTAAGCAACGCCATCAAGTGAACAGTGAATCAAAGTTTAAAGAGATGGCTCATTTGTAGGGTGACAACTAGAAGTGATCACTGACCAGCAAAAAAACCACATATTTCTTTCTTTTTCCTGACCCTTCTCAGAATTCTTTGAGACCAGACCAACATATGAAGAGTAGATCAGGGTGGCGGAAGACTAATATATATCTGCCTTCCAGAAGTATTGTAATTGAAAGTTATTGGTTCCTGCTCAGGTCTCCTCAACTGTTTATTAAATATTTCATCACTTCCACATGTCTAAGATTAGACAACTTTGCTTAGTTACAATTCCTCATTCTGTTATTTTCTAATATTTTTCTTTCCTTAAATACAGAAGAAGGATGCTGTGGAAAAAAAAAATTCTTAGTGATTTTGAATATGTACCATGAAAATAAAGAGAATTGGTTTGCTGATGTAGGAGAGTTTGGTAATTCCTTCTCTGTTTCTTCTTTCCTTCTAGACTCTGCCATACTCAGAAGAGGCTGTTGCCTTCCTGTCAGTTCCCAGTCTTTTCTTTCCCTGCCATCCCATGTTCAGTGGCACAGCTGTGACCTCTGGGCTGGGGAAGGGGTAGGAAGGATATTTTGCCTTACTAACCAAAGAGGATAATTTTCTGTGAATAGCCTAGTTTGTTTTCCTTTGTGTCTATAAGAAACCAATACATTATCTGCCATGTTTGCCTCCACTATGCTTTGAGGGTTGATGTAGCTTCCCTCTTGCTCTCCTTGAGATTGCTCTGAGGGCCTATACTAAAATAATGAGAATTTAAAAAAACTTTCAACCTACCTGAACTGATCCATTTTAGACACTTAGCAAACTGTGTCCTTTTGATCCCCTCTCACTGGGAGGGGAGGTGGATTTGAAAGACAATAGAACTTAAAAAAAAAAAAAGTTATTTTCTGAGGCCAACTCACTTTATAAAGTTCCAGTTTCTAGAGAAATAGCCTCTAAAATGGCAGATAAAAGCCTGGGCTTCCTGCCTCACTCAGGGAATTCTGGTTTTATAGTTTCATTGCAAATACTTTTTCTTATTTTAAAACATGTGAAAAGCATCAAAGAGACACAGCCAGTCCCATTCCCTGTGACAGAAATACAATCAGTAAATTGAATCTTTTCATGGACTCAAACAAGATCTCCACAGCATCCTGGTCGCTCGGGTCACTAGCAGGAAACCAACCCCTGTCTCAGCACTGCCACACCTTGTGGCCCTGGATGAGCCATTCCCTCCCCCCGTACCATGGTTTTATCTACTCCATCTAGATCACTGTAATTCTCAATTTCAGCAAGATACCTATACAATATATTTATAGAAAAGGTTGTCATTAACATCTGATAATGCCTTAAGATGTCTTCAGAAACACCTTTTGTAAACATCCTTCTCCATAGAGTTGGGTTCTCCAGCTTTTCTTTGCCTTTGGGAAGCTCGCTTGAGAAGATGAACCCTGCTCTTTCTTGCAGGCTTTACTCCCGTCATCATTCCTCCTCTCTCACAGAAAGGGCTTAGAAAAAGAGACAGCATCTCTCATGAGGCTGCAATTCAGCCTGAAGATCTCTCTGGAGCAAGGGACTGACTGAGAAGTGCTGAGGACCCCCTGGTCTTTCCCCCTGCTGGGGACTCCCATAAGCAGGGGTGTCAGATGCCGTCATCTTGCCCTTGCCCCCATCTCCAGCCCCCAGTGGCCGTCACTGCCCCCCTGCTGAAGGTGGTGACACCTTTCCCCTGGGCAGTGAGGCAGGTGATGCTGTGCCACGGGACAGGAGCAGGGCATTGCTTTGCTTTATTGCTCAGAGCCTGCAGCAGCTTGGGAGTACAGTTTGTAGAGCTGCCCTTGGAAGGTGAATCAGGCAGAGCTGCTGTTTGCCAGTACCTCTTGTGAGGCATCTCCTTTAGTCTAAATTGTTAGACAGTTTAAGAGCTATTGGACATGGGGCCAGGTTTTGGCAGCATTGCTGCTGCTCAGGCCGTAATCTCTCTGCCTCTCATTTGTTCTCATTTGCTCCAGCCAGCAGCTCTCATGACAACTCTGTGGCAGCACATCCTTCAAAGGCCAGCAGCCAAATAAGCAAACTGGACTACCAGATATTTCAGCAGCAAGTCTCAGCCAAGGAAGAAAAGCCCCTGAGTCCTTTTAATAAGGCAAGAGAGTGTAAAACTGCCTCCCTCCCTGCAGAGCTTTGACCCTTGAAGGTAGTTGCTACCTCAGAGACGAGTCAGGGTGTTTGGGACTGCCTAGAGAGGAAGGAACAGAGTAGTGTGAGCAAGAGTAAGCAGTAGGAAATTGGAGACATTGTAGGAAAACGGGGGAAAAAATGGAGTTAAGTAATGGGAAATTCCCTTTTCTAGCTCAGCTGTTAGATCGACATGATGCAAGGAGAGAAGAAGCAGGACCACTAAAGAGTTAGGTGAACTAGCAGTGCACTCCTGGGTGCTGGGGAAGCTCATCCAGACACACCTCAGGATTTATTCTTGCTACAAGTTCTGCAATTAAAGTGTGAGGCTTCCCCAGTGAGAGCTGCCACCCTGATCTGCCATGATCCAAATTCCAGAATCCTCTTCAAGTGGGTGTGATCAGTGACCCGGGCAAGGCTTTGTCTGCACAGTTGTCTCACTGCACTCATGCTGGCTGCTGCAGGATTCCTCTCCTCCCTGGGCATCTCAAAAACACAGTGCAGAAATGAGAAGATGGGTTATGGTTTTACAACGTAATCTGTGCCTGATTACCAAGCAAATTTGGCCTTGGTATTAAGGTAACCAAAGCAATATAAATTACTTAGTGAAGGATAAGTGCTTTTTACTGCAAAGCACGGGTGTTCAAAGCTATTTGTCCCAGTTTAATTAGTTTTCAAAAGTGGGTATAGAGCTTTAAATCTCCAAACTGCTGGGGAAGCCCAATATTTTATCTCTGTGCAACGTGACAACAAATAACCTTAATGCCTATTCTTCCACGCAGTTCCCACCTTCTCAGGGCCGAGCCAGCAGTGTATTTATGTTACTGATTGAAACAACAGTTTAGTCCGACACTTGGTTTTACAGGATCTACCTGAGAGCAATCAATCCTGTTCAGGCCCATCTCCCAGCCAGAACAGGACTGCCACCCTCACTGACAGCTGCACCTCCCTCCCGGGAGAGATGAAACCTTTAAGAAGGCAATGCAGATGTAGGCACTTGTCCAGACTAGCCCATTACTCTCTCCAGACCATAGGGCAGCTCTGTGTGATCCCCATGACACACCAGGGGAAAATAAGGATAAAGGAGAAGCAAAGGAGTTGCTTCTGCCTTCAGAAACACCCTTCATGCAGGCAGAGCACAGCTCACAGGTATCTCCTGGTGCTGAGGGGGAGAGCTGCAGAGCTGCACACTTGTACTCCCAGGCATGTGTCAGCAGTGGGATTTTGGTGGGGTGGGGAATCCCTCTGAACAAGTCCATTATTCTCCCCATTTCGTTATCTAATGGTCCCTGGCTGTGCAGCAACAGTATAAAGAGTTTGGGGCTGATTTAATTTGCCAGACATTTCATCTGGGTAGCTGCAAGAACAGGGCTGTGATTTCTGTGACGTGACACAGCAGCAGCTGCTCAGCCCCAGCTCCGAGATGGCTCTAGCCCAAAAGAAATATGAGGTGCTCATTCACATCAGTTGCAGTTTTGCTTTGGAAAGAAAATAGTTTTGACTAATAAAGCAGCACAAATCCTCTGACACATGCATAGAAACAGCTGCCCAGGAAAAAAAGGGCAACTGTATGGTATTGTGAAGGAATGGGAAATATTTCCATGGATTGTTAAGGTTAGCCTGGCACTCCTTAAGAGCAAATCAAATGAAGTCATTCTGGTAGAAAATCCTTATATTCTAGGTAACTAAAGCACTTTAGAAGGTAGCACTGGCTGCGTATCACTGTTCTGACCTTCAAGAGGACTTACACAGAGGCACACCTGGACACATATATGGGCTAATATACAAGGGTAATTCTGACCCAGTTACACCCTCTGATTTGTGCAGCAAACAAAGATGAGCCAGTTAATATCTTCTCTCACACCACAGAGAGATGTGTCTGAGCACAAGTGCCATCCCAGTGGTCTGAACTGGGCAGTTCAGATAAATTGTCCTCAGTGCCCAGGTTGTAACTTCCGTGGAGGGCAGACGTATTAAACCCCTGGCTCCCCTCACCCCTGGCTTTCAAAACTCTCTACAGAGGTCTTCAGGATCACAGATTTAATTTTTTAAAAGGCAGAAACTGAGGCACAGCAGCAACGTCCCCTGGGATATGCGACAGTAAGGAGCTCAGATCACAGTTAATAGCCTTCAGCACACTATGCAATACCAGCTCACAAAGAAGAGCTCAGAGCACCAGGTATTAATTCAACCCTGCTGACTTTTCTGTTCTTATTTTTCTGACCTCCCTGAATCCCTCAGCCAAGCCCTTATCACTCCTGCCTCAGCTCCCTCTGAGCCTAGAGCAGGTTAGGAAGAAAAATCTTTATTTCTTTGCAGGGCTGTGGGGAGAGGGGGAAAGACAATAGGAAAACAAAGAGGTTTGAGTGAGTCCGGAACTGTTCAGCCTTTCCTTATTTATTTGAAATTATTTTTTCATCTGTTTTCAGTTTCTGGGGAACTCACCCCTCATGAAAATACTCTAAAATGAATCAGTAGAGAATGAAAGGTGTTTTAAGAGGATTTTGAAGGAGATAAAGGAGGAGCTGTGGTGTTAGAGACTTGTCAGCTTTCAGCAGACCACCTAAAAATCACAGAGCCTTAGGAGATTAGCTCAGCTGGTCAGAGCATGGTGCTAATAACACCAAAGTAATGGTTTGATCCAGGCCATTCACTTAAGGGTTGGACTTGATGATCTTTGTGGGTCCCTGCCAACTCAGAATATTCTGTGATTCTGTGGGATGGGTAACACTGTAAACTAATTTGTCAAAACTGAATCACTTAAACCCATCCTAATTTTCTTCTAAAGGAATAATAATATCTTGTAGGTAAAGAAGCACAAACGTCAATGAACCCTGACTTTCCGAGGTATCTCTCACTGTCCCATTGGAGTTGCCATAGGCAAACAATGGAAACATGAACAGGTAGAGCTGTGATGAGGCAGAAGAGGCTAGGAAAAAACAGACTCCAGGAGCGATTTCCATTGGCTTGCTGACAGTAAAAGTCAGTATCTGCAGACAGCAGCCCTGGTCTGCTATTGTTGGAGAGTTCCAGCACAGAAGGGAACAAAGAAAGGGCAAACATGCTTACTGGATCTGCAGACACTGCTAAGCAGGGAAGAGCCATGAACATGTCTTGGGAATGTGAAACAATTCAAAATAGTTGTGACAAATTATGGAAAAAGATTAAACTCTGTAATGCAACAAAGGACACAAAAACAATGTCTGAATTTCATCTGAAATAGTTCACTGACATCAAGACAAACTGGAGAGCAACTGCATCAGGAAGGTGGGATCACGAGATAGGAAGGTCACACATCTGCTGTACAGCCAAAAGACAGAAACTCTCCAGGGTGCAGAACCCCCCATGCTTCCCAGAAGGCATATTTACAAAGTCTTCCTCTTCACCCAGCTCTGCCAGAGTTGTGTCCAGTCCTGGAATCACAGCTCAGACACAGGCGGATGATGTGCAGAGTAAAATGTTCAGAAAATTCACAGAAAATTCTGTGAGCTAGAAAAGGGTGACACAGGAACTGTTTCGCTTAGAAAAAGGGGAGGGGAAGCACTCAATGCTCTGCAAACAAAAGACTACTACAGAAAAGAAGTTTTAAGTTCTTCTGTGGTGGCCTGGGCAAGAAGGAGAGGGTTTGAACTGCAGTAGGGGAAATTCCAAAAATATTCTTAATATTTAGTAAAAAAAAAATTGAGAAGGACTGAAAATACTTGTGCATGAGAGATCTGGATTCTTCAGACCTTAAAATCTTCCACGAACAGTTTAGAAAAGGATCTTTCAGAGGCACAGCAAGGTGAGTCAATCCTGCCTTTAAACAGGAAGAAAGGCACAGACTTATGGCCTTTCCAACCCAATTTTCTCCAACTCCTGTGACTTCTATTGTCCGTACTTGCCTTGCTAAAATGGAACAGTTTCTCATCTTTCTCGAACATATTTTGCCAAAGACAGAGCAAAGAAAAAAAGGCATTTTAATTGGAATCTTCTCCATTCACCTGCCATACATCTCCCACAAAACAGAAAAACAGTTAAGTCATCTCTTCCTAACCACATTGTCCCATGAGGTTTTTGCAGGGAGGAAAAAACCCAGATCCATTAAAAAAGCCATATTGCTTTTTTTTTTTAAATTGAAATGCAAAGAACTAAAATAGATCTTTTCCCCCCTGAAAAATAAAGAGGCGAATGGAGAAGCAGCAGACAGGCTTTATGGAGGCGTTTATCTCTGAACTCATCAAGATACCAGTGATGCTCACATTGGAGGACAAGGTCCTGTGTGCTTAACAACCCAGAGCACCTCTGCAAATTGGGGAAGGCTCTGAAGTATAGCAGGCTCCTGTAACCAGTGAAAACTGGGGTGGTTTTAGGTAAGCAGAAAGTAATTTCCTTCTCAGGTACATTCAGCCCAGGTATTGCTGAAGGCTACAACATTGGATCCAGAAAAATCTCCTTAATAGCAGCTTCAAATGGATTATTCAAACATTTTAGATTTATACTGGACTTTGCAACAACTACAGGTCTTAATGCTATATGTCTTCATTCCAAGAAGAGAGTTGCCAAACTCACATTGGGGGCCAGATTTTCCTAAAGGAAACTGAGAGATGAGGCTTTTCTGTGGAACCATATGAACTAATTCTGAAATCTAATTGTGCAAACTCTTTGCAGACATTGACTTCATGTCTCCATCCTGCAGCTGGTCAAGAAGAATGGTCTTAAACTTTTACGTACACACTAATGATTGTGCATTTTTTTCTAGCTGATCCCACATAAAGTCCTTTTTGCAAATATTGATGTGAGAATTCTGGCAAGAAACAAAAGCACTGAATGAGGCAAACTAAACTATAACAGGAAAAAAATTAGGACTAGAACTGGAACCAAAGCTGCATGAATTTTTTTTCTGCCATCACTCTTTTAAACTGCTCCCAACAAAATTCATGGCTTTGGAGGATATTGAAAACTCACATGCAAGCACAGTCCACAGTCATCAATCCCACTGTCCTAGGCAGAGTCTTGGACTGTAACATTTTTCTCCTCCCACACAAGTTTTGGGTGACTGGTGAAGCTGTCAGACTTCACCTGGTCTTCTCAGTGCTTGGCACCAGCACCAACTCTCAGGGAAGTCAAACACAAAATAGAACATTCATCTTGTCCAGACAAATGCTGAGGATTTTGCATCACACTTCATTCACTGAGTCCCTCTTTCCAAAGGCTTTTGGTAAATGTGGTAAATAGGCCTTGTCACTGGTGCTTTAGAGACACACACAGAGGCAGCCTTGCTTGTGCAGTCAGGATCTCACAGCATCCCAGAGAGCAGAACCCAGGAGAATTCCAAGGACCAGAGCACACCAACTACTCCTCTTGTTTTCCCCTCACTGTTTTCTAATAAACTCCACAGAAAAAAAAATGCTGCCAAATAAGTTAGTAAGAGCCAAGACTCCCAGAAACACCTTTGCAGGTTCTCCTGTGGACTCTGTGCTGTTGTAGCTGCTGAGGATTAATTACACCATGCAAAAAGAGGCAAGGGTCCTCAAGGCAGGACTAGGAGATCTTCATTCAAGAGAATTGAATAATCTGATATAGTAAATTTTGCAATGAACTGATGAACCACAAAGTAAGAGTTCAAAACACAATATCCAAGGTTTTCTTTATTGTGAAGGTGGTGAGGAACTGGCACAGGTTAACAGAGAATTTGTGGATGCCCCATCCCTGGAAGTGTTCAAGGCCAGGTTGGATGGGGCTTAGAGCAATCTGGTCTGGTGGAAGAAGTCCTTGTCCTAGGCAGTGAAGTTGGAATGAGGT
The DNA here is from genome assembly GCA_013398175.1 of Climacteris rufus. Taxonomy (NCBI): domain Eukaryota; kingdom Metazoa; phylum Chordata; class Aves; order Passeriformes; family Climacteridae; genus Climacteris; species Climacteris rufus. Next base: position 504,739 of record VZRZ01008638.1, read on the forward strand.
GTTCTTTCAGGTCCCTTCCAATCCAAACAATTCTAGGATTCTGGATCACAGGAGACGGGGACAGGCGGCAACTGTCTTACAGCTGGCCAACAATGTACGTCCTCTCACAATGCTTATCTCTTTGCAACTGCCTCGAGAGATTTTTAATTCAATGTTTTATCCTTTTCACTAGATGTGTTCCCAGCTGGAGCAAAATAAATTCTCCTTAGCTCCCAAATGAAAATTAAAAATCATCAGTAGGACTTGACTAACACCTTAACACATTCCACATCTCTTCCAAACCCATATTATCATTCTGAAAAGGGCAGTATAATCAATCCCCTCCTACATTCTTTTCACTGTTCTAAGTAATCTTTTTCTTTCTTATAGCTGTGGTATTGCACTCTTGAAATTTACCAGAAAGATCTTAAAATAGGGAAACTCTCTTGTCTCTTTCTCCCATTCTCATCTAACACAAAAATAGCACCAAAAAACCAATCCTGCAAAGTCACCTTATGCATGTGCCCTCAGACTGGTCTGAATAACCTGACTACCTGTTATGCAAAGCTTCATTTTCTGAGAATGGCACTGATTTCAGTAAACCTATTCCCACAAGATAAGGACAAGCCAATAAGTTTATTTGAATGGCAACTTCACATACCCATACCTTCATCCTGAGGTAGCAGCCAAAGATAGTTGCAATGGTTCCAGTCTAACTAGATTAGGTTTCTTCAATCCTGGAAAGAAACAGCTCAGGGAAGTATAAAAATACCCATAAAATCAGGAGTGGCATGGAGAAAGGAAACAGGTACAGGCTGCACATGCACTCTCTCCAAATCAGAACTAAAGGCTTTCAGACAACACCATAAGAACAGGTTCAAAACAATTTCGAGGAGGTGGTTCTTCATAAATGTGTATTGCACCCAGGGAACTCATTGTTCTGAATGTTGTGGATGACAGAAGTAGACCCAGGCTAAAATTTGGAACATTTCTCTGAAGAATAAAATACAAAGACAGACACTGCCTTTGCTTTAAGAAAGCCCTGCACCACAAACTGCTGGAAGCAAGATTGTTTAGAAAACTACCACTATGCTTGCCTGTGTACTGCTGTAAATGAGACACCAGGCTAGATCCAGTATGCTTATTCTTACATTCTATTAAGATTTTTTTTTTTGAACAAGACAAAAGATTGCTAGGAGTAAAAACAAGGTTAGAAAATAATGTTACTGAATAATTTCAGTGTTCTGATAAAAACAGAAGAGAAAGAAGTACTACTTTTCCAGAAACTTCAACTGAAAACAGTGCTTACAATGTTTTTTTTAAAAATGTAGTCATGCTTCTTGTTCTAGTAGTAACTTTGGTGTCATGCCATGTACTCCTCATTACACTTTTGAGTGAAGCTTGCTTTGAAGTGTTACTGTGCCATATGATATGTGCTTGCTTTTTATGTGTGTCCTCAAACAAATCTGCTGGCTTGAGCAATAGAACACATTTCTGCTCCTCTCAGCTCCTGCTTGCCCTAAAATTGGGGTGCTTTGCCCTCCTCTGTGTGTCACCAAGAGCACTGATTGCAAACGCTCAGTGGAGGACCCAAGGAAAGCCTTTCTGAAGGTGTCAGGGGTTGCACGAAGAGTTTACACTCAGCTTGCAAAAATTCTCTTGATACAGATAAATCACAAAAAGAAGACCCGGGACAGCTCCCAGAGCCCCGGAATCCCTTCGGGATAACAAGCTAACACACAGCTTGTAAGGTAACATTTCTAGTTATAAGATCAGGCATCACTAAGAGTTTTTGTATGGAAAGTTTTTACTGATTTAAAAGCACATTCAGGCTTGCAATGGCATGTACAAACCTTGTCTAAACTGAAGTGGGCCTGCTGCTACTGCTCCTACAAGAATTCTTCTCTGTGGGATGAGTGGGAACTCCATCCCTCACCATTCATCACTGGGTCTCTTACACACAAAGAGTGAGCTCTTTGTGAGACATTAAAAACAAAGGGAAATAAAACACATCTAACATTTGGCAACAAAACTTAGGAGAACAATCTCTCAATTTCATATCGAGGAAAGGTTCAGTTACATTTGGAGATGCCTTTTGGCAAAAAGTCAAAATTCTGGCCCACTATTTCCCCAAGGTATGGGAAGATAGAAAAAGTAAAATAATGCATGACACCTCGAACAATAACAACTTCCTATAACTACAGTGGGATTTGGAAGACATAAACCAAATCTAAGGTGTCCAAATAATGCTTCATTTCTAGCCACATGCCTGTAACATAAATGACACTTACAACCCTGTAAAAACCCTCAACTCTTCCTCTTCTTATTTACAAATTTATTCATGGGAAAACACTTCAGTCATCACTGAGCTGTGACTGCCTCTTGGGTGGCAGGCAGCACTTAAACTGCTCAGAGCTTGAGGTTGCAACAAGACAAGACACAGCCAAGGGAATTATACCTGGGCAAAACAACCCAAATCCCCAGGAGCACTTTGGCTGTAACTCTCACTGACACCCTTGGCAGTTTGTCCCTAAATAACTGCAGGGAGCTGTGACAATGCAGTTACTCCAGACAGGGTTTGGTCAGCGCAAGCAGTAAATGCCCTGTCCTCTCCAGGAGTTACAGTGGGTAATGGGAAGTTGAGACACATTCTGTTTTACTCCTCCTGCCAACAACAGCTTCCAGACAGAGCTGTTGGGACAACCACAACACAGTTACCAGTCTCATGGTGCTCTGCTGGGTGGGTGATAACACAGAAGGCCACCCCAGTGTCCACAGCAAGTCTAGGCATTAGCATTTACATGTCTGTGTCAGCACGTTCCAGCTCTGAGTAACTCACAGCAAGCTGCCAGCCCAGCTTCTGCAAGCCTGAAAAATCCAACTAACAGAACAAAGTGTATAGACAGACATTATGGGAAGCAAATTATCAGGATTACTATGGTAACAACACGGAGTGAATGATGACTTCAAGGTCATGACAACATATGCATCTTGTAGGAACAGCTAATTGTCTGACTCTGCTCAGTGACACTCACTGACACCTCTACATATTTTTCACTAAATACCTTAGTATTTGAATTTTGCTGCCTCCAGCTACTATTAACATATTTTACATTAATTCTTTGTATAAATCCCCAGTAATGCTTCTAGTTGAAGCTCCCAAATATATATTCAATTTATATTTAATGCAACAGTGTGAGTTAAGTAAATGAGTACTCATTAATGAAAGCATATATATAGTGGGCTGAGAGGATTAATTAATGTTTGCAGAGAGCTCTGAAAAATGTAAAAAACAATCTAAACATGAACAGTGCTCTGGGAGAAAGGAGAGTAAAGAGATGAAGAGATACAGAACATTATACCTAACCTTCAATGAACAACTGTAAAAATCATGTATGGTTTGTCATCAGTGTTAATTGCAACTAGAAACTAGCTACATGTTAGTTAAAGTCTGGTTTATCAGGTGTTACTTTTCTGTTAGAGGTAAATGGGCCAAATTCTCCAGTTCTGTCTCCACTGGGGCAGTGTCACATAACATGTCAAGCCAAAGTTACCCAGAGTTACTGGATAAGTACCAAGAAGGGACAGCATGGCCCAAGGGCAGGAACAGCGTTTGAAGAGTCCCCAGTGCTGGCTTGCTGAATCCCAGTGGTCTCCCACTAAACGTAGAAGCCAAACTTTTCTAAGGCTCCCACCCATTTTCCATGGTACCCAGCAAGTCCCTGATCTCAGCATGTGGGCTGCCAGCTCCTCTCTGGCCTCAGGGTAGAAATCACCCCTGCTCAAATCTTCTGGTTGCCACCCCTACATACATCTTCCCTCTCCTCCTCCCTTCTCTTAATTATTTTGATTCTTGGGCATTGTCTGTATACTTGAAGACCCGCCTGGCAGCACGAATGAAGAAAAAGAGCACTAAGAGCTTTCTAGCACAATCTGCCACTGGGAGGGAGAAAGCAGCTTGGTCAGTGTTGCCTCCACTGCTCCCTGGGCTGTGCGGTGACAGAGCCCCAGGGCAGAGAGCCTGCTCTGCAGGCACCATCTCAGGGGAATGATGGACCCTTGAGCCAGACACAGGCAAAGCTGTCCCATGTGCTTCCATTAGTCCTCCCCAACACTCAAGGGGTGAGCAGGGAATATTTGTGGGCAGACAGCCAGGAAGATTTTAGTGTATTTCCTTGACTTTTGCCAAGGTAGTTCATTTTATACAAAGCTGGAGAGAAGGGGCAGAACAAAATAAGTCACCCAGGGAAGAATTCTTTAGACAGTGTAATTGATGTAGGGCAGTATAATTGATGTGGGTTGTATATTAGCAGAGCTTTCCAGGACAACACACTGGTAAGCCTTATGCTCCTGCTAAACAGCCCTAGAAATTAATTTGGCTGTCTGCAAACATAAAGTAAAAGAGTCTGCCTGACCTCAAGGTGCATCTTTCAACCAACACAGGACAAGGAATGTGCTTCCCCATTCACCTCCTGAAAATTTAATGAAATATGATGAAGCAAGTGAGCCTACCTGTGACAGGCTGCACACCACCTCGGATGTGCTGTGTCCTCAGCAGAGGCAAGGACTGAGTATACTGTAGCCCAAATTTCTTCCCACCTTCACATGAGGCACTGAATAAGAGGGAAAACCAGCACAGTGTCTGTGAGGTGTCCTGCTGGGGCTTTGGTGGCACTCTGATACCATGGGAGGCTTAGGGACATTCTAGATTGTATCTTCATCCTGTCATCCATCCTAAGGACACACTGCCAGCTGCTAGGGTGCCCCCATCCTCATTACCTTCTAGTGAGAAATATCACCAAGGAGTAACAACATGCCTTTGCAAAATGAGATATAGAGGTACTGTTAATGGGCACGAGTCGGACTGGAGAAATGCTCAGATTTTGCTCCTGACAACAGGGTCTGCTGCCCTTGTCCCCAGGGCTGGATGAAAGGACACAGATGACTGAGTGAACTGTACTCTCATCTGACACCCAAAATTCTACCAAGACCCCTTCAAAGAAAGCTGTTCAGGAACTGTTGCTTCTGAAATTGCAGCTGAAAACCAGGGATGGAGGGAGGAATCACATCAGTGAAACATTTAGGGCTGTATTCAGGCAGCTTTCTTGAGGGTTCCCTAGAGCCTGGTGAGTGGAGGATACCCATGCTTGTGTCCCCAGTGCCCTCACACAATGGTCATGCTGGTGTTGTGTGGTATCAGCATTGCAGTGCCAACAGGCAGCACAGCTCCCCACCAGCTGCCAGCCTCTGCTGGCTTCCCTCTCCTGCCTGATGCTCAGCCAGGCCCTGCCAGTCCCTGACAGAAAGTGACTGAATAACCCTCTGTGTTCTGAGGCACCAGAGCAGTCATCACCCACCCCATTTTTAGCCAGTTTCCTGACAGAGATTAAGGGCTATTAGGGACAGGGCCAGTGCTGGGTATGGATGGGTTTCCATGCCTGCCAGCAGCTTGGACAGAGAGATCTGTCCCAGCAGGCATCTGTCCCTGATGTGTCCCATGCAGGTGAGCTCCATAACCAGCACCCAAAATCCTACACAAATCATGTACCCATTAACCCCTGAAGTTGGGGGGAACCTCACAGCTCTAACTCCCACAAGATGGGACAGTCTATTAACAGTCTGTGGGCTGTTGTGATCTATCTTGAAAGCCCAGATACAAAGCAACACATCCCTGAAAGTATTTTGTTAATTATATACTCTAATTTATGGCAGCCTCACTTCCACAGCTGCTCCCTGTCTGCTGCAGAGAAAGGCAGCTTATTGCAGTCCTCCTAGTGAGTCACAGCCCCAGGCACAGCTCCCCACAGGCTGGGAGAAGCTTCTGCAGCTTGTCTGGATACTGTTCTGCAGCAGTACTAAGAAAAGGGAAAGCCCTTGAGTGGCAGGGACAGAGAAAGCAGAAAGCTCAATAGCCAGATGCAAGGGTGACTGGAGAACAGACCAGCACAGGACAGCTCAGTTTTCAGAAGTGTCTGCCACTGGGCTAATGACCTGCTTGCGTGATGTTTCTGCTGTCCCACCAGCCACCCTGCTAACCTGAGGGTCTCTCTGGGCAGCATTCCCCGAGGAAAACCCCAGCTGCTTACTTGCCTCCAAGCAGCTGCTGCCAGCATGCCTGGTGTGCTGCTCAGGGGAGAAGCAGTCTCTTTTCAGGAGAATAATCCTCCCTCTTTCAATAGACTTAGGAGGGTCTCACTGGTAAGGAATGCTGGATGATTTATTCAGCAGTGCCTTTCTCCTGGAAGGACATAAGCCATTCTCTTAGGAGACCTACAAAAATCACATTAACACTAACGTGTTCTTTGATGATTAGAGAGTTTCCCTGGCAACACTCCATCAGTGCAGGCTGGCAAAATATATTGTCATAATTTGAGATAGACTTTTCCCCCTTTTGCATTACAAAGTAATCCAGCTGAAGAACTCCAAGTGGATTCTTCCACATATGGTGCCTATTTTCAGTTAAAACTATCTCCCTGGGGATTATGGAAGAAGCAGGTTTTCAGGAATTTCCCCATACTATCAGTTGTGTGCCCATGTGGTTTTGTTTAACACAAAGCAAGAACTGGATCCCCCATCTGTTGCTCCATAGCTCATGCAACATTTAGCTGAGTGTTTTGTATTAATGATGGTCACCATTAATAAAACAATTTGTAGATTAGGTATTTATACCATCCTTTATAATTAATAGGTACCTCTTTCTAAATCTCCTCTATGGTACTTTCTGTCCTAAATTCTCAAAGCACTTTCCCTTCCCATTTAGGTCCCACTGGCAGGTCATAATCTGCCGTAGAGAACTGGCTCCGTCTGTAACTGGGCAGAAATGGAGACATAGCAGGCACCAGCTGATGCAGCTATTGCAAGAAATCACAGCTATCAGACTTAGTGAGAGAGACCACAGCAACTATTAGAGTAGCTGTTGCACCAAACATCAGCTGAATTTCTTTATTCTTCAGTAGATAAGTGCAGTTAAAACTTCTAACATTTTCTAAAAGCATTGATTAAGTCTACAAGCACCAGCACCAACTTGGGGAAGCTAACCTGACCATAATTACCTGTGTAACTATGTCTCAACAAATATTTCCCTAGGAAAATATAAGAGGCTTTAGGAACTGCTACCTGCCAAGACCTGTTCCATATTCCAGTCTGGCTACTGAGAAAATTTAAGCAGCTTCTAGACTAAAAGATAATTTGAAGCAATCACTGGTGAAAAGACAAAACCTTGATCTCTTCCCAGAAGTTGGACTTGAAGTCTAATAACAGATCCTGAAGAATCAGGAAGCATAAATTATTTCTGTTAAAAGTACAGAATTAAAGTTATGTTAATAGAAGTAATTTAGCCATCTGAGCAGTTTCCTAGCAATTGCATAAAGTACTGACTGAACAAGGAGGTTCAACCAGAACATCATTTCACAGACAGACCCTGACTGATTTCCAGGCAAGCAATACCAAGCGCTCTGGAGAGAGCTGCTCTATCCTCAGATGAATCGAACTAATAAGTCACAGAAAGCTGTTTAATAAACAAATTCCCCCTTTTCCTCTGGTGAACTGTACAAGAACAGAGTATGTGAACACAGAAGCCTTTGCTGTTTCTGTGTATTTCCCAGACCATTTCCTCATCAAGCCTTTGCCACACACTTTAAGCCAATCACTTCTAAGCCCCAACTGCTTTGATCTGCAGCACAGAGCCCATGGCACTGCTGACATCTCCTGAGAGGGTTTGTCACCTCTGCAAATCCATATGCTCCACTCAAGGCAGTTTTTTGACTGGTCTCTCTCTGCCTCCAGGGACAGAGTGGCAGAGTTTTGGTTCCAATCTGTTATTCCCCTCTAAGACTCAGTCATTTGTAGCTCATAAATTGCAGTTTAGCAGATAGATTGAGATGTTTCAAGTTTATCTTCCCACACAAGTAACAGCAAATTGTAGCATGAGCCCTGTGTGCAATTTTGCTCAAGTGCCCTGAGGCTGGGAAATGGCTCAGGGAAGCTGTTTTGCTGGAGATGAGCACTTTCCCAGTTACCATCTTTCCAACACAAAGCTCCCTCTGAAGTGGCTCTGAGAAAAGTGATGGATACACTCCAGGCAGAAGATTTATAAATGGCCCAAACTGAAAACCCATACAGTGAGCTAAAGCTGCTTGTTTGAGAAAAACCACTGCAGAACTTTGTATTGAAGTGGAAAAAAGGTCATTTGACTTCTGTTAATTGTACCTAAAAAGGTTCTGTACATTCCTAGGGAACAGCAACAGTCCTGCTGAATCACCATGAGGAAAAGCCTGTATCTAGGCAGATCTGGCTTTGCAGAAGAGAAGCTTCAAATTCTTTAGGACTATAAGGATTTGAAAGAAGAGCCAGCTGTGCACACATTTAACAGCATTTAACACAGGAGAGCTGGATCCTCCAGCTACTATCACAGTTTAGCACCAGGGGCAGAAATGAGTATGGGAAATTTCTTTTCCTGAGGCATTTCCATGTGCAACTGTGGCTGTAATCACATTCAGTTTATCCATACAGTGCCCAAAGCAATCTCAGGTCCAACCACATCTCCACAGCCTAAGGCACAGAGATATCACAGTCTGGCTCTAGCAAAGGATAATCAAGATTTTCACAATGCATAAACAAAAGTTTTGTGGCAAATGCTATATTTAGCACTGTGATGGTGTCAGACTGGAAGGAGCATCTCTGTCCAACCTGAATCCTCAGTCTGTGTCAGAGTGCTACAGGGTGATCAGTCCCAGAGGACAGACCTGCACAGCCACAGGAACACCCCAGCTTTCCTTATGGCACACCCCCCCACAGAGCTGGGTTTCATATTTATGGCAGCAGATTTCCCATGCAAGACCCCACCAGGCAATGGTGAGGATTTGGGGCTGATATTTGCTAAGCCTCACCTTCCCCTGTATGGAGACACTGCAACAGTCTGGCATCTTGGCTCCCTTCTGCCACTGGGTTTCTGAGGGGAAGCAGGAATGGCTGGGGCCAAGACCCCTTGTCCCAGATTTCTGTGGCAGGTTCCACACCTACAGCACTGATGGGTACAGAGTCTCATCAGCTCCCTTTGGAACTGGCTAACCAAATCCTCCTCTTTCCAAATGGCTGGAAAAGCTGAAGCTCATTAACAGGAGCAAGCGGGGAAGGGAACTGGCTCAGTGCTCTACCAAAGGTTCATCTCTGAGAGCAAGCCCATCACCACTGCTGCTTCCTTCCAGCTCCAGCATGCCCTCTTTTTATTTACCCACGGCTCTCCATAACCCACAGAGACATCAAGTGGCCAAAGAATCCAGCTGCACATAACTGAGACCACAGAATTGCTGAGGAAGGTTTGGGAGGAAAGGGGAAAGCTGGGTCATTCACAGCCCAGCAAGGAGTTTTCTCTCCATGTTTTTACTCAACAGTATTTCATTTTATTCTTCCTTTCCCACTTTTGATTACAAGCCTAGTAAACAATCCCAAAAAAATACAAACAGAAAAGAAACTAGAGGATCCCTGAAGACTGAATAGACAAACCCACCAGTCCACGCAGATGTGGCCCCTGCAGAGTTGTGACAAAGGCCCTCAACTCAACAATCTGCTAAAGGAGACCCTGGCACTGGGGGCTGTGCTCAGGCAAGAGACATCATAGTAAATAGATTGTGCAAGTTTATTTCCTGGAGTCTGCCCTTTTTCTCCCTCTCCCTGCTTAAGTAAATTAGGTTGTTGTTATTATTATTATTATTATTATTATTATTATTATTATTATTATTATTATTGTTATTATTTTGGGTTTCTTTTTATTCCCCTGAATCCCTGCTATGGGGTTATCAGCAACACAAAGCAGAAAGGAAGAGAGGGGAGATTTCTTTCTCTCAGAGAGTTGGAAAGAAAACCGTTTCAAAGCTAATCCTAGCCCCAAACTCCCATCACTTGCTCCTTTCTGTTCCTTCACCTGTGATAATGAGGGTCTGTGGCTGGGGACCTCAGCAGCAAGTGCAGGAGCCCCAGAGGTGCTGCTTTGTAGCATCCCCAGCTCATAATGCTGTCAGGAGCCTGCCAGTACCTTCTGGGAACCAGCTTACTAAACCTTGTATTAAATAAGTTGATTCAGAAGGGGTTTCTCTCCCACAAGGAGCTAAGAGGGTAAGGAATTTTGGGACAAATGTGTGCGGGTGTAGGAGGTGAAGGGCAGCTACAGCTTTTGCAAGCCAGCCTAACAAGTTTCCTGTGCTTCAAACACCACAGCAGGGAGCAGTCCCAAACATCTCTGCTCTCTGCAGTGCTGTTCCAGAAGAGACTTTTGCTTTCCCACTCCCAAGCTATTCCCATCACAGTCTGCACGAGAGCTGAGAGCATACTCAGAGGTTGTGCTCGTGTCTCTGGGTGTGCAGCTTCCCCAGGAATCACCTTAATTAGATGCACAATCCGTCCTTCCTGCTTGGAATAAATAACTCTTCAAATTTTCAATTTCTTAGAAGGAAGAGTCCTGGGACTGGGACTATGGACACTTGAATAGAGAGGCCAGGCTGAAGGCATGAAGAAATCCTTCCCCAGGCAAAGAGTAGAGAAGAAACCGTGCACTAGGAGGCACCAAGGATACGGCTAGGTCAGCTTTCAGTTTCCCTGCTGCTGTAAGTTTGCCAGTATGAAAGGAAAGCACGTATGATGGGATAGGGCAGGGATTGTTACAGAAAACCTGGATTAAACCTGCCAAGAGACCAGTGTTTCACACTGAAGTTAAGGCACCCACCAGAACGAGCAGCCCTTGCAGTCCTGAAACATTGAATCATGACAAATTTCCCCGAGACACACCTTCAATTTTCCTTCTCCCACTGTTGCCTGTGGAGGTTTCATACCCAACTCAAATTCAGCTGCGTGGCTCTGGGGAGAATCAAATATGGGTTCCTTCCTGAGCAGCAGAACATGCAAAGCCCATTTTCCTTCAGCAGCCCCCAGTGTGGATTCTCTAGTTAAGTACCCACAGCAATACCTAAGATGCCTCTGACCAATTTCACTAAAGCTCACCTGTAGGTTCCAAGGTTAAAGGAGCACTGATAAACTTTCAGGTCAAACCACAGGAGGCCAGGCAAGGAAAAAAAGTATAGCCCAAAAGAATTTCCACACAGAAGAGTTTCCTCAGCTCAAACCAACACCTCCACAGTAGCTAGACAAGAACTGTGTTAGACAGAGCAAAGCCTGTTTTACCGCACTTCAAAAGTCCTCTCTGGGGAGACCCGAGCTCCCCAGGGCTCCCAGAAGTGCCCTTTCATACTTGTTTGAAAATAACATGCAGATGAATTTTCCAGCTGGCTTTGTCTTTCCAATTCAGGTTTAAAAGCTGTGCAGACTATACAGCACTGACATTGCTGCAGCTACAGCTGCATGAGGAAATTCCTTTTTTAAAATGCGAAGTTTGTTTGCCATTACCCATGGTCCAGCACAGGTTCTGGGAGTGCAGGTAGAGATAGACATCACCCTTGGGTGTTCCCTCTTCTGGCAGTGGCACCTCTCTGAAACTGCCCTCCTCCTATTGTCTGTAAGTCAGGACAGAGATGTATAAAGCTGCTCTAGCTCTGGATATCAAACAGACAGCTCTATTAAACCCAAAGGACAGTTGTCCTCTCTGTATTTCAGATCAGTCTAAAACTGTGCTACAGGGGACAATTAATCTTCAAAATCAATTTTTTGTCAGGAGGCTAAATTTCAATTGTCTCAGGAATAGTGGTGCTGGGCTGGTAATAACTGTCTGATGAGGCAACCTTTGAATTCACTGCCCAAGAGAACACCTTTTATTAATAACTTTTGTCACACACCACAGGTCCTTTTTTGACTTTGAGAAAACATGTTGCTTTATTTACTGTGTTAAAAACCTCAAGCTGTCAGGAGTCAGAAGATTTGCTTTGGGTTTTCATTGTATTGTGAGACAGGGAATGTTTTAAGTAAGATATTCTCTTTTTCCCAGGAAGGCAAAACAAACCCCCCAGTTTCTTCCAGAAGAAACACAAAAATGCTGGTTTTCCTTCATTTACATTTGTGACCTTTTCCCCCATGCTCCATTTCACAGTAATTCTGACTCTCCTGCATCTCCCTGCAATTATTTATCCACAGTTGCTTGCTGCCTGGCTGCTGCTTTTGGCTCCCAGGCTCTCTGCTCGCCAGAGACACAGCTGTCCAGAGGGACACAGCTCCCAGCAGATCCTTGGAATCCACATGTACATCAACTCCATCCATGTGCTCAAGGTGGCTGCCCCAGGACTATGCATCCTTCAAATGCCAAGCCTGGCTCGTCACAGCAAGGATATTTCAGGATTTAATCCAAAGATATTTTCAAATGCCTGAATCACTGCAGAAGCAGGACGGATCTGCGCCTCCCCTCTTTCTGAGGGACAATAAGGCTCCCCCTTTCACTGCTGCCCTGGTCCTGGGAGCTCATCAAAGAGCAGCACAGCTCGAGCAGCAGGGCCTGGGGAGCAGAGTCTTATCAGAGCAAAGCTGTGTAGCCAGCACACTCTCCTGGCTCAGTGGAGACATGACTCTGCATCTCAGTGAACAGGCGGAACAAACCCTGAGTTTTCAGCTTGCCAACCACCTACACTTTGGATGCAGAAGAAACTGCTATGCTAATGCAGAGGGTGCTGCCTGGAGGCTGTCTAGATCTCCTCAAGCCATGGGAGCTGGTGTCAGCCTGAGCCAGGCACATCCCACACGCATTGCATTTCCTCGTGTGTCAACATACTGATCCTAAATCATACTTCTGAAATACCAGATTTCCCCAGGAGAGGTCTGGTGCTGGCAATGTGTTTTATGTACCTTGCTTGGCAGCAGGCACCTCTCACTGGCAGCCTCAACCCTTCCAACACTGCACTTCCATTGAGCTGGACAGTGGCCCCAGCTCTCCCATTTTCTGCTACAACTGTCCTTTGCAGCAGAGGAATCCCCAGCGTGTCAGGAAATTGGGCTCTTCAGGAGCTACATTTTACTAGCAGAGGGATACTAATGAATTGAATTGCCTTTAAGCCCCTGCATGTTCTTTATTTCCAGCTCACCCAGATAAAGCTCATTTGATTTTAAAGATAATCCAATAAGCATCAATTAATAAAATTAACTTTGCAACGATTGGATTTCCCTAGTGCATGAGACAGTCAGATTAAGGGACAGACCAAAAGGGAAACAGAGCTGAAATTTCTGTTATAAAAAGGCATTTCTGCTAAACCCCTTTATTGTACAAATAAAGGTTCAAAGAATTCCTGCCCTGCAGAAGGTCAGGCCAACACAGTCTGTGGGTGACTAGATCTCTCCCAGGTAATGAAATAGTCAGCTGCACAGGTCCTGAAAAACCAGGCTTGTCCAGGCTGGTCCTGCAGCAGGCCCTGAGAAGCAGGAGTGTTGCTGCAGGAGTGGTACAAGCAAGGCAGACCTGCCAGGTCCCAGCTCACTATTGCAGGCTCTGCTGTCCCCATGTGCACTCTGAGCCCTGTGTGGTCCACACAGGCTGGGGCATCTCCATCACAGAAATACACAGTGATCTTCCTGAGGAATGAAACAAATAGAAGGAGGACTCTGGAGGAGAAAGGAATATGCACCACATGCTTGGAAGTGAGGACAGCAGTGTCTAGAAGACCTATCACAGTGTTCCTCTGCATCCTGGATGGTTGGTATGGCTGTTTGCATTAGCTGATCACAGCTGGAAGAATTCATTCTCTGTTACTGATGGCCAAATTGAGCTTTCTAAAAGCCCTGTTAACAAAGGTTTGGTAAAAGCTCTCTGCTGTCCAAACATGCTGTCGAATGGTTAGCACCAAATCCAGCTCTTTCAGTTTTAAACCCAGAACCATTCCCTTACCACAGCTGGTGTACTTGTGAGAACAGCTACCTGTACATGGCTAAAGGCAAAACACATCACCAGGACCCTGCTGAGCTGCTGGAGTATTTTCAGCACATGTCACCTTCCAAGCACCAAGATGGGAACAACCCCTTTAGTGACCCCAACCACATTCTCAAGCACAAAACACACTTTGATTCTCCAATTCATATATCATGAAAACACCATGTATGTCAAGAGGAAAAAAAAAAAGGAGCAATGTGCTTAGTTACAAGGAAATGCCATTAACCAACAATCTGGGGTTGCTGCAAGACTGAGCTCAGCCCATGAAAAATTAAAGGCAACAGAGACCTCTAATGCATCACGTATCAGGAGAACCATTAAGTAATCAGTCAGCATCCAGTTTTATAGGGCATTTTGGGCATAATTCAATCGCCATTCATTTTAGATCATTTCCTTAATGAAGTAATGCACTGGACATAAATATTTCAATGCAAATCTCCAATGCTCTCTAAGTAGTAAGCAGCTTTCAGTAACACAGAACCCAATTAAGCTGTAAAGGATAAAGACTGGCACAAAAAAAAAAAAAAGAAAAAAAAAAAAAAAAAGAAAAAAAAAAAAAAAAAAAAAAAAAAAAAGAAAAGAAAAGAAAGAAAGAAGGACTAGATGCAGGAATAGTGTTGTTCCTAAGTCCACAGGTTTCTTGCAGATAATACAGCTGTGCTTCTGAAGAGCCATTACAGACAACAAATGAGATCGGAACAGCAGAAAACTGAGGTTAGAAGGATGCTATTCTATAGCTAGACTGCCTTCCCCTACATATGCATCTCAAGCAATTTGGGGTAAGGATGGCTTTTCTGTTTCCGGTTTGTACAGCACCAGCACAGTGAGGTGGGTATAACTCCTGCAAGGGAACTTTCTTGTGTCCTGCAGAGCAGTGATGCTTTTCCTGCCTTCACGCACAGCAAAAAGGGAATGCTTTAGCAAGAAGGTTTCCTTCAGTGCTTTTTCCTGTCTTTCACAGCTCTAAGTTGTAGTTTTGGTACAGAACATCTCTCTTCCACAGGTTATGTTGGCTCAGTAAGACATTTAAAACACTTACTAGGAGGTCACTTCAGTAGCTCTGTACCAGCCCATACCCCATCCAGCCCCTCCTGCACTGCCCAAGCCACCCAGCTGTCCCCTTTGGAGGGGGGGCTGCCAGGCTGAGTTTTCAGACAGGTTGCCTGACACATGGGTACCCAATACAGCTTTACAGAGGTGTTACACATCCAAAAGTCATTGCAAGCTTCTTTACAAAGCAGCAGCCACAGGTTTCTCTGGGATTCATACCACAGTATGATAAGATTCTTCAAAACTCAAAGCACTGCAAGCCCAAGAAAACCATTTACTGCCTTTGAACCACAGGCTGAAGTATTTCACATCAAAAGTTATAACAAATGTTGGGGAGGTAAGCTAGGGAATTATTTTTAGCATATAAGAGTCATTTTTCAATTCCCTAAAGAGTAAACCAAAATACAACAAAAGGAGAGAAAAGTTTAAATCCATCAGAAGGATGGGAAAAAGAGTTTTTCCAAGTGTGAAAAGGCATATTCCCAAGAGAGCAAGATGGGAAGGACTGGTCATAAAAGGGACGAGTCACTTGCTTGAGGACATTAAGAGCTTATAGGGGAAGGTGGTGGAGACTCTGGCTCCTGGCTGGAGCTGGGTGTGGGTGGTTGTGTTATTTGTCAAGCAGAACTCTCTGTTCTTTGCATAGTTTTGTCTTTATGTAATGTTTAAAACCTGTCTAATTTTCCTTTTTTTTTTTTTAATGTCCTAGTACCTGATGTGTTGTATTGGTAGTCAGCAGCATTCCCGTAGCTGCCACCCCAAATCTGAGGTTATGGCAGCTCTACTCACAGCTCATCAGGCAGTGAGCTTGGCCTGGGCCTGAGGGAAGAGCCCAGGGAAAAGTACTGCCCCGATCTTCCCTGGATTACACTGTGAACTGGCAAAGGGGCTTCTATTATTTAAATTCCGCAATTCCTTATGTTTTTTATTATTTGGCTTTGCCATATATTTGACATTATTAAAATCAGCGTTTCTGCCACACAAATTCTACAAGGAAATACATACAAGCTATGCAATACTGTATATAAGAAAATTGCCCAAATACTACCCTTCAAGCTATCAACATTTAGGTGCCAATGGCTACTACCAACTATGCTGCCAAATGATTGAAAAATAATTTTAAAACCTAGGGCTCCAAAGACTGCTGGTCAACCTAGAGGAGGAATCCTCTCTGCTGTGATTTCCCAGCTGCAGTGTGCTGAAAGGAGCAAGGCAGAGTGACAGCTCTCAAGCTGAGATCTGTCTGTAACCACCCTGGTACAGTTCTGTGGTGAATAACTGAGCCCTCCTGGCTGGGGGAAGGGGTGCTCAGCCCAGCAGGCATTTTGACTTCTGGGTTTCCGGTGGCTTCACCCAACACAGCCCAGTTGCACTTTTGTACCCTGAGGACTTTGCAGCACTAAAGCAGCGTCTGTGCTGCTTTGAGGTTTGAGTCCCCTCTCTGCACACCCCTCAGGCAGGGCCAGGAGCTGCCTTTCCCTGTGCTCCTGCAGCCGCGCAGGAGGCACGGCCGTGAGAGGGGAGCCTGGGGTTTCTCTGCTGTGTGCTGGGGGTGGCAGCACCCCAAACTGCAGCCCCGGGGTGCAGCTGCAGCGCTGCCCCTGCCGAGCGCCTGTTCAGCCTCTCCCTTCTGGCCACTAGAGAGAGCCCCGGGATAGAACGTGCTGCTGGAGCATCCCGGGCCCGGGAGCAAATGGAATCACTTAAAATGAAAAGAAAGAATTTTTCAGCTTTCCTGACTTTTTTGTTCTTTTCTCCCCCAAATTTATCTTTATTAATTCAAGTTAATTTTTCAAGCCTTTGTTCTTAATTTGCCCTTCATTTCTTAAAGGAGAGCTGGGTTCGTAAGTAAACTGCTGTGGTTTTCTCCCATTACTTATTAAGGATATTTGGGAGAAAAAAATTGCACGCCACGGCTGGCACCGAGTAAAGTTCACTCACGTGAGAAACGCAAAGAAGGTTGATAATACATCCAGTAAACGGGGTGGAGGTATCCAAACATTTCCACGGGAATTTGAAGCCCTTTCCCATAGTGCAGAGGTGTCTGTGTGAGCTGAGTTTTATCTGAAGGCAAAAGCAGTTTAGTGCCACACAATGTGTGAACCTTTGCCTTGCTGCCGGGCTGGGTTGGAGTTCTCCAGCCCTGGGCTGTGCTCACACAGCTGAGCAGCTTTGGGACTCACTCCAAACCTGCAGAGCAATGCTCTGCACACCTTGAGATCACAGGGGATCAGCACTAGCTCCAGTCTGTGCTGTGTGGTACCTAAGGAATACAATTTAAGGAATAAACCCTCCAGCTTCTTGCCTGGGTTCATACTGCCTTCATAAATATTCCAGTAACTCACTAAAAAGGTGACCTTTTGTACTTAAATATTTGTTGTTTCATTTCTGCCAGAACTGCCAATCTTCTGATTTTTAGGTTTAGGAGCTCATTTTGAGCGTTTTCTGTTCAAAATTCAGGTGGACTGGATTGAGTCACAGGGTTTGGTAGCCCAGATGGTGAAATTTGCCCTTGATCCTGGGGGCTTTCTCTCATTCTCTCTCAGGGAATATGTGCTTTATTTGCACAGCTGAAGTTCAGAAAATTGGGAGAATATTTAGAGAAAAGAAAGTCTTCAGCTGAGCAGAAAGTGACTTCTAAATTACAGCAACTGGTCCTGGGCTCCTGTCAAGCAGCATATCCTGACTTCAAGCAGACACCTTCCCAACACCAGTGCATGCCACGGGAAAGAAAAGCCATCTCTTCTTGACTTACCTGCTTCTAACAGGAGCCACTGCTGTCAACCAGGACTCACAAGGGCTCTGGTCTTTTCACAGCTAAAAGAAGAACATGAAGAACAGCAGGGCCAGGAGGGGTCAGCTTTGGTTGGCTGTTTCAGCATCCTTATGGATGAGACAAGCTGGCATTACCATGCACAGCTGATTTAACTCCTGGCATCAGGAGAGCTGGCTTAGCTTCCCAGCAGAGCAAGCACTGGGAAACCTGGTTCTCTGTTGTTGTGAGGCCATTGCAGTTTTCTCTAGCAGATAGAGATCTGCTCACCCGATGCCTGTACTGCTGCTCCTGGTCCCTCTTATCCCCTGGGGATGGTAACAGGACACAGCTGCTGTCAAATCTGCAGTCTTGGGCCCACTTGGAGTAGCTGTGGGACCTCTCTGCCTCAGGTGTTGCAGCAATGCATCCCTCTTCTCCTGTGGGATGCTCTGCACTGACTCCCCCAAGCTCCTTGCCAGGGACAGTGGCAGTCCTGTCTGTACACAGGACTCATTTGCTAAGGTTGAGGACTTTTTCCAGCAGGACAAGCTGTCTGGGTTTGCTAGCAGCCTAGAAAATTCACTGAGAAACCCTTGCTCTTGGTGCCTCCTTTTGCCTTTGGAGAGGGGAATGCAAGCAATCCCTCCCTCCAGGCCTGCCTGCACACTTGATGGGAGGGATGTTCCTGGACACTAACATGCACCTTCAGGCTGGCCTTCAGTGTTTCAGCAGTTGGGAGCAATTAGCAAGTACATAAAAACATGCAAGTGAGGTTTGAGTGGGGGGTATGTGTCCCTTGGCAGGCTGAGCTGACAAGAACTTTTTGGGGTAGTGGGCTCTGTGGCAGCTGGTGGCCACTGCCAGTGGTGGGAATAAACCCCAAGTATGTGGACATCTCATCCTGCCCCCAGACACCACCTTGCCTTGGTACACCTCCTACTGCTGTACCAGCACCTGTTAAAACTACACATCAGCTCTTTTCCAGCCTTGCTGGGACAAAGCTCCCACTCCCCAGATACCCTCTGGTGCTGTGCACATGCATGGCTCTGTCATTGCTCTCTGGACACTGCCTGCACCTGGGGAGGGTGAGGAGGGGAGGAAGGCAGCAGTGTAGAGCACTTTTGGGTAAGAACCTGTCCCAGCTCCATGCTCAGCCCAGGGAAGGGGATGCTGGTGCACTTCTGCTCCCCTGGGCATAAACCCCACTAGTGAGACACACATGGGTTCCTCTGGCTCACAGTGAGGAGCTGCGTATGTCAAACGTTTTCAGTAAAAGGAGAAAACATCCAAATCTAAAATAGCCAGGAAGAACTTGTCCTGTGACGTGGCATTACGCTGTTCATACATAAATAGAACTCATGTGTAGCATGATTTCCAGCCCTCAGCACCAGCCAGGGGCTTGCTGTGCCTGTGTTTGAAGCCTGGCCTGGAAAGACCAGGAGGTGAGTCACTGAGGGGGAGTTAGGATGGCTGGCTGGGGGGAAAAGGGAAGGGTGGGAGCTCTTACTAAGGCAAAGGCAGTGCCAGGGGGAAGGAGACTGTGAAAACTGAGGTGTCAGTACTCAGAGCTGCTGCCCACCAGCAACAACATGAAACAGGAGCAGGTTTTGGCAGAGGCACTTGGGTGCTTGTCTGGGGCTCTCTGGGGTCAGGGAAGTACAGACATTCAACAAATACCCAGCTGCCCAACTCAAGTTCTGTGCTTGTTTTAAACTTGGTTTGCAGCCTGATCCCAGGTCTCATTTACTAAATCTAATTTTTGCCATTAACTCTGTCGGGAATTCTGGCCAGAGTGAGTCAGGCTAAAACTGATCAACTGAGGGTGCTCCAGGATCACTGTGTCTGAAAGAAATCATGGTGATGGACACACATACCTCAGACCCGAGATAACTGACTGATGCCAGGAGCTGTCCCTTGTTTGATAGCAGGATGGTGCAAAGAATTGGGAGGTAGAGGCTAGTTTTGCTCAATATTGAACTTGAGAAGGAATAGTTTCAGGAATAAATGAGGTTTTCCCATGCTGGAGAGGATGTTCTCCACTTCCAGCTATATTGCAGTCCACCACATCTCTGGAAAATGAACTGGGAATGGTACATACTTACCATGTGTGCTACAGCAAGCCATTTGTACCTCAGATACCCCACCTGGATCAGGTTCTGGGTCGCTCTGCAGCCATGATTTGCCTCCCAAGCAAAAGAAGCATCGGTTCCAGGTAGGGAACCCCAACCAGCATGGGCCTGGGTGAAGATGAAGATCTGGACATGCACACAGGCAGGAGAATGCAGCTGCCACCTCTAACTCTGACCTTGAAGAGTAGGATGGAGTTGCCAAGGGGGCAGTCAGGCTGCTGGACACCCAGCAATGGGGACTTCTAGCAATCTCCACTGGCTTAGCTTTTTTCACAGACGGAAGATATCTGGGAAACCTCAATCCATCACCATTGGCACAATGGATCCACTCACAATGGCACACCCACAGTCTGAGAGCTGCATACAACTCAGAGATCAAAAAGTCTTCCAATACTGAAAAAAAGTCCCCAGGGGCCCTTCACTGTTCTTTTTGTGGTTCCCACATCCAGTCCCACGTGCACATCGCTGCAGCCGGTAAAAGATGCTTCTCAGGGCTCCAGCTGGCCCCGCTCCCACCACAGCCTAATGCTCCACCAAGTGCCAAGGCTGGCATGAAAGAAGCCTTTCAGAGAAAACAGACCGACCCGGTCACTCCAGACAAGAGGCTGCAATGGGTTGTAATTTGGCAGAGCTCTTGGCACTCCCCAGGGCCCTGTTTACAACCAGACATGTCTGTTTTGCTGACTCCTACTTCCACTCAACTGCTAACACCTAAGGGACAGCTTGGGGGTAAGTAACAATGACATCAAGAAATTTGAAAGCACTGGGGTGGTGCTGTGACACAGACCCTCATCTAGCCCAAAACTGAATGTGGTTGGAGTCAGAGCACTCACTCGTGCACCCAAGCTTCTGGCCCACAGAGGGAGAGCCTGGAGCACCCTGTGCTGGGATGCCAAAGGGTTCTCTGCTCCCCTGTGCAATGCTTACACTTGGCAGAGAGAAACGAGTAAATAACCATTTAATAGGGGTTTATGGTTTGGGTCCAAGAGCCAGAGTTTATATTATGTAACCTCCCCTTTATTTTAGCATGTTCAGTCACAAACTGAGTTTGTGACATGACAATGGCTTCAGGTCTGTTCAGGTTTGAGCTGCATGTGGCTGCATCCTCAGCTGCTGCCTTTGAAGACATTAGTCAGTCCCAGGGCCTTTGCCATGTTTCCTTCTTCCCTTCTATCCCACCACTGCAGGTACAAGTTGTTCATGGGAATCTTCAAGCAGGCTTTTTGCAAACTGAAAAGCTATGTTAATGAAATAAGAAAGAACATCCTACCCTTGCAAATAATTATACTGTTTTATTTTTCAGAATCACAGTCTCAGGAAATGAAACAGTCCAGATCTTTTCCAAGATATTACATAGCCTCTTTTCCATCTGTCTGTCCACAAAAAAAAAATCAAATTAAATACAAATTTGTTTGTTTGCTACATCTATTACAGTGGAAGAACATAATTGTTGGTAGAAGCAGCTAAGCTTCAGGAACAAAGGGTGGAACAAAGTCTTATTTTCCCCTGCTTTTGAGTAACCCACTTAGGTTTCCAGAAAAGCACATGTAGGGACAGAAGGAGGTGGTAGATAACAAAATACAGCGGTTTATTATGGGTCAAGGCAGTGTTCCCTTTACATTCAATGACAATTCAGGAGTATGAAGCAAAACATGCTCTACACACACACACACATATACACACACAGACATGATACTTTGGTTAAATGTCATTCAGAAGTTCTATGCCAAACCTGGTAAAATTATAGAGTGAACAGTCAAAATAAAACCAAGGATAGGCTTGCATAGAGAGATTATTGTCAGTGTGCAATTTATACTTAAGGATTAGCTGTTACAATGCAGGATACTCTCGCAGCTCTGAGGAATTTAAGCCTTCTGACTAATCCACCTCCTCACATGGCTAATACTTAGATTCAACAGGCTGAAAGTTTACCCTGAAGAGCTAAATGAGACAACTGCAGTTATTTATCTGAGGCAATTAACTATATTGCAGTGCACAGATGCAGCTGGAAACAGACCATGGAGTCTACTTAGTGTGAACACTGATACAGTGGAACTTGTTTACCATGAAGTAGAAAATACTCGTTTGTGTGTGCACCACTGTCCTCTCTGGGACTCTCTTGGAAGAGCCCACACTGCACAGCTAAGCCTTGCCCTGTGCTACTGATGGGGAGGAGGTGCCTGATAGAATCTCCAGTCCAGAAGATGAGGCTTGGGCAGCTAGTCAACATGAAACTCATGTTCCTAACCTGTCCTGGGCTGTACAGTCCAAGTGGCACCTGTGTGCAGCACAACCAGTGCATCCCCAGCAGTGCTGCACAGCCACAAAGATGCTGCAGCACACTGAAGGAGTGCAGTGACCTGGAATCTCTGGAGGTTGATGCCTGTCCTCTGCAACAAAAAGACAAGTCGTCCATGGTGTGCTTTATGTGAGGGACCGTGTCCCACACCCACCTCCCAAAGCAACTGCAAAACTAAGCCCTGAACATTGTGGGAGAGTGGGGCAAAACCAACTGTCCATCACTTGGGGACGGATATAGAGCAGAGTAAACCTCAAAGACACCGCCCTCCTGATGGGAATTGCTCCTGCAGCACCCTCCCTGGCACCACTGCCAGGTGCAGGGCAGCACCGAACTCAGTCCATGCTGGGAGTTGTGCTCCAGTTCCTATTGCATCCCACACAGTCCTGCAGTGTCAGTGCTGCTGGGAGGGACAGCAGGAGCCATCCGCTCACAGGGACAAACACCCAGGAGAGTGTGCTGTGAGGGAAGCCATGAGTTTCATGGACTGGCTGTGCTAAATTACAGGAGTGTAAACTAAGTAGGGGTATCCTCACATGGTCTCCAAGTGCTCCCCTTTATATATATAAATTAGCAATCCACAGTTAGTTTGCATACAGGATAATATGAATTAAAATAAAAACCTTGATAATAAAAATATATAATATACACATTGATCAACAGCAATAAACTGAATGAAAACACTAATGTAACAGTGGCTGTAATTTGGCACAAAATAAACACACAGAAGTCTAGTACTGTAAAAATAACAATCCATTTTTTTCCATAAGCAGAGAATGTTATCAATCCTGATTCAAATCCTGACAGGTGGGAATGCAGAGATATAAAAATACTGTACATACAAGATCCCTTTTATAGCGAGAAGCAGACTGCAGCATCTGTAATTTCTATCCTTCTTTCCCAAAAGGAGAAATTCAATGATGAGAATTCATCCATCCCTTAACAGCTGATATTTCCTCACCCCACCAAGTTCAAACCCATGAAGTTCTTTAAAAAAAGATGAAATCAACCTGTGACAACTGCTGCTTGCTGCAGGAAGCTGCACAGTCCACATTAAGACAGTGTTTCATAGCAAGGTGACTCAGGTCAGCCTGCTGAAGACATCGAGTATCCCTGCATGTAAGGCACAATCCCTCCAGGTCACCCGACCTCTCTTCTGCAGACCATTGTGCTTTGGATGGAGGTGAGGAGGTGGTGAGAGCTCTTGCTGCTGAGATGTGCCTACTAGGAAGATTAGGAAGTGCCAGGATTTCAAGGAGATGAATTTTCCTCGTGGTGCCGGATGCCTTGTTAATGCACAGTCAGAAAGGGATGCAGGGCCCAAAGGACCTGGGCAGGGGTCCCAGCAAGGGCTCCAATGTGCTACTAAATCCAAAGAAAACTCACAGGCAAAGCCACTAAAATTTGGCAAGAGCAAAAACTAAAAAATAAAGATACTTAAACATTTTTCAGTCATATGACAGAAATATTGCTCTGAGTGTTTCTTTCTAAAAGATCAGCATTGTGCCTCTTGCCAGGGACACACGTACAAGGTGCTGATTTTGCATCTCACCCACACAAGCTGCATCTTCTTGACTGTCAGCAGAACTATGGTTGCTGAGCCCCAAGGGAAGTGGCTCCTTGTTCATCCATGATCTTAACCTAACTTGTTGACTTCAGTGGGACCATGGAATCCATTTCCAGAAGTGGCCACTGAACACGCAGTTGGCAACCTTTGCCTCAGGAATTCTCTAACCTGTATGACTGCACGGGGATCCCAAGGGATATCAGAAGAACAATTGCTCTGTTCTTACCCATTTACTACATGCTTTCCTCAGCTACCATTCCCAGCATTTCTCTCCCCTTTCTAGCAAAACCTTAGGACCCCCCTTTTTTCAAGGGCTATGGAGTAACATGGAGTAATAAAACAGGAGAAAGACTTACAAAGGACAGCAAATGAATAAAGGGAGGAAGTAAGAATAAAAAGGACTAAGGGAGGATACAGAGCAAAACAGCCCATAAACCACTCAGCATTCCCTGAAGGCATCAAAGGAAGCAGCAACTGCTCCTCTGTGATCCTTCCCTTGGGCTCTTGTCTCCTGGTGCAGTGGCTGGAGAGCTTGACTGGCCAGATGAGGCCACGAAGGAGATCCTACAGCTCCACAAAGGAGGCACTGAGGTGTTCTTCAGACTTTACCCAGCTTCCAAACGAAATCAACCAGAATTTTCTCTCACACTTCTACTCACTACCACTGAAGTCAACAACTTGGATACTCCTCAGCATCCCTCCTGAATTAATAGGCTCTTCAAATGCCAGGGGACTCAGGGCCTTCATACCTTCTCATACCATAGAATAAGAAAAAAGTTACACCAGGCAACTGGAGTTCAACAAGGTCCATGCAGCAGACATAGAGGCCCATGGAGGGCTGAATTCCTCGTTGGTGATTTCCCCTTGCCTTTTGCAGAGTCCACCAGTTTTCAACAAGCACAGCCAGTACAAAGCTCAATCACTTTCTGATTTGGCAGGACTTTTCTCCATCCAGTTTTCACAAGTGCACCTGGTGATACAAGCAGCAGTGCCTGGACTAGGGTGTTTGTAGGAAGTATTAATTCTTAAAACCCCACCGGGCATCCATTTCACAACAATAATTACTCTGATGGCAACGGAAGGAAAAAGCCCATAGAAAAAAAAAAAGGGCATTTTCAGCAGTAGAAATTTTGACTGTTACATGGAATACAAAAATAAATTCTTACAAAACAAAATCTTTGCAGATGAGGTTGCCACACCCGGCAAATAAAAAAAAAACCAAAAAAAAATTAGCATCTATGTTGTTATTTTTCTGGATCCTTTTAAACAACATTAACACTTCTGAATGGACAGAGACAGAATGAGAAGAGGGAACAAGGCAAGGACAGTAAAATCTAGCTGCTGGCTGGGATATTTCCTGAGAAGCAGCAGCAAGCAAGCAAGACCTTGCAAGTCACTTAAGGGTTCATGCAGGCAGGTAAGCTCACAGTCTGGAAGCAAGGGTATGCAGGCAGCACAAAGTGCTACGTTACAAGGTTTGTGGTTATTGTATCCCTGGAGCAGAGGTCTATCAGGGGTTATGTGTTCTTCACAGGTACTCAACAGCTGCCAGAAGACCAGTGTGGGTAGGAAATGGAAGTTTCTTGAGTTGCTGGTCAAGGCAAGACATGGTCTTGTGCTGTGCTATTAAACTTGCCCCTGCAACTTATGTGAAAAAGGAGTTGCCCTGTCTTCCCAGTGATTTGGCCCAGTAACTATCCTGACCAACGACAACAGCCAAGTTAAAGCCTTACAGCTGCCTTGGGGCTTGAGTTGTGCACTAGAGAAACAGCAGTCAGCCAGTTTTCTATAGGTGCTCCCTCCCCACAGAGCCCCAGAGAGCTGTCAAGGCCCCTTTTCCAGGCAGATCTGAGGTGAGGGCAAGTCCAGGCAAAGCTCTGTCTTCCCTCCTCCTGCAGCTGCTGGAGATGACAAAGATCATGGTGGGACAGCTCAGTGCTGGCACTAAGAAAGTTGGGCTGCAGGGGCAAGGCAGCCAAGCTCACTGCCATGAGCTGGGCTAGCACATGAATGACCAGCCTGCACTGGCTCAACAGACTCCAAGCCAGTATCCAAATATTCAGCTTTGTAATTTAAAAATACACCTAAAACTAATGGCAAAAAAAAATTATTATAAAGACAAGAGAAATGAGATGAGGGAAGGCCAAGGGAAAAGGCTACTTTTTGGTGAAAGAGAGAAATGATTTTCAAAGAGTGGAGGGAAAACAAGCCAGGAGGGAATCACTGCATGGGAAAATTTATAGACAGCAAACTTGCAGACCCTGCTATACCCTAGAGAGCAATGATTGTTTATTCCTGACTGAAGCCTGCCTGGGGTGCTGGATGGAGCAGTGGAGAGGGAAAGCAGCCAGCACAGACATTGTGTGGACTGTTCAGCACTCCATGTCTAGCTTGGGTTGTCTGTAACTGTAGACTTTGGATTCAATGCTCAATGCCCTTAAGGCCCTCCTTCAGCCCCATGTTTCCAAGTCATATGCAAGTTCAGAAGCATGTTACTCTGCTCAAGTGCATCAGCAACCAAGCTAGGAGTTGCAGGAGATCCTTCTTGGCTTCAGTGAAATTCCTTGGCTTCCACCACACTGAAGCTCAAAGCAGGTGGCCACAGAAGTCCCTTTAGACACGTAAATCTGTTTGTATGAGTCATCCCAAACCACAACTCACAGCTTCTTGAACTTCCTAGCAAGTCTTAAAAGTCATGCACACAAGGTCTAATTTCAGCTGAAACTGTCTTTCCTTTTAACTGTTCTATCCTATACCCTGGAGCTAAATACCTATACACACTCTATTCGGATTGTTGGAAACCCGAGAAAGAAATACAGCAGTTAAAAAATTCTGTTCCATAGGCAGTTTCTTCCTCACCAGTCCCAGAGTTTGGCTTTAGCTGGTATATGTTCACAAATGCTCTCTCCTTCCTGTAAGCTCAATATGACTGTCAGGTTGGCTCAGCTGTCCTATCCAATACAGGAAGAAACACATTTCCTCTTATAACTCTCTTTGCTAAGTTATCCTAATACAGAAACGATTTGTACTTCTGACATTCTGCTGCATTGCCATAACTCAACTAATTTCTTCAATTTTCCTCCATTGTACATGCATCTCAATTTGTCCTTTTTGTCAAAGCTCCAGCCAAAGCTTAAAAATAAAAATAAGAGGAAAGCTTCAAAAGAATCTACGAGGGAGCTGTTGAGCCAGCTGGTTGATGTGCACAGCTCAGTAGCAGCTAGATTATACTGCACTGCTCAAGTCATCACAGATGAGTAAGAAATTGAAACAAACAATTTTCCTTAATATGATGACAATTAAAGAGATGATCCTGGAAGTGGAGGGTGGGCCTCCCATCAGGTCAGGAGTCGAGAAAGTTGCCTGGCAATTCCAGTAATGTTGGCTACAGAAGAGTCAGTACCAAAGCAAGGCTAGCACAGTTTAGTGCTTCCTACGGGAACCTGGAAAACAAAACAGAAAGGGAAAAAAAATCTGTGAGGCTGGATCCTGGTGAAAAAACTGCTACCTGCAGTCACATTTTACTTGTCCTGCCCTCTTGTCCACCTGTCTCACTTCCAGGCTACCGGTAAAGTCAAAAGGCAAAATGGGAACTATTTCATTACATTATTGAAGCAAAAGGATGGATAGATCCACAAGATAGGCAGACATTCACATTTCTTCTAGGTGTGAAAGCAGTCCCATTGCACAGACTCACTAAAGCAAACAGACTCTATAAAGTGCCATCAACTTTCCAGCTTGCTTGATGAAGACAGAACATCATTTTCCCAAACTTTAAATTTCAGAAAGTGTCCACATTTAAGCCTCAACAGTGAAGCTGGAAGAAATCTGAGAGATTAAGTTAAACTCAGACTGCCCCTTTCTTTCCCCAGAGACTCTACAGATAACTCAGACAATGGGCATTCAGATTTAAATCAACTGCAGGGACGACCCTACCCACACTGCTCTGTGCCAAGTGACTTCAGGAAACAAGCCAACAAAGCAGTGGTGAGATACTACAGGAATAAAACTAGCCTGCTCTCAGGACAAGTTTCTGTCTGATCATCCCATGTGCTCACCAGACAGGTGATACTGTGAGGTTTCATCTTGTATTGGATTGTTTGATACCAGTGAGTCACCTAAAATCCATCATGTCGTTGTCTTCTTGTCATTTCTCCATCATTTGCTATCTGGATTTGCAGTCATTCATCATTAAGCCATCACAGAGGACATGCAGACAGCAGTCTGACAAATTCCAGGCAAACCAATTCAGTTTTTTAGTCTCTCAGCCTGCAACGTGCTCAGCAAGTCCAACCCAAGCACTGCCCAGCATCTCCTGCCTGCTGGAGCACTAATTCCCATTGCTCTTCTCTATTCACATCACTTTCAAACACTCTGTCCTGCAGGCTGCTTGTTTGAGGAAAACAGCTCACAGTACCCAAGTGCTGGGCAGCCCTGGGGTTGATCCTACCTTTAGGAGAGTGTTCAGGTTTGGGGGCCTGTCGCAAGGGGCTGGGCTGGCTTGAGTAATACCGAGAGTGTTCAAAGTCATCGAGCAGAGGCTGTGACCTGCCAAGCAGAGCATAAAAGGGATGTTGGGAAGTAACTCAAAGGCACAACAGTGTGGCAAGAGCAACATCTCAGCTATCTGGTCTGTCACTGTCAGTTTGATGGAAACTGTGCCTGACCCAGACCTTCCACCTGCAGAACAGCTCCTCTGAGCACAGCCCATTACTGTTCTGCTGTGAGAAACGTATAGTATTTTTCTGCTTCTTATGGACCTCTCTCATTTAGTAACAGTTTCATCAGGAAATAAAGAATTTCTATTATGAAATTTGCTGCAAACCTCACTCAAAAGAGCAGCATTTTAAAGTGGTTAATGCTTGCAGTTTTACCCCCAGAGTATTTTAATACCATCTCTCTCAGTCTCCACCTGTACACCTCATTTGTCGTTTCTTTTGCAAACAAGAATTTCTAGACTCCTTTCTGGAAGGGAAATCAAAGCCCCTGGGGTCACTTCCAGGGTTCAGTCCCTCACTAGGGGCATTGAGCCAGAGTACCAAGTGATTCAGAAGCAGCAGTGGACTATAGCAAGTTCCCAGTTTAGGATGAGGCACCCCAAAGCACAGTGCTCTTGCTTGCAGGGGGGTGTCCACACGCAGCACTGGGAGCTGTGTACAGGGCTTAACTGGGAGTGAGGACCCAAGGGAGCAGCTGTGCAAATGCATGGTGATTACTCCTTCCTGCCCAGAGATGACATTTGGTTTCACATCCCCAGAAGCTCTTTAACCCTCTCGATGTTTCTCTGCCATTTAACAAATGTCACTGCACAAGCTCATCAATCTCTGTCAGCACCAGGCACGGAGACCAGTACAGACAAGTGCCATGAGCACAGCAAGTGACGCACATCACCAAACACCTCATGAGCTCCGCGCCCCCCATCACTCTGCTCTCCACTGACTCCCTTGTGAGTGGGTCAGGCTGGTCATCCCACAACTCCTCCCCAGGGCTCAGCTTCTCACCAGCTTCCTGACTGCATTCCCCATTTTTGCCAGCCAGTTCAAGCTCACCTTGCAGACCTGTCACTTCTGTGTCGCTGAGTTTCGGGCCCTTCTCTCGACCTTGAGCGCGTGGACTCACCTGCATCAGGCTGATGGGAAGAAGGGAAATCAGCTCATCTGTGTGCCTTGCAGACACCAGCCAGTACACTGGGGCTGCCACAACTCCATGCAGTCCTTTCATGCTTGGTTTACACACAGAGTTAACCACAGCCAGACATGCAAATGTCAGCATGAGGATTGGTTTCCAGTAAACAAAACCCAGCCTCGCTGAGCCAAACTCAATTTCTGTGCTAAATACGTGACAACGCTGGGGAACCGTTCCGAGGCTGGGATCGAACACAGTCCGTGTGTAAGGACTGTGCACACGGCTGAGGATGAGCAGGAAGGACCAGCTGCAGGCAGCTGTGCTCCTGCAACCACCCAAACTCTGTAAGGGGGCTGAATACACCAGAGCTACCTCCATCTGGCCCCAAGATTAATACCATGGCCCCTTCAGCACCTTAGCAGTGCTGACCATGAGGTCTGTTTCCTATCCCCTTCCATGCTGCCTAGCCAAGCCTCTCTAGTATTACTCCAACAAAAACCTCGGCATGATGGACTCAGGACTTTCATTAAACAGCCAATTATGAGGCAGAGTGACAACTGAAGCAGCTGCACTGCCCTTACACAAACAGGAGCAACTGCTGCTTTCACTGCTGCAGTCAGGATTTCAGCAGAGGGAAGGTCCTGCACCAGGGACTGACAGTGCTGCAGGGTGACCACAAGGTGCTGTGACATCCAGTGCCATCTCCAAGGTCAGGATTACCTTGCTTGAGGCTGAAGCCAAAAGCATCTAACCAAGGAGGTGGCTCCAAAAGCCTCAGGAAGCGGACAAGTAACAGACAGCAAGATCCTTTAGATGCATCACCACCTTTTGCTCTCACCACACACACTCACCTCCCTCTGGAAATGGGAATAACGTTACAGCACCTTATCTGTGGTGCCTCCTGAAGCTTGGCATACCTTCCAGTCTTGATCATGCCTCCTCTTTTCAAAGGAAGACTTTTCTCTCTCTTTCTCTTTTCTTAAAGCCTTTTTCTCCTCAGCCATCAAGAGCCGAGCAATTTCCTAGAAGGGAAACACAGACTGTGTCAGACAATTTTACTGCTCTTGTGGGTTTGAGTTATTCAAACCCTTTCCCACGGACAGATGCTGAATGGGAAGGGTGCAAATCCAGGATTTTGCCCATTTGTGATCAGAAATCAAGTGACAGGGCAGAATTAAGACTGATGACATGCAGCATACCCAGCAGCTCCCAGATTTACCAGAACTGCATTTGCAGAGCCCTTCTGCCCTCTATTCCTTTTTCTGAAAGGGGGTGGTAGTTAATCTCACAGCATCTTGGGTAGTCTCCCGTGGGGCTCAGTTAAAAGAAATGCTCTTACAGAACCATGAACTTCCTTCCTTTGTCATGGCTGCAACAGTCAGTTCAACTTGACACTTAGCCAGCCTGGGCATATACATGAAACCCATCTAGGAGTAAATCCCACTGGAGCCCTAAGTTTCCCCTACAAGGAGAAAAATTAACAACTAGAGGGTCAGAGGGGATAGGAGTGTTTAGAATCTCCCACAAGTAAAGCAATTCCACAAGTATTTGACTTGTTACTCACCTCATCTTGAGCTACTTGAGCTGCCTTCTGATCTGCTTCATTAGCCTGGGGGAAAAAAAAAAGAGGGGAAGAAAAAAGAGAGACAAAAAGGTAACATCTCTGAATTATTCATATTCATTAACCTACTGGGCAGGGAAAGTAGGTGCCCATACAAACACTACCATCCTCTCCAAATACATTAGCTACCTCAGCACTTACCTCACAACCCAACACCAAACTGTCATTTCAGTTTTTCAGCTGAATTTTGTCCTCATGTATCTGCCAGGCCACACCACAATGCAATTCCCATGCTGCTACCCTCTCTAAGATGGGCACTGGCCTGTCTCACTTCTGAGCTGACCACAGACCATCTTTACCTGCCTGGAAACACTGATGTGATACTGCTCTGCTTCATTACTTTAATTTTGGGGTGTTTATTTAAAAAAAAATAGGACTTTACTAGCTGGAAGCCACTGCCACTCTGTATGCACAAAGGTAATTAGCTGAATGCACACTAGCAAGAGCTTAGGTCTTAAAGTCACTCTCATATATAAAAGGTTTACAAATAAAGTTGTCATTGCTGGCAATGTTCCTTCGAGTTGATGAAGGCATCCTCTCTACTTACCAGGAGCTCTTCCTCCTGCAGCTTCCGAGCAATCTCTGCATCAGACAACTCCTGTTCCATTCGGGGTGCATCATACATGGCTGGTTTCATCCCCCTAGGATTAGTGCCTATGGAATTGTGGGAGAAAAACGTCAACTCAACCATTCTCCAAATGCTTTGGTAAGGAGATCCCCACATCTCCTCAGCCACCTGCAAAGCCCCCACTCAAGAGAACCAGAGACCACCACAGTGCACCTCCCATGCCACTGGTTTGAGAGCACCTTCAGCTGAGCTGCAGCACACCCCTTAAGGGGGTTTCTCTGTGCACACAGAAATATCTGACACATCATGTCTTATATAATAAATGCAAGTCTGTGGCAGAACAGACCATGTCCCTTGAGCCAGTCTTTGATGGCAGCAATGCTAGCAAAGGAATTGTAATGTGTCACACTCTACATTGACACAGATACACTGGCAAAACTGGTCAGCAGAGAGCAGCCCAACATCTGATATGAGCACAGCAGAACACACTGTTGGAGCAGCATGGGCTGCAAAGGTTACCTGGGACAGGCTCACATGAGCTTTCAGACAATTTCTTCCTTGGGATGACCCATGAATTTTACCATTCAATGAGAAAACTGCCAAGTAAGCATTTTGCAAGTACATACAGTGTTCAGTTCCTGCTTTGAATATAGAGTTTTCTTATTTTAAAGCTAAATCTGATGAACACCTTCCACTTCCCTAGAAAAGCATTCATATTATGAGGAAGAAGAATAATTGTCCTGGTATCTCCAGAGACAGACACCCATTATCATCCTCACCTTATCCATGTGAAGATCAGTTAGATGGCTTAAAGCGTAAGCCTTCCCATGCTTTGACAGACATAGATCCAAGTCTCTAAACTCCTGCTTTCACTAGGTCACCCCTACTTCCACTGTGGCTTTAAAAACAGAAAAATGGATCTGTATCTTTAAAGCCTTCAGCCCCCAAATATTACTGAACGAGAGCTACACAGGTACACATTTCCCAGAAAACTCCACTTGTATAGAATTTAACCAGAACCCCATCTTACAAATACAGTCCAGTGCCACTACTGAACTTTGCCCAAAGTGAATTGATTAAGTTACCAGCAGGGTTTTCAATAATAAGTGGATGAAAACTGCTGGTTTTTAGTGCTTAAGCAAAGTGTCCTCACTTAAGAGTCCTGCATCTCAACTCAACAAAATACAAGCATAATCCTAACATTCAGGGTTCTGTTCCTTTTTTTTT
>VZRZ01008638.1:537530-568090 GCA_013398175.1 Climacteris rufus
TGTTGGGGTGTTTTTTGTTTTTTTTTTTTTGGGGGGGGGGGGAAGCGGGGGAGGAATTTGTTTTCTCAAAATACAGGATACCAAGGGCACCATTTCCAACAGTACCTTCTTACTCATCCTCTCCAATGCAACAGAACATCAGGACATAAACAGGGCAAGAACATTAATGAATAAGAGGAATCCTGCTAAATCAGGAAAAAAACCTGGGCAAGATTCATTCTGCACACATTGCAGGTAGATATTGGAGGCAAGTATCTTCAAAGGAAGCAACACATTTCAGACACCAGTATGGGGGCACAAAGGTCCATCCCCACATGTACACACACCTTCCCCACCACTTGGTTACCTGAGTCTCGCTGGCAGCCTCCAGCCTTCCCCTGGCTCACAGCACGTGGGGAGGGGGAGTGTCTCCTGTGTCCTGCCCTTTTGCAGTCTCTTGCCTCACCCCTCCTATGATCACCTCTAGATTCAGCATCACAGAGCTTCTCGTCACGTGCCATCCTGTGTGACGAGTGGCCCTGATGGTGAGATTTGTGTTTTTCAGGGCGCACCAGCTGGGTGCCACCCTGATGCCAGGTCTCCTGCTCAGCCTCCAGTTCCATCTCAAGAAGGGGAAGGTGCTTTTCTCTGTCTTGCCTTGGTGGCTTTCTGCTGTGCCGTGCCTCCTCTGTGAGTCCATGCTCCGACTCCGGGTCAAGACTGAGAGGTCTCCTCGCCTTCTCCCTGCCAGCAGTCCTCCTCTCCTGCAGCTCCCAGCTATTGCTGTGATCAGTCTCCTCTTCCAAGTCAAGGCTGGGATGTCTCCTGGACCTTCCCTGGCTGGCTGTCTTCTGCTCCTGCCGATGGCCACTGCTGGCCTCTCTCAGCTGAGGAGACCTCCGGCGGCCCTCTGCGGCGGAGTGCCCGTGCTTGGGGGCACCGCTGGGCAAAGGTGAGGGGGGCCCTCGGTGCTCTCTGTGCTCTCTGTGCTGGTGCCTGTGCCTGCTGTGACTGCCAGCCCTGGCAGAGTCACAAATCTGCTCTCTGGGGTCGCCCCAGGGGTGCTCTGAGCAGTGGGGGGACAAACAAGGAGTGGGTTAGTGGTGCAAGGGTTAATGGGGGTTCGAGGCCACAGATGAGGCAGGCAGATGAGGGAGCTTGATACAAGGTGCTGAAAATGCAGGCAATGTATGATGAAAGAAAGAATAATAAGAGGGACGGATAAGGCTTGCAGGATACAACATGGGACACAGTAAATGGCAGCCTGGCTAGCAGGGCAGCACAGGAGGCAATGAGTTTGGAGCAGAAAATACAGATCCAACCCAAAAGTGCCTGAGTGCTTCCTAGGCAAGGACAAGTCAATATGGAGACAAATGACTTTTAATAACGCCACTGGGGTGAAAAACAGCCCAGAGCAGCTCATCTCCTGATGACACATCACTGCTGTAGGATCCTGAAACCACCTGAGAAAGGCTTGCAAAGAAGGGAACAAGATGCAGATAAGGTTGGGAGGCAATGGGGGGGCATAAGGCCAGGAGGGGACAAGCAAAGGGGTCAGGTTAGATCCTGGTTTATAAGCACTGGTGTCTTCATCTGGCTTCAGGCACCAGGCTTTTCATCAGAAAAGTCTCACCTAATGGGAGGGAAGACCCACATAAAGCAGAAAAGAAGGAGAAAGGTGGGATGGGATTTTTTTTTTCCTTTAAAAGCAAGAACAGGATAGCTGCAGCATCCAAACATCTTCCATCACAGACTGTCCTGCATCTCTTGCAGACCCACAAGTTTCAGGCCTGCATTTATTCATTGCCTAAAAAAAAGTTCCAGCTCTGAATGCAAAGAGGGTTATGGAAACTTTAGGGCAGAATAAGACTTCACAAAACCCAGGCTCTAGACCTCAGCAATGTAGCTAGAAAAGCTGCTTACTTGGCATTTTGGTAGGGTTGTTTCCTCCGTGCTTTCCAGAAAGCAGGTAGAAATATTCTTTGCTTTTAGTTCCAGTAACAAACTCGAAACAGCTAGGAGAATGCAGCAGTCTGCCTGTTTACAATCTATTAATTAAATTTATTTTTTCAGTCAACCTATTTGCTAAGAAAAACCGTTGCAGTGAGCAAACTATTATCTCTCTACAGCAGCTTTTCAAATTGAAAAGAAAATGCCTTGAAGCAGAGTTTGATTTGAAACAGAACTATGCAGACAACCCCCCACCAAAAATCCCCAGCAGCAGCAGACTTTCCTCCGCAACTGTCCAGAGTTTGTTTTATAGTATCTCAAAATATTTAAAATAGATTTCACTGCACATGAACTGCATTCTGTTTTAATAAATAGCTTTGTCTCACTTACAATCCATCTAGATTTAAGAGGGAGAAAACAAGCCTCACACCAAAACTGAATGTTCCCTTCAAGTCATTCTATTCAGAAACAACTTTTTCAGAGCCAGCAAAAATACAGCCTACAGAAAATCCACCTTGAAAACAAGTCTGTGTGACTTTTATCCAGAAGAGGTGTATTTTTAAAAGTCCAAGAACTATAACAGGAACTGCTGTGGTTACTCTTTAACTGGTTGGTTTTCTTCTATTCAGTTTTAGATCATTCACATGATTTACAGAAAACAAATATGCAAAAAAAAAAAAATCTAAGTGACTTACTGAACAACAGAGACCACAGCCTGAAAGCAAGAGTCAGTTTTTGAACAATATTCATAAGGGTCTAAAAATTAATTCAATTTTGTCATTAGGGAAAGCTCAATAGATACAAGAGCAGAGAGCAGGAGAACACAGAGGAGTAAAGTATGGCTGTGCTGGGAAAGGATTGCTGCAGGTAACACAGCCATGCCAGACAGCCTAAGCAGAAGACTTGCTTTTGGGGTGCCTCAAGGTGATTAATTCATCAGCAGGTGCTGGTTCCTGCACAGGGGGGCAGAACCTTCCAGGCACCTTGCACAGGGGCCATGTAAACACTGTTTAGACCCTGGTGTCACTCTGTCAAGCAACAAGTCACTGAGAGAATACAAAAATGTTTTTCATGGCACAGACACTTCTGGGAGGAACTGTGCCTTTTTTCATGTTTATTTTTCTCTTTTAAAGAGCTCACATTGCTCTGGAGCAATAGGCCTAATCCACATTCCTCCTGGATGTGGATAAATTTTAAATCTCAAACAAAAAAAAAAACAAAAAAAACAAACCAAAAAAACCCCACCAAAACAAAAAACAAAAAACCAAATAAACAAAACAAACCTAAACAAAACAAGAGCACTTTATTTGTTTCAGCTCACAGCTAATGAGGACAATACAAATCAAGGTTGCTGAAGCCTAATCAAATGGTGCCCAAGTAATTAAGAGGTTCCAGACCAACAAGCTAGATGATCCAGGCATCAAAATCCACTCCAGTCCTTTATAGCTTTTAAGGAGCACAGATCAAGAGGAGCACAACTGTGAGTGGTCAGGCAAACATCTCCTACCTCACCTTGAAAATTATGGATTATTGCAGGAAGAAAACTTAGACCCACAAGATATCCTGCTCTCAAAATCCACACCACAGCCTCACTTCAGAAAGTCACAGGCTTTTATCAGCTGATTTGTTATAAAAATCTATCCTGTCCTACCATCTCTGCATGCATACTGTTACCTATACTGTATTTTCTCGAAGACTTCTCCCATTTAATTCTGAAAACATGAAGTGTGGGTTGGCCATAAGACTCCAAGATCAATTTTTTCCCAGCTCTGTACATGTAGCAGGTCTTGTGGTCATGAAGTTTCCACTTGGTTACTGTTTTGCACTTTTGCACTTTGTGCTTTGTACCTTCTTGGCTATCTCTGAACCTCTTCCACATTCAATCTAAAATACTTTGTGTAAGTTCAAATGAAAGACTTTAAAAACTGCCAATGGCATTGATGTTAAAATTAGAAATGAGGTTTCATCTTCATCTTCACAATCTGTTAATCAAAAGCAACCCATCTTCCCCACCACATTTTTGAAGAAAGAACACAGGAACCACCACCAGTGCACAGCAAAGCCATCCCCAGATTGCTCCATAATTAAACACACCCTGATTCTCTCCTCCCAGTTCAAAGGAGGTCTGTATTCAATCACAAAAGCTGACCAAAAGGAAGCAATAGAGCACTGTGGATCATATCATTTCCACACTGTACAGTCCCAGATGATAATCACAGCAGAGACATTCTGTAGAGATGACCTTGTTCTTCAGTAAGTCATTCAAAGCAGTTGTGCTCATTTTACAGTTTGGGTACATACCTGCAAGGAGCTATTTTTGGAACACAGCTCCATGAACCAGCATTTTTTCCTTCATGTAGCTGTGCCAGCATCACAAATGAGCACATGGAACTGTTTCTCTTCAAATGTAAGCATGGAATTGCATTGGCAGTTCTCCCCCAACTTGGTGTCACACAGAAGTAGCTGCCTTATCAACTACTATCTTTTTCCACCAGCATTTTTTAAACATGTGTGCGTGGCTATATTTGCACGTACACAAACCACACACCCTATCCCCCTGCCCTTTAGACCACCTTCTAGGACAATTAAAATTGTAAAATTGTCTTCTCTGCTTTTTTTTTTTTAATTAAATATTTCCTGATTATGAAAAAGTCTGATTCTGGCCCAGGAAACCAGTGTAATACTACAGTGCTGCATGCAGGACTGTAGGATAAGGGAATTTTCCTAAACAAAGCTGTCAGACCACAAGGTTCACCTATACTGCCATGATCTTGAGCTTTTATCTAGCAGAAACATACCTCCATTTTCTGCATAATAGCTCTCTTCATAGCCTGTGTGACCCTGGGACTCTGGGTAATGCTTCTTGCGCTTTTTTTCTTCTTGCAGTTCTTTCTGTTGTAGGAGACGGGCAATATCCTGCATAGATGGAAGAAAATAGACATGAAATCACCACTAAATCTCCTGATTCTTTTATTTAAATTCTTTATTCAATTACTAAAATCCTAAAAAAACCCCAACTTTAACTTTTCAGACACAACAACAGCAGTTACTCAAATTCAACTCCTGTGCTGGCTGAGGCTTTCAGCTTAGTGGATGGCACAAGGAACCATCTCAGCTACCAGTATTCAACCTCACCTAGGCCCAGCACCCAGATTCCAACCCCATGGTAGCCTCACAGGTTCCTGTTCCTCCTGCACACAAGCCTGCTAAGCCCTAACGACCAAAGCAGGGCAGAAGGGACTGAGGGTGCAACCTCAGGCTTTCAAGAAGGATTTGGAAATCACAGAAGCGCACACCCACTCACTGGAGTGGGCTGGATTTCCTCCTGCACTTCACCAGGGATTGAAAATCACAGAGTAAAAGGCAAAGATGTGTCCAGCTGAAGGCACTTCTGACTGGACGGAGTACCCAGAGCAAATTATGAACTCAGATCACACTGACTGTAATTGCAGGGACTATAGGATGCCAGGCAGGGAAATGCATCAGTGTGACAGACAGAGACTGAAGGAAAAGAAAATCGAAGGGACATTAGGAAGAGCAAACTAGGCACAAAGCAGGAGCACAGCGGGCACTGCAGCCGTTTGTCTTCTGTCACAGTTTTGGTAGATATGCCAAAGAGAAGAGCACTCCATTTTCCTAATTGGTTTTCCTTCGAGGTGACTAATGGATCAACGAGGCCCAGGAACCACAAACAGCTCCCCAGGGTTTGCTCCTCTGAGGCCCAGCAGCTTGTGAGTCAATGGAACCAGTCTGCAGCCAGCTTGGAGATACCAGCAGGGCATGCCAGCCCTTTGGATGCCATTCATTTAAGCCTTCCTAATCCTCAGGACCTTTACAGAGCCATGCATGTAAAGTGGACATTGCAGGCAGGAAAGGCATGGCTGAAATGCAAACTAAGAGTCAACACCCTCCAGAGCAAAGCTAGCACTGGAGGACATTGGATGGCTGTTCAAGTACAAACTATTATTTCAGGATTTAGGTAAGATCTGCTCTGAAACCAGCTTTGTGGGAGCTCTGGGGATGCCACAGGCTCTTTCCAACAAAAAAAAAAACAAACCAACAAAACAAAACAACAACAAAACAACACAAAACAAACCTCCAGAAACTTTTTCCCCTGACAAGGTTAACCTCTTCTAGCAAGTACAGTAAGTCTATAAATATATGAGCTTAAGTACATTATCTCCAGGACTGAGACAGCTCAGGACTTGCAAATCCACACAAACCACTTCTTACAAACAGGATTCATAAGCAGGCAGGGCAGGCAGGCTTAGTGCTTCATTTAAAAACCCTGCACTTCAAAAGGATCTGCCTCAGTCCACAGCTACATTTCAGCCACACTTGGGAACTTCCCATGTACCAGCAGGAAGAAAAAAAAACATTTATGACTTTTCATTGCTTTAAGACACAGTCAATTGAAGACTGCTCCCAACAGCACAAGAGGGTCAGCATGCTGGTTTGACAAGCTGCAAGGACCTGTTGTCAGATCACTGACATTCCTGCAGTCATCTACATAAAGCAGAAGGTGCAATTCCCCAAGCCAACTTTAGTTTTGCATCTCCTTTGCCTTCCAGATAAAAATAAGACAGATTGTCACCTTTTTAGCACAAATCCTGTAGCCAAAGTGTTCCTCCCACCCCATTACCACAAGCTCCTCTTGGAAGCCAAGCCCTTCCCATCTGCTGGGCAGCCTTTCAGTTCTTGCTTGGAATTAATGGTATAAGAAGAAAATGAAGTCTTGCAAAAAAAACTAATTCCTCTGTCAGATAAGGGCAGATTCTTGTTTCAGGCTCTTCCTATACAGAAAATGCTACCAACCAGGTGCCTCTTGAGTATCTTGAGACTACTCAGACTTCTCAGGAAACCATCTGTAATCAAAAATGGGGACACACTCCAGGCTCACACAGAAGTTCCTCTACTCTGTGGGTTTTTCTTAAAACTGGCAGGCTGACCCAATAACGTGACCAACAAGTCAAATCCTTTGAACACCATGGACAAACCACACAGCCTACTTTCAAGCAACAGCAGCAGAGCAACATTCTGAAGTCACAAAAGGAATGTGCTAGCAAGGAACTGTAACAGGGTGTTCAGGCTGTGAAAGACTAAATTGAAGAATGGAGAAGCCAGAAAGAGATGGCTGGGCTGAGAGTCCTGCTGAAATCTTTGTGTCAAAGACAAAGAAGTCATGACCTGGGATTCTTCCAAGAGCAGTATCTGTCTTGTTTCATTGGAAAAAGCAAGCAGGTCTCAGAGTGTATAAGCAATTACAACTTCCTACACCAGGGCAATAAACACCTCAACAAGACTTACCCATTACTTGCTCTCTTCATTAGCAAGACCACTGGCGTCAACAACCCTTGTGTGTGAGGACTATGACTGTATCTTATTCCTGTAACAGGACTCCCCCAAATCTCTGTGCATACAGAGATCTGTAAGGACGAGGACTGCCACCATGCAAGCCAACTCCTGTGGCTGTAGGCCAAGAAATGTCTTGCTACAAATAGTCCTGCCATCCCTGTAGCTTTAAAGGTTACCTCGTCTTTTTCCTCTTGCCTGCGGCGCTCCTCTGCTTCAAAGGCAAGCTTCACTTGGATTTCCTGAGCAATTTTGCAGTCCTGTCGTTCCCTAGAAGGCAAGGAAACAGGGATTATAGGCAGCTGAAGTCACAGGCATCAGTCAGCTTGGAGAAAGGGATAAAAGAGCTAAAAAAAATCCACCTGATTTACACAAAAGAGTTATTACTCAGTGTTAGCGCAGAGCCTATGAATCCTTACCGAGGACCAGGACTCCCTGTACTTACTGGTGGCCAAATTTAGAAAATACTTCCCAAAACATTCACAGGGTACAAAGTAAGAGAGATTCATGGGCAGACTGCTAAAAAAGGAAGCAGGTACCACAAAATGGAGCAGGCCAAGGTAATGCTCGGGAGTCTGCAAACAACTCATTCTGCCAAGTTTTTGTACCTGTGGTATCAAAGGAGGGGTTTGGGGTACAGTTAATGCAGGCATTTTTGGAAAGTGGTTTTTACGTGTAAGCCAAGAAGAAGAAAGTGCAGGAATATGGTACATAGGCCAAGTAGAGGCTGAAGGAGGTAGTCCAGTAATGAATGACAAATGCCACTGAAGTGGGACGAGACACAAAAGCAGGACCAGTACCAAGAGGGCAAGGGAGAAATGTGTCAAAACAAGGGAGAGGGAGCCATTGCCACAGTGCCAGTGTGGATGCAGGAACACAAGATTGCATTAACTGGGGAGAGGGAGAGACTGGAACAATTGAGACATGAGAGTTTCAGCTGTGCAGACAGACCAAAAAGGCTGGAAACATCTGCAAGAAGAGTGCCACACTCAGCTGCATGCTTTGATGTCCAGCAAACAGGCTGCAACAAGGGCCAAGGATTCCTTATGGTAAAACAGAAAAGGGCTGGGGGATTTGAGAAGAAAGACTAAATGCTCTCTCAGCACTGTTGAGACTGAGCTAAAGACCAGTTCTAACCAGGTCAGAAAAGTCAGTCCCTGCAACTGCAACTATTGAAAGGCAAGGCATAGGAGGGGAACAGCTGGGAACAACAACAAGCAGAGCCTGCTTTATTAGAATGCAATCTTTTGAAGAATACACTGACTATGATCAGATAGGTGATGAGAAGACTACCAAGAGCATATTAGGAAAGACAAGCAAATAACTGAAGAGAAGCAGGTTGAGCTGTGCTAAAGCTCTGCTGTGTAGGCTGGACCAAACTCCAGGTTTGAGCAAGAAACTGGGCATAAATGACCAGATGAATCTGGAGGCAAAAGGATTGGAAGAGAGTCTAGGACATGAGCAGAGGAAGTTAAAACACTTTTAAGTGCAGACAAGCACTTTTGGTTGTAAAAGTGAGAAATGTGGCATGGCTGAAGCAGCCAGTGGCACAACAGAGCCTGCTTTTACAGAAAGTGAGGAAGAATGAGAAGTGGAAAGGGTGGATATGGGGCTTAGGGTGGAGAGGAAGGACATTGCAACAAAGAGGTTTAAAGAACAAATGTCACCAAGAAACAACTTATCTGTCATAGGCAACAAAAAGGTACAGACAGCAGGAGGGGAAAAGAAGGTTATTTCTGCCAATGGCTCCTTGGAAGCAGACCTGAAATCAGGCTGAAGTTATCAACAGGTCAAACATGACATCAGTTTCTTTCATCCTGGCAATAA
Organism: Climacteris rufus; assembly: GCA_013398175.1. Lineage (NCBI taxonomy): Eukaryota > Metazoa > Chordata > Aves > Passeriformes > Climacteridae > Climacteris > Climacteris rufus. The sequence goes on from VZRZ01008638.1 coordinate 546,639, forward strand.
AACCTGGCATTTTCTTGTGTGTGCCTCTGTGTGTTTCATTTGACTCTGGGGAGAGATCTATTCAAAAGGCATAAGAGCTCACACAGCAGCAAGTCTTGTTCTTGAACCTGCCTTATAAAAAGGGACCTTGGCAAACCTGGCACCAGCAGAGAACCACGGTCCCCAGCAAAACAATAGCTGAATAAGCAAATCCTAGGGAGCAGGCTGTCAGTGGGCCTGGTAGCTCCTTATGACCCCAGGCTCTAAGGACATGAAACCAGGTAGAAAATAAGTTAGAAAGGTCAGACACATCAAGGCATTGCACGTCTCCAGTTCCCCTGGCACCTGTAAGCATAGCTAAGGTGCCAAGTTCATCAGCACAAACTGACTTGCTAAATGCTTAAAATACATCTTATTGCAGACAAACAGGACAGAAAAACAACTAATCATCTTTCACAGCCAAGGCAACAGGGTCATTGCCTCTCCATTCGCAGCAAAGAACACCAGAAGCAATGCAAACATAGAAGAATTTTCTTGTTCCTGATAACACACATCTTGAAGTACACCATATCAATTCCTAAAAACTGAACAGCCACATAGGATTAGATTTGGGGCTTTATTGCTTAGCAGTAACCAAATACTGAGACTTGATTAGTTAGTCAATACAAACTAATGTGTTAACTTGTGTGAGCATACAAAAATGGGTTAAAGAGCTTCGACAGCTGTTCTTGTCCTTTGGTTTCTTTAGTGTGAGTTCAAGTGCCCATCAGACCCCAGAAGACAGCAAGAGCAACATAAACATCCCCATTCCTGAACATCCCACTCGTGTCCTTCATTCCTGGGCAGCCAGGAGTGTTAAGAATGTTGAGAAAACTGTACATCGATTTATAAAAAAGGGAAAAAACCCAAAAGTCTGTGTGATCAGAAAGCTCTCTCCTATTCACAGTAACTGTAGCTACTAGCTTTTGCCAGATGAGAAGAAAAAAAAAAAGGGAATGTTTAAGGGAACTGTTCACATCAGTGCAACAGAACCATCACAGCACTGGGAACAAAACAGGGAAAGAACATATTTTCACACTATTTTATTTTAGTAATCTTGCTACTATGCTTAGCAGTGTGCAGGCTGCTCAGCTAGATGTGAGAGTTGCTTTTAAAGAAGCATGAAGTAGGTTTGATGCTTCCCTGCATTCTTAAAAAGGAAAAAAAAAATTCTGTTCTCTCATTTATCTTCACAAAGTTTTTCTGAGAGAATTTAGGATTTGAAAGACAGAAGAAAGCCAATAAATTTAAATAGCTGTTTAATGTTTCTCATTTCTAAAGACCCCTTAGTTCTGCCTTCTTACTCCTCCCATCACCTCGCAGTGTCAAACTGTCCTAGATGATACAGAAAGCAACAACAGCAGGGATTATTTCGTTGCCAGAACATGCTACTCTTGGACAAGAAAGAGACAGTGGGAACGTACAAAGAATTAAGGAAGAAAAAGATCCAATTACAAAAGGATGCTTCCAATTTCTTTTACTATTCTTGCAGAAGAGCTCACGCTCTCAGAAGCAGAATTGCTGCTGACACAACATTTTACATCAGCAGTTCTGTCTGTGCTTTGGCTCACAAAGTTCATAAATCCCATTTTACAGAGCCCTACAACAAGAAAATTGTTTGCAGCTCCCAGCAAGTTACAAAGAGGAATCTTCTCTACCATACAAAATTAATTTTTATGTTGTCATTTACTCACCCACATCTCTTAATGAGTAATAAAGACAAAACTATTGAAAGAAAGCACAGACTTGAAAGATACATATGTATCTACCCAGCACTGCCTCAGCATGCTGGGAACATTGAAAACAGTGGCTGAGCTGTCACGCCCCAGCTTCAAAGCTTTCATGAGCTGCTGCTTTGAAGCCAGTCCTGTATCTCCCACATCTGCAACACAGAGCTCTTCTACTCCATTGCTGGCCTTGTCAGACAAGCCACCCAGGCTCTGTGATCCACCACCAACTCCACCTGGTGGGTGGCATCCCAGGGCACAACCAAAGCCAGGAGGCAGCACAGCTGCTGGGAGATGCATCCCACCTTGCAGACCCAGTATTTGCAGGGCCCCCACCCTGACACCTCTCACGAGTGCGATCTGCTGAGCCCTGTCACACAAACCATCTGCTACATCTTATGCTTTGCAAGTCCACTCTGTATTGGAAAGCACAGTTTGTTTAGCCCTGTGCTGTCGTGTTTCACTTCTACACCAGCTCCAGAGCTGAGAGCCACGGCACACTGAGAGCCAAACCACAGGCCACAGGGCTAAGATGTGGTGTCTGGGGACTGAGCAAACCTGCAGAGCAAACTGGACCATTTATAAAACACCCTCCCACAGCTGCTGCAGAATTCAGTGACTGCAAGAGAAGGCCTGTCCCCCAACACCCATTCCCACCAAGCCACCCTGGGGCAGCAGTTCCCCTTCCCAGGTCATTTCACACTGAATATCTGCAAGCACAAGTGAGGGCTTTCAGCTGCCAGTGCAGCAGGACACCAAAAAGCATCACACCCAGCTCCTCAAAAGCTTCCATCAGGCACAGTGCAAACACACCAATATCTGCAATTTCCACAAGAGAGAATATTCACTGTAACACTGTGCATTTCTATGGCATGGTTCTTCCTTTCTCAGACTTCAGCCAGGGGCAAGGTCAACACAAGTGGTCAAGTTACTCCATTTTGACAACAAGCAGTACAATGGGAAGGCTCCTTCTCATGGACAGGCATCAGAATCTAAGGTAGGATGGGCTCCAGGACCACTTACTCCCACCCTGTTCTCATTCTGTGCCAGGGCCTGTATCAATACTTTTACAGCAATGGACAGCCAAAGTAAAGAAGAAACAAAAGCAAAATGCTGATGAACCTGAACCCCACATACTGTCAACTCAAAGCAGCTGATCTTAGTGCTCTGACCAAACGGGGCTAGCATTCCCATTCCAACAGCTCCAGCACAAACTCACAAGTCTTTTTGGTGTTTCTGGATTTGAGCACGTGCTTTCTTATCCTCCTCCTCTTGCAGCTGCTTGGCCATCTGCAAGTCATGTTGCACCAGACGATTGCGCTGAACATTTGTGGCCAAGTGATGCTCAACTGGAAATAAACACAGACAAGAACCCTCAAATCAGGCTGCAGAACTTCACTGTGTGAAAAAGATAAACCAAGTGGGAGGGAGATTCCAGGCCAGAAAGGAAGACAGATTTTGGCAGGAAAACACCAAGCAATATCTCTAAAGGTGGGAAAGTCCCGAACTGAAATTGTGCTAGCAGTTTGCGATTGCCTTGTTTCAGCACTGAGTGGGCTGTATACATGTCTGTTACCAAAACAAGATCTGCATATCTTAACACATCCAGGTTTATAGGGAATGGTTTTTAGGCTTTGAATTTAATTTTCTGACCATGGAAAATCACCCTAGATGAATGAAGTGGGTCTGGGAGGGACCACCAGAGGCCAGTGAGGATGAGCTAAACCTAAACCACTTCTGACAGATGCTTCCCTAAATTTGTTCTCAAAAACCTCTAGAGAAGAAAACTCCTCTCACTCTCGGTTATATCAGTTCCAAAAACCTCACTACCTTTATATTTAGCAACAGAGCAACTTAGTACTACAGAGAGTCCTTTACCATACATGGATATTGCCTGCCAGAAAAAATGGCTACGTGAGCTGCAGCCCAGAGTCATCTTTAATTCAGGGGTCTCAGGTTCCAGCACCACAGGCACGAGCAGCTGCACCCTTGGTGGAGCAGCTGGAATGGCATTAGCACCTGGTACTGGCAGATACCAAATGGGTGAGAAGCTGATTAGAGGGGCCACCACACCTGAAACTGCAATGTAAACATACCCAAAGTAACAGATAAGCATACCAAAAAAAAATTACAAAAAAAAAGTGCTAGTCACTTTGAAGTTCCTTGCTGTACTTTTTTTTTCTTTTATAAACCCTTCCAGTGTACAGCTGCCCTGCCTCAAAATATCTGAAAAGGAAGCTTCCTTTCAAAGGGCAGGCACTGGCAATTCTGAAATAAGTAAACAAACAGATCTCTTCTGGTGGTACTTCAGGTCAGACTATAAAACTTGAAGCTTCCAAAATTGCTAGTCATTTCTAAAAACCTTGCACAGCAACAAAACCCCAAGTGCACTCCTGCATGCAATTTTATCATAAATGGTATAAACAAACTGAACTCTAAAGGAGAGCACAAAATTGAAATATGAAATGCAACTGTCTCTAGGGAACAATGTGAGCTGGAGCTGAATGCAGTGTAGTGTTATAGGGTAGTAAGGACAGCAATAATAAACTGTATTCCATTAAAAACAATAAAAATTAAATAAAAGCAGGAGGCATTTTTCTTAGCCAAGTATCTGTTGGGACAAGTTTGCTTTAGTTTGTTCTAAAGATCATTGCTACTTACTCTCTTGTTCCTGTAAATTATGGGCCAAGGTATGATCTTCCAGAATAGCGAAGTCTCGACATACTGGACAGAAAAACAAAGTAAGGAAAATTAGCACCAGAAAAAAACCCAGACCAAAAAAGCATCAAAAAACCTATCTGAGTCAAGGGAGCATACAGACATACAGAATTCTGACACACTTTCTACCAGCCAAGGTCTGGACTTGTGTTTTTTCCCCTCTCCTGCACTCATGTCTATTTCTGCATTTACTTGTTTGTCCCTGTTGGCATAAAATGCCTTCTCCACTCTCTCCTCCACCTCTACTCCAAAAATAGAACTGCCCATGTTACCACTGGAGCAGATATTACATACAAACCTCTGCATTCCATTCAAATTTATACCGATGTTGAGACTTCCTGCATTCAGCTAAACCCAAGGGCAAGTGTATGTGCTTACTGTGACTTTCTGTGCCAGGTTAAAGAGTCAGAGAACAGTATTTTCATGGCACAAAGGGTACATGCACACTGGCACCTCTCCAGAGCTCAGCAGACTGAGCACCAGGCCTCTCACTGCAAGGCATTTCTACCAGCTCAGGCATCATTTTTAGTAGTTTCTTGTAAGCTTCATTGACTGTTTCAAGTGCAGATGCTGGATTTGTACCTAGAACTCAGATATGGGATCAACCACAGCACTGCATGCAGGGATAAGTACAGCTTCTTAAAAAGATGCTGAAAATGACCTTGAGACAAGTGAAATGGGAAACGGACAATCTCCTTTTGGCACTGGTTTGAAAGCAGCAGATTTTTGCCAGTGCCTATCACTTTCCCACTTGAACTTTCAAAGGAATGCTCTATCTACACTGTAGAAAAACACCAGTGTGTATTTTTAACTTGTTATGATAGGCAGTAGAGCAACAAAACACAAGTCACACACACACTGGGCCAGGGCCAGACACAGAGCACCAGGCTCAGCCTTTTGCTGGTAGGTTCACATCAGCTTCTCTGTGAGCCAAGGACAAACAGGGACCTGTGCCCCCAGACTGCAGGATGGAGCCCTGTTCACACATCTGCCAGACCTGGGGTTTCTGCCTGCTTCAAGGGGAATTCAAAGCACTGGCACTGAAGAATTTACACCAGAGAGGTCTGTCACTTATTTTTCCCTCAACATGACAAGCTAAGAAGCTTAACAGGACCCAGAGAGGGGAATACCTCCCACTTGAAACATACATCACAAAGCAGAGAACTACAAGGTGCTCCTGAAGCCACAGAGGGAAGTACAAACTCCTCCTGCTGCGCTCCACTGGCAAAACTTCTGGGGAAGGCCAGGGTTTCTCTTTAGCAGAGCACAGGCAAAGCCTAAAAGATAAAGTGAAAATAACCCCAAAACCCCCAGAATGTATCAAAAGTACAAGGGGAATTTATGAGGATTCTGTTTGTGAAAGGGTTCAGCGTCAGAAAAGATAAAACATTTTCAGCACCACAAAGGGTGGAAAAAACAAGGAAATGAGAAGGTAGCTGTGTTTTCCTGAGCCACAGTCCCACAAGCCTTCCCTCTTCTCACAGATGCACATGCTCCACCAGAAAAGCATCAAGACATTACTCTGCATCCAGGTATCTTCACAAAGTATTCTGGAGGAGTTTCTAGTTCTGCGTACTAAGAGATCAGATAAAGCTTTACGAGATTCAACAGAATTTTTGGTTGAGTCTTTCTGCAATGAAGGGGTTTTTTAAGATGACAAAAGCTCCTAACAGCCAGAGCAGCACTTCAGGGAAGAACAGTGACACGCAGCAGGGTGGAGAAGAGGGCAAAGGTTACAGTTATATGATCCCATAGTGGCTCACTTTAAGCATGTACAAATCTGGATGGTGTAATTAAGGTTTTGTTGTTGCTTTTTTTTCATTGCAACTTCTTTTAAAAGAGGAAAGATGATATGAAACTTAAATCGCACTGAGAAGCTTCCAATGGTCGTTTCTGTACAAAGAAAGCAATGTTGCCTTGAGCCACAGATCTGGAAAAGCCACAGCTGAGTTGCAGGCAGCAGTGCCATTCACAGGTGACAAACCCAGGGTGCCTGGTGGTCACAAACACGTGTTTTTTACAGGATAGGGTAAGGGAATCTCACCCATAGAGACTATTTCTGTGATCCCTAATACTACTGCAGCTTCCTGGAATGACTGTGGAACAACTACCTTCTGCTTACAAGAAGCATCACCTGGCCTGCTGGAAGGGCACGTCCAGCTCAGAGGTTTGAGCCCTACTATCAGTTCAGAGCTAATCAAAGACACCTCAGCACAGAGCCACAGTCTGCCCAAATCGAGGGCTCTGTCGTTACTGCCATGTATTCAAGAAGCAGCACTTGCTCTTGACTGCTAAAAAAAATTAGAAAGAGTGAAAGGGAGAGAGGGAAGTGTTATTTTTAACTGCAATAGGTCTCTTAGCAAGTCCACTGCACAGCTGCCTGAACAGCTGTACTAGAGCAAGACAAGGCAGGAAGCACAGGAGCAAGGATGAACATTTCAGAGCTACATTTTCCTTTGCATTAAGATTACTGCTGTAAGAAATGCTTCTAAAACTGCATCCCAACCCTTCCTAATCCCTTTCTGCACAGGCTCATACACTGCTCTGATCCCTGTGGTATTCAAGAGCTCTGCCTCACCAGTCATGGTGCTGATGGTGCTGGCAGATGTTTGTTCCATCATCCCCAGAGAGGCACACGTGCACAGGAGGATTTTAGCTTTGTTTTTGTTTTTTTGGTTTTTTTTTTACTCCATTCTACCCACACCCAAACACACTTCTCTGTTTGGAAAAATACACATTACAGAAACATGCTTGGCACACAGGCAAGGAAGCGGAAGGGCCATGGTAGGACACTGCTGCTTGTCTTTTCACAGTCTTGCACCAACCCCAGAAAAGTCTCTTTCACTGAGCTTTACTCCTACTATACAGCAACGGTTGTTTAACCCTTCTGGATTGATGGGTCACTAAAGACATCCTAAAGAAAGCATGGACTCAAAAATAAAAAGGCCAAGTCCATATATTGTTGTTTTGCACAGATGGGCCTGTTTCTTCTAGCTGCTCCTCCAGAGAAGTGCTGGAAGTAGTCCATGGGGCTCCCAACAAGCAAGCCAAAACTCCTCAGATTTCCAGTTCTTACAGGCTACAGCTGAAATCTGCTGAATATCAGAGGCATAAAGCAGGGACCAAGGTTCCTGATTAGGCTTTTTTGAAGCTCAGTGCCTTGGCCAGAAAGCACACACAGCCCAGGGTACCGCCTTCCCTGGTGCAATTCCCATCTCCTGACCCAAAGCCACTCAGCTGAGACCCAGTGCCAACCCTAACCTGGCCACACCCCACCCGAGGCTGTGCCCCGCCACAGCCTGTCCTGCCTCCACACAACAGGGACAAAGCAAGGGGGGACAAAGCCCTGGGATGAGCCATCGAATTGGAGGGCTTAGACATGAATACAGGGGCTGGGTCTTAAAACAGAGATGAAAACCCATCAGGATCCAGTACAGAGAGAGGGAAGCTGTATGGTTACCAATCACATGCTCAGTGAAAGCTCCCAAGTGCCCCCATCTCACAGAGGGCACAGCACGGAGCAGACTGGTGGGGCAGCAAGCCCTGGATTTGCTCACACATTTGGATTTATCTGGCTGAAGAAGCCATTTGGCCGCACACACACTCCTGTTACAAACCCAAACGGACAGCTCAAGCACACAGCCCTCTCTTTGTGCTGCTGGAGCTGCTGGCAGGGCAGACAGCACAAGAAGACCTTTTATCACTGTCAGAAACTTGGCTGGGCTGGCTGCCTCCAACTCATCTGAGCACATTATTCTCAAGTCCCATCAGCCTGAGAACAACGTGCTAAGGAAAACGAGAACATCCCATGACAAACACAACGAAGCACTGTCAGACAGCCAGGTGGCAAGGGATGGGGACACCTGCAACTCCCTAGCAAATCTGGGGCTGATGGCAGTGCAGAGCACTCCCTCACAACTAGACCCAGCACCCATGGCACTGAGTCAAGCATGACAGCAGCTGCAAGTGAGGCCAAGGAATGCAACCCTCCCATCCTTGAAGACTCATATCCAACAATGAGGCAACTATGAAATAATCAGAGATGTGGACCAGGCAGGCATAGTATGAAGTTTCATCAGCACTAGTTCTCATCCCCTGCCCAGTCTCAACAGGGTACAGCACAATCATTACTAGGTATTATGTACACTGGGTTTGTGCTGAGAAATAGGATGGCGCCAATGACAACACACTCAATTTCTCCTCTCTCTGAGAGGCTTCGTATTTAAGGAGAAAGAACTCTATTTCCTTACTCCCTAAGTGTATGCCTAAAAAATGAAAGGTAAGATTAATATTACCTTCACTGTTGCAAATTAACTTGACTTCCCATCCCGGGGCCCTGGCTGGGAGCCACCAGGCAGTCAAACAAGCAGCAGGGGTGCAATCAGAGCAGCTACAATTGGCAAGCCCAGTGAAGCGTGGAACATTCACAACAGGTTTACCATAGGCTGATTAAGCCAATCTGCCTTGGCACAGCAGGGAGCAGACCTGGAATACACTCTGGCACAGCTGTCAATAAAAGAAATGCCAGACTAGGAATTCCAGTGGCTGCTATAGCCAGCAGAGGTGCCAGCTGGGGAGGATGAGGGCAGAGGCATCATCCTTTGCAACAGTGATGGGATCCAAAATTCATGCAATGGCATGGGAGAGGGTGCTCACTTGCTTGAGGGATCCTCAAGAGCCTCTCTGCAGGCTGCAAGCACAGGTCTCCTCCTCTGGTAGTTTTCACTGGAAATATGCCTTTCTGAGCATCAGTGCATCTGAGGCTCTTGGAAGCATGGCTGCAAGCCCTGCTTTTTTATAGCCGAGATAAGGAAGGCCCTACATACAACAGCTTGGCAAAATTTCATGAAATAACCTCTTCATTTTTATATTCTGCCACCCATCTCACTAACTTTCTTCAGCATTACCTCAGCTCCACAACTCAGCATTTCTAACACCCCCAAGCTGCTTCAAACAGAGCGAGGTAACCACAACAGAGGAGCAAAGGCAGCCTTAGATGCTGTTAGTGATTCTCAGGTGTGACAAAGAGATAGGTAACACCCAGGAATGGGTGGTGGTGTCTCAACAAGAGGTCAACCCTCATTGGCTTTTCAAGCAAGGCTCTCAGCAAAACAACCCCCTCACTTCTGCCTGAAGTCCTAGACCATGTTTTGACATCCACAGCAGGTCCCAAGGGCCCCCTTGGTTCACGTGGCCCATGTAACGTGTCTGGGACATGGGCCAGTTCAATGACCCTGGGCCCACAGATGCATGTTCCAAGCATTTCCTTTTGGGTCTTAAAAACCATCTCTGGCTCCCCACCCCCTCCACTCCCAGCATTTTCCCATCAGCATTGTCTGCTGGGTAATTCACAAAATAAACTAGAAGGTGTGAGTCATGCTTAGTTTAGAGCATCTGCAGCTTTTGAATTCTGATATGAAGGACAGGAGAGAGAGGAAAGACAAAAGTAACAGGAAAAAAAACCCAGTAAAATCAGCTAAGAATCACTTTCTAGGGCCTATAGAACTGAAAAAAATCAAGTGGCAAGCAGCAAAAGTAGCCTTTTACAAGCCAGCAGTCTCAGGAGAATGCTGAGCTATGAAGCTTCCTGCAGATTAGAAAGCAAGCTGGGACCTCTTAGAGACTCTTAGCAGCAGGGACTTGGACAGGCCACTCCAAGACAGGTAAGCCTCCAAAATGTGCAAATTGTATCCTGAACAAAGCCAACCTGACTAAGCAGTCGTCCAGCCAGAGGTGAGGGGCTACCCTGAGGTCAGCTTCCAGATAGAACAGGCAACTGGGACATTTCCTTCCCAGCCCCAGCAAAGCTGAGCTGTCAGATCCATGGCCCAACCTCAGAGTTTCCCATTTCTTTCGTGCCTCTCCCATCATACCAGGAGAGACCCAAGCTCTGCTACCACACATGGGTGCTGCCAGAGGCTGGCCAGGACGTGTCTGTCTGCTGCAGTTACACAGACGACATTCCTAGGACCTTGCTCACCAAGTCCCATCATGCCAAGGACATCAGAAAACTCATGCAGGGAGAAGGTGGATTCCAGAGGGAGGACAGGTCTGGGCAGCCTGAGAAAGGGAACAATTTCTGCTTCTCAGCCACAGCAGCAGAGCATCACACGTAGCCGGGAGCTACAAGGCAGCACAAGGACACGGGGTCACTCCATATGGAACCAAACTGAGGGGTCTTGGCCTCATTCCTAAAAGTGTAAACATGCAAAATAATAATACTAAAATTAAAAAGTCAGCAAACCACCATGGCTTTTTTACTAGCAGTCTTGGCCTGGAAGCTAAGAACAGCTTGGATTTGGGAAGGAGGTTATCCTCTCTGCACTAAGCTAAATGCCTTGAGGTCAAGGCCATGAGACCTTTGTGCTCTGTCTGTGCCATTCTCCAACAATAAGCTCTCACCTGCCCAACATTGCTTTAAAAAGGAAGATGGAATATGCATTTTGGAATCAAATCCTCAAAACTTGATTCAATTTTTTAAACCTGCCTTGAAAAATAAATCATCAGCATTCACAAAGTGCCCTCACCAAGGCTACTAGTTTGGCAATCTCATTTCTGTAAAGAAGTTTGCACATTGTACCATAAACCAGTCCTAATTATGAGAGCATCTGCTGAACACCTCAAAGCAGAAGGTGATGTGCTTGCAGTGTAAACAGGAAGCTGAAGATACTCAAGATAGTAAAAGTAGCACAAGGCACTTCAAAAACTTATCCTTTGGACACGCCCCAGCTACAAAATTTGAAAAAACTTATCATTCTGCTTTTATACAGAAGGCTGCCATCTTTTACATCACTGAGTAATTCCACCCTGCCTAGTTTCATCTGCAGTGTTTCTAAACAAGAGCAACTCTTCTTATTCCCACAGCTTAAAACACAAGCCATAGGTCAAGAATGCTAAAGACCATCTCTTTGACTTCCAGAAGAAAACACTGAGTTGAAGCACTTCAGTCACAGAATGAGAGAATAAACTTAGGATGACAAAACAGTAAGTTATCAAGTGCAACCACTGACCTGGCACTGTCAAGCCCACCACTAAAACATATCCCTCAGTGCCACATCTACACAGCTTTTTAATACCCCCAAGAGTGGTGACGCAACTACTTCCCTGTTCCAACCACTGGCCACCCTTAGGCTGAAGATGTTTTTCCTAACATCCAATCTAAGCCTCCTCTGACATGAGTTAAGCCAATTCCTCTTGTCCCATGACTTGGTACATGGGAGAAGAGGCCAATCCCCACCTGGCTACAACCTCCTTTCAGGGAGTGGTAGAGAGCAGTTAAGCCTTCTTTTCTCCAGGTTAAACACCCCCAGCTCCTCACAGGACTTGTGTTCCAGACCCCTCAGCAAGCTCCACTGCCCTTCTCTGGTCTCACTCCAGCACCTCAATGTCAGTCTTGTAGTGAGGGGCCCAGAACTGAGCACAGGACTCGAGGTGTGGCCTCACCAGTGCCAAGTACAGGGGGGTGGTCACTGCCCCGGTCCTGTTGGCCACACTGTTGCTGGTACAAGCCAGGGTGCCACTGGCCTTCTTGGCTGGCTCATATTCAGCCAGCTGCAGACCACATCCCCAAGTCCTGTTCCACTGGGCAGCTTTCCAAGATTTTGTTCAAGCTTGGACATACAGATGTACCTGAAAATGGCATTGAGCCTTAAGGAGAAATGGCACCCATGCTTTGAAAATTCATCCTTTTCAGCCATGTTCAGGTGAGTCCCCACTTACACAGTACTCTGAATCACAAGAGCTTTCTAATACCCCTAAGTCCTATAGGCAACATTGCTGCTACAGCTGCTGCTTTCTGTTCCAAAGGCTTAACACATACAGAGTTTTGACAGTTTAAAGCAGAGAGCAGATAGATAAAACAATATGTGTTAATGTCTGCAAGTCATTACCTGTCAGACTCAGAACACTCATCTCCATAGAAATTTCATGAGTGCCCCAACATCCATCTGCCTGTCCAGGACTGCCTACACCCAAAAGATCACCACTGAGCTCAGCCATCACACTGTGGACACACAAGCAACACCCAGGTGGACAAATACAAAAACTTCAAGGTACATACACTTGTCAGGGATGGCTTGGCTGATTTGATACCACAGCCAAAGAGCAGACCTCTGGTGTCTGGCAGCCAAACACTTCACTCACAACATCTGAGCTGTAACTGAGTCTGTGTGTGGAAGAAGATAATCTCAACCATCAATGAGAACAAAAGTTGCTTGTGTAGTTCATCCTCTTCAGTATTTGACACAGCTTCAGTTGACTCAGCTAATACCACGTGCAAAATGAACAACCAACAATAAAGGCAGGGAGAAGTTTTCCTAGAAGTCAGTTTTAACCACTGCCTCCCAACCATGGACCACAGCAAAACAAACACCACTTGCCTCCAACAGCTGTGTTTTACCAACACTTTGCCCAAAGGCAAACTATCACACACATCACTGGAGAGAAGGGCAGGAGTTGCAGTCACCAGGAGAGGTCAAAATCCCTGGCTCATACAGACCCCATGAGCACCACTTCAGCTGTGTCCCATGGATCCTACCATACGCCTTTTCTGGAGGGTTTTTTGTTTCTTTTGCAGACAGGATATCATGGCAGTTTTAGCTTTAAGCCCAACACCACTCATTTAAATTGGTCTAAGGGAGAGGGAAAAGAAAAAGTGCTTTCATGTGCAACTCAAAACAGTCACCCACTCAGAGAACCGCTCGGGCATGGAGCTTGCATCTCAAGAGATTTGCACTATACACACAAACTCCCTTACCCCACACCCATCTCCAATTGTGATCACTGCATTTTGTTGTTCCATCTGTTTAATTCAGCTTTTATTTCAGCCTTTTAGCCAATTTTACACTACACAAAAGTTTTAGAAGGACATACTGAGTTTTGCAGATAGGCAAAACTGTTCTCTGATGAATGCACACTGAAATTCCTTGTTCACTTCAGTAGTTTCTCTGCAGAGAGCTGGCAGGTCGATGTGGTGGCTCAGGGTGGCTTTCAGGAGCCATGGCACCCTGGATTGAAGATATTTCACCATCATTTCTAAGCCCTCAGGCTGTGGTGAATAACCTCACACAGCAGCTCCAAAGAGGCAGGCAGGCAGGCAGCCCGGAGCAGAGGTAATGCATAGTGTCAGCTCTCCCAGGCTTCTCCTCCAGCTTAATCCTAAAAGATAATGTAGCAAAATACAAGGGAGACAGAATACAAAAAGGGAGGTTTCAATGTCCCTGTGGTACAACTTCATGCCCTGACTCAGTTTGGTGACTGCTTACAAAAGGCTGACTGCTGGAAACCTCACACCCACACAGAAGGTGACGAGTACCAAAAAAAGGTTCAAGTTCCTCTCTAAACCCCACAATGTGGTTTTACACAACAGTGACCCGCAGCTGTACAGAGATATAAGAAACTTTAGAGAAAACAAGCAGAATAAAGACTCCCTCAGGGATGCCACTTTCTCTTCAGCCTTTGGGTAACTAGAGCCAATCCTGAGACTGCTCCGTGGCTTGTAGCTAAACCAGAGCTGCAGCTGAAAGGACACAGCACAGCATCAGTGCACATTCGAACCAGACAGGTTTTATTCCTCCAGATCAGATACCAAGAAAAGCAAAGCTCCAGCAGGATGGGCCTCCAGGCAGCCTTCCAGCCTTGAGGGAAACCCTGCCAGCTGCTGCATTTGAAGCTGAAGGTACCTGAACTGATCCTGCAATCAGCTTCAATTCTTGCACAGATTCCTATCAGCTTCCTTTTCCCTAGAAAGGTGGCTGCTAGGAAGGACTTCTGTCAGCCACCCATTCAGCTGCTGCCAGCACTGCAAATCTGCTCTTCAAGAACAACCTTGCTCTACATACCCAACCAAGGATACTCTGCTTTGTTTCAAAACCCTCTTTCTTTGCTCCGCCAGCTCCTCTCCCCTCTTCCCCCGTCTTCCTGTGTTTAAGTTCTCCAGGTTTATTACTCAGCTCTGGGGAACACAAAGTACCAAAGCTGGCCCCAGATTAGTCAAAACTCCACATCCATCTACGAGTCACAAATCAGTAAGGCTGCAGCACTAATAATACGTGTCCCCTTTCCTGTCACAGCCTTGTGTTGGCACACTGCCATTAGTGCAACTACAAGTTTAAAACAGTGGCATATGAGGGTGAGATTAAGTCCCTGGCATCTGAGACCAAATGGACTGAGGCAGAGCTCCCTGCATCATCCTGAAGCAAACAGCTTTGTGGCATCTGAGCCCACAGCCCACATACATTGCAAAGCACAAGGAAGAAGCAGGCTGGCAGCCTTTTCTCCTCTCAGAGTACAAAGTGAGCTCCAGGTTAGCAAAGGTAAAATTTTTTGCTTTGGGAACTGTATCATCTTCAGGTGATACTGCATAGTCAGAGCTTCTTAAAAAGATAAAAAATAATTTAAAAAAGAACAATTAAATCAGGACCAAGGCACAGTTGATGCTGTGGGCAATGTCAACCACCTTGAATACCAGGTAACTGATGTGGACACAAGCTTGCTTTTTCCACCTTGGATCAGGATGTGTGGAATCCAGGCAGGGCCGTGCAAGCCTAGCCAAGGACCCAGTCCTTCCAGCACTGCAATAAAGTCAGGAGAGCCCAGCCTCTTCCCAACATCAACTTCCTTCGGAAACCTGGCGCCAACCAGCTGGCCTGCAGGAGAGCACAGCCCTGGGAACAGTACTGTTCTCTGCCTGCCACAAAAACAGCCAACACCCTGGTGCCTTGGAAAATTCCCAGGCCTTTTCCCTGTTGTCCTTCACTACTTCACCCCAGCCCCCAGCAGCACTGACAAAGGCTCCAGGAGGCCCTGGTGAATTTAGGACATAAATTCTTCCCGTCCGACTAGCAAGCACCCCAAAAATTAAGCTCACACCAGACCAGAGGGAGAGGCCATTTTCTGCCAGGATGTCATGACTAAAGCTTGCCATACCCAGAACAGACATATATGGTAAAGTCAGTACAAAGTCATTCCACTGTGCAGAGGTGGAGAAGCTTTCCATCCACACCAGGGAAGGCTGCCCTGAGCCAGGCCCAACCCATGTGCCAGGTCAATGGCAACAGTTCCTCTGCAAGGAGCATTCCCAGCCAGAGCACACTCCAGCCTCTTGTCCTGTCTGGATGTGAAGAGCCAATGCTACACTTGTAACTTTTGGAAAGGTTAATGCAGACCAGAATTAAAAAACCTGCCTTCTCACTGCCAGGAAATATTCCTGTGTGCATAAATTTCCTTCCTCCCTTTTGCCCCATTACTTCTCAGGTCACTCCTGTCAGTGTCCTTACGGTATGTCTGTCTCTCAGTGTTTGCAAATATCTGCTCATTTAGGTCCTTTCCCCTGTTGTCATCACTCACTGAACACCACATACTGAGCCCACGTAACATTTCCTCCTAGAGCTGATTCCTCCAGCTATCAAGTTCTGGTTCAGCGAAAGGGCTCAGAAGAGGATGAACAAAAATGCACACAGGAACTCAGTTTTACTGCACACTGCTTGTTACACCTCCTTTGAAAAGAGAAGTGAAGAAGAGTGACTCACTTACAAACCTACTTTGACTTTCTGTCCTGAAGAGCACCTGCAGCAGGGCAGAGCTACCAAGAGCACACAGACCAAACTTTCAGCAACCCAGGCCCGAGACAAAAAGATCTCACTGTTTTATTAATTTGGCTGACAGAGCATTGTGGCAGTGGCACCATGGGTTGGTGTGTAATTAAAATAATCATCAGTTGAGCCTGACACAAAATGCTTGGGCAGGTGCAGATGGGCTGTGCCAGGCTCTGAGCAGGCTTTCATCTCCACCTTTCTCAGGGAAAGTAACACTTTTGGCAAGCTTAATTCACAGGGTGCCTGGGGTTACAGGGTAAATTTTTTGAGCACCCAGGCCTAACTGACGCCCTTGGCTCAATGCAAGGTTCACAGCAGCCCTGCCTTGCACCTCTTACACAGACAGCACGATGCTGCAATCTACTGCTCTCTTTGCAGCCTTGCTAGAAGTCTCCCCCAGCAGCCATACAGTGCCAAGGCCACACAACACTCACTCAGCGAGCTGTGTGGCATCTTTTCAAGTACTGAGAAAGAAAACAGCAGGTAGGCTCCAATTTCTACATTATAGAAAGGAAGCATAAATGAAGTGTCAAGGGACTTCCACAAAGTCCTATATGTGTTCCGTGGAAAAGCCAGCACTGAAAGGTGAACAGAGAGCATGGCCGACACATGGCAGCCTCCAGGGAGACAGCAGCTTTCCCGGTGGAAATGTCCAACAAATATGCCCTTTGCTCCCTGCAGTGCAACCCACCAGCAGCAGAACAGCAACTACCTTTATCACCTTCTGGGAGAAAAACTGAAGGACAAGCCAGCAGCAAGTGTCATGCCAGAAAATGGATCTAAAGCTTCTCAAGTTGTAAGGCAGTTTTACCAACAGACCAACCTCATTCCTCAGTCCTTCAGCCTCCAAATCAGCAGGAGCAGCAGTGAAGGAGCAGGAAGCCAGCCAGATGGAGAACACTCCGGGAAGGGGACAAGGAAGCAGGCAGGGAACTTGTCACTTTACTCCATAAATCACCACATTCAAGTGAACTAGATGACTCTGAGCAAGAAAAAACTTATTCCAGCAAAACAGAAGTTTCACACAGCCCCAAGGCATATTCCATTGTTTCTCCAAGCAGGGTTTTCCTTGTGCCAGAGAGAGCAAAACTGGCCTTTCCTGCTCCTTGCAGCAGCCATCTCCAACTCTGCCTGGCATGCAAGCACACTCTGACATTTTCCACGGCCACAGGAAATGAAAGATCAAACAGAGGCCCTTGGCCACAGTAAACACACACTCAGCTGGGATCTTAACTCAGAGACCAGCAATGGGTGATGGACAATGTCCTAGTAATATCATAAATGGGAGATAAGCCCCCCATGCATCCCTGTATCCCCAGGAATTGGTGCAAAAATAGGCTGTGCCCTCTCTTATCCCCATCCCGAAATTTGTCAGGAGCTAAGGAAACATCTCTGCAAAAAGCATCAAGAGGAGTTTGGAGGCTTCTCTCTGCCAAAGACTGCTTTTTAAGCGATCTTTTTGCCTCAGTACAACCTCCACAGCAGCTCACAGAGGACAAGTGTTAAGGATTTAGGGATAGGAGGAGGCAGACCTGCTTGTTCAGTTGCCTTTCAGAGCCAAGAGCATGAAATATGCTAATCCTGCCCATCTCTGCAGACCCAGAACCACTGAATGCATAATAAAACTTTCACCCAGTTTTAACCAGAAGTGAAATGAGTACCACAGCTTCAGCTACTGAATTCATGCATGCTGGAAAAACAGACCTCCTATTACCCACAAGAGTTGGACGTGAACCAGTGACCTGTGTCCATGTCCCATCACTCAACACCTCCCCACTGCCCTCAAGCCATCCATCTTGCCTGAATTTAACAGAGCCCTTCTACAAGGATGTCACAAAGAAGAAAATCATGATGCTGCAAGGAAAATCCCAGCTGGAGCCAAAGGGCATGGGGCAGGTGGTTTCACAATGACCTGGCTGACCCTCAGCTGCTCTCAAAATTGTTGCCCTGATTATACTAATCCAGTTAAAGGCCAGTGCTTCCTTCACATGAATACAGCTGACAGCTCATCCCTCAAAACCATTCCCCTAAAAAACCCCTGAGCAGAATCCTTCCTCATCAGACACCATGCCAGCCATCAACACTTCCTGAATCCCCTTCCACCTCTGACAGACAGCAAATTTCTCCTGTCCACTGTCCTGTTGCTGAGCACAGGCAGGCACCAAAGGCCTGTCTACAAGCCAATAACCTCAGTCTGTCCCATGGGAGCCTGACACACTGCACCTCAGAGCTGATCCCCCTCCCCAGTCACTTGGAGGGTCAGCAGCCAGAAGGTTTTTATTGCAAAAGTCTCAGTGCAGGTCATGTTAAGCTGCAGAGGTCAGCAGAAAGGTCTGTAATTGGGAGGAAGAAGAAGACTGATGCTAACAGCAAATTTTTATTCAATTTATGCTAAGGCAAAGAGAGCCAGCCAGGCTTCCTGGCCCAGAGAATGCCTTGCCAAGAGAGAAAATATTCAAGCTCTTCCTGTTTCCCCAAGGTCACAGTCGGAGCTGTATCTTTTATTATCATGGTTGGGATATTGGTCTCTTGGGCAGCACACTACAACCAGCAGCATTTGAATGTACAGCTCAGGAGCTGCCAAAAATCACATCAGGTGCTTAACAAAGAGTAGGAACCATAATGTGAGCATTGTTTTCATGTCTCTCCAAGCACTGGTACCATAATCAGCCTTTGTCAAGGATGGAGCTCCAGACAGCAGTGTAGCAGGGTCAGTTCTAATGACTGGTCCAGATGTACTGGAATGTATTTCTTTATGGCACTACTAAAAATAAAACTCAGTAAAAACACTTTACCCACTGTAAACTTCCACAGTTCTACAGGGTTGCATGCTGCTGGGGCAGAGATTAGGGTCCTTCCCCACTCCACCTCTCCCTTTTCTCTCCTCAGGGAGGATTCAAACTGATAGGAAGATGAGGAGCCCCTGGAAGGATGCCCAAACCTGAAGTTTTCCTGCCACTGCCAACAACTGATGGCTCCTGGAAACTGCAATGGATGAGGGACTGAGCCTCGGTCTGAGCACACAGGTATGCCCTTCACAAAGATATTGCCTCAAACCTTATGAAAGGAGACAGGATTACAGGTACATCCTCCAGAGAGGGGCAAGTTTGCACAGCTCCAAGATACCTCCCCAGAAACACCTCCCATGCAGCTCTGCCTGCCTGTGTGAAGCCATGGGTGCCTCTCAAGTCCAAGGGCTCATTTACAACAGGCAGCCAAGGAGAGGGTGTAGCCCTTCCCAAGCACAGCAAGAGATGAGAAGCAGTTAGAGATCAAGCAGAGTGCAAGGCAGTTTCATTTTATTTGCTTTATAAGTACCTAATTAAAATAATGTTTCTAGGATTCTTTTATCACCAAAAGCCTCACAAATTAGACCTCTAGTAAAAAAGATCTACACACATAAAGCTGAGCAATCTCCTGAGGCAGGTCAAAGAGCAAACAGCAAAAAAAAGGCTGCTTTGTGAAAAGCCAGTATGTCACAGACACTTGGGAGATGAACAGAAATGCAGGCAGAAAAGCTCAGGCCACAGGTTGCAACCAATGCCAAACTCTTCAACAAATAACTTAAAAGAGGTTTACTGACCACAGAGGACCGATTCACTTTTCTACTCATGGAAAAATGGGTCTGTAACACCAGGCTGCAGGAGCAAGATCTAGTTTAGACTAGGAAAGGTGTGTTTTACCCCAGTAAACCCCTGCCCACAAAATAAACTGGACCAGCTGAAGCGGTTTTCCCTAGCAAAATGCCATCCATATCAGGCCCTCAGCTGATATAAATGCTTTTAGAGATAAAAAAAAAGAAAGTAAACACAAGAAGCAAGACTTCCTGCATCACCTAGGTACAGTTATCAGATTTTCGCTGCCGTCACTGCACTGAAATGATCTCATTTTTAGAAGAGAAGAGGAGGATGACAGTCCCGGGTACCTGCAGGCAGGGAGAACCTGGACACACCACCTCCTCTCCCAAAGCAGAGCTGCTGAAGAACAAAGTACTCGAGCCAAAACGATGTTCCTTGCTGTTAATGAATGACTAAGCCGACCTTTACCCCACACAAAGAACGGGAATGCTTTTTCCAGAAGGATCAACAGTGATCTCTCTATCAGGAACAATAAATATTTCCCTAGGTATGGCAGGCAATGCATTTCTTTCCTTGGTTGGCATTAACACAAAGCATGGAAGGACCTAATCCAAAGCATAGCTCAGCCTCAACACTTTGCAAAACAAAAACAAGCCATGCCATTAAACTAAAAGCGTGACACATGCCTGAGGCTTTGCAGAACATGGCTCAAACCTCATCTACTTTGCACGTTGCTCTGGGACACTACTTTAATCCCATTGCTATCAAGTAACAACAGATCGTAGTAACAGGACACCCTTGAAGCTTAAGCCACACTATACCATAGGTGCAAATCTACCATTGACTGCTGGAGTTACATTGCAACTCTGTAAATATACTTTCATTCTGCATGTGAGTCACCTTAGCTCAGTCCAGTTAGTTCAATTCAAAAATTAATAAAGCCAAATCAAATCCAAGCTACTTAAATTCTGAATATGAGCACCTACACAGGGATTTAATTCACTTTAATCAACCCTCTAGAGAGGTTAATTGGATTCATTTTCTTGAGTAACCATGTGTGGACAGACTCTAAGGATGAGATCTTGACCATACTAAAATGACTAATAACAGTTTTGCTAATTACTTAATAGGACCGACATTAACCCCTAAACTGACAGCTTCAGCTTTTGTTCCAGTAACACTAAGTGAAGCATTAAAGGATGACAAGAGGTCAAAAGGAACCCCCCGGTGCCTGCACAAAGATCTGTTTTCTATTCTTGACTGGCTAAATCATCAAATTCACAACTGCTATTCCGTAAGAATTGAAATTTGAAATTAAAAAAGGGCAGTGGCAAGGGAAACGAGTTTAAAGAATTTGGGTTGCTTTTAGGCAGGAAACCAGTGCTCAGTATTAATAGAGAATAAATCTAAACTAACTTGATTATGACAGAGCTTCTAGCGGTTTGTATCACAAATCACTGTCAGAAGTAACAAACTATCCAGTACAAAAGCTTTCTAAACCCAAAGCAGCTCCAGGGCACATTTACTTGAGCTCAAAGGCACACGTGTGAGGCAGACACTGCTAACAGGGAAGCCGAGGCCAGCCTGGCCCAACAGAAGGCGAATCCGCGCTCTGAGCAGCGGCCAAGCCGGCGGGACCCCCCGAAAGCGAGGGGGGCACGGGGGGCCTGCAGGGCGGGAGCGGCTGCTGGGCGCTCCAGAGCTGAATGCAGGCCAGTCTTCATAAAAACCCGTAGGCTTAAATATTTATAACCGGGGCCTCAACATCACCAGTCCCTCTCAAGACGACAAATTCGTGGCTATTCACAGTTCTGCTC
>VZRZ01008638.1:574257-689048 GCA_013398175.1 Climacteris rufus
AAAACCAAAAAAAAAAAAAAAAACCAACTAATATCATAGCACCTGCCCATCCTTTTCTGGATTAAAAAAAAAAAATCCTTTGTTATCACTCGTGCCAGCTTTGTTTCCCAAGCTGCAGGGTGGTAAAGTATGGATACGTCGTACAACCTCAGTTGGAGCCCTCATTTCAAGTCATGACCTTGTATATGCAAGTCTACAGCCATAAAGCATTGGTGTTTACTCAAGAAATTACCCTTTTGCATGTGCAGAACTTTCACAGTCACAGCAGGTCAACAAATGAAAAGCTAGGGAAGAAGATGGGCTCTCCAAAAGGCAAGGTTTATGGTTATCTGCACAAGTTTCACCAAAACACTACAGACCTGGGTATGCTCCAAGCCCTCCCTTGAGTGACCTGTAGGGACAGTTTCCAAAATAATGGGCAACATTTCTCAATAAACCAGAACACCAGATGGTAACTGAGAGCAGGAAGAGAGAGAAAGGGGAATGACAGTGAAAGCTGGCACTATTAGCAGGTAGAACTGACCTTCACAACCTCAAAAGTGCCCTTACAGGCATTTTTAGCAGGAAATAACTCAGCCTTGTCTTTATGGCCATGTTACTCAAAGTAATACATGCACAAGATGCACTCATCATCCAGGATGAACTCAGGGCTTGCAGAAAGCAAGTCAGAACAGAAAGGGATCGAGCTCAGGGTAAATCTGATGGTATAACCAGGTCATTCCAGATCATGCCTCTTCAGGACACTGTCCTGTCGTGGTGGTCAGATTAGTCCTACACAGGCACACCAATATTTACCATCCAGGACCATCACTGGAAATGTCTTTGAGACCAGCAGGTCATGGCACATTTCAAAGCAAAGCACGTTTCTATATTGCCTTTCTCTCCTGACCAGGAACCTCAGCCAAGTCACCCCAGTCAGTAGGAAGGCTGAGTCTGGAGGAGGTGCTTCAGCTAAGGATTAAGAGGCAGAGCAGAAGTGAGAATTGTACCATGACTGCCTCTGCTCCCTGTTTTCTCAATAAGCTTCCTCCTCCCACATCCAACACCTTTACATTCCTGATTTACTCTTTCAGCCCCTCACTCCAGGATGCTACTTTGGAGCTGGATTGCTCTCTGAGAAGTTGAATGGTTTCCTGAAAGACTCTGGAGTGGAGGTGAAAGCCAGGCAGGCAGCCCAGCTGCACTTCTTACTCCCCACAGCCTTAACCTCGAGGAACTGGTGCTCTTTAGCATGATGCCCATAAGATGGGAGCTGGTGATACCTCCTTTTGTGTGATCCTTGGTTGCCCACAGTGAGATGGCAGCTGAGCTGCTCTACACACTGCCTTGGACTTTTCCCTTTTCTTTCTCTAAGCAAAGATACAGCTGAACTACAGCATCTAATTTTATATCAGTAACAGGCCAAGCAACAGCTGAGCCCCAAAGACAAGCACATAGAAGGGGGAACAAATTGTCTGAGTCAGACTAAAAGCTTCATAAATATTGACTGGTTTTAACAGTCCCCTAAGGAACAGAGAGTCTCATTTAATAACTACATCTCCCTCCCCATTATGCTCTCCCTCCTCTCAGGAAGCTGCGAGGGGAGCTGGTCTCCGGGCTTATGAACACAATATTTTAATTCTTCTCTGCAGTCAAGTTGGTCTGGCAGGGACCTTGCACCACACATCAGCAGAATATCTGAGCACCTTCCAGTGGTGCTTTAAAAAACATTCTAGAGTGGGCTTTGTTCTCTCAAGTTTGCCCCAGGATAGAAGTGACTCAGAGGAGAAATCAGACATTAAATGTGTAAGAGATGAAGTCTGAAGAGCACAGGGTGCATTTCAGTACCTTCTCCTCTGATTCCTACCAGATAAAGCACAGTTGGAGACCCAGAGGAGCAGACAGATGCAATAAGAATGTGGACAGAAGAGACAAATGGTAATGAGTCTGCAGTGGTGATACAGGCAAAAAAGGCAGACATTGTGGGAGAGAAAAAGGACTTGGCTGCAGAAGATGAAACCAGTTTGTTGTGCGTGTGAATAGACAGAAGGCACAGAGATATACAGTGGGGCAGGGGGAAACACTAAATCACTGGATGGAGAGCAGGATGACTCCTGTCCCTCTGACACTGTGCACAAAGCTCACTTCACCCCTGCTGTGAAAGCAGCTCTCTTTTCTTGCCTGCTAAATGCTCACCAACTTCTCCCTGATTTGTTGGCACTGTCAAGCCCCCATTCTGTCTTTCCCTCTACAAGGCATGTCCCCTCCCCATTTCCAAATTTCTTTGTTATTCCCCACCCACATCTTATTCTTAGGAACATTCTAGGCAAGAAAAAAGATACACACGGGTCTCTCCCTGGGTACCACACAGTGTGAAGTCCTGTCTCTACCAGCTGAGCCTGCCTAGTCACAGCCAAGTCCCACCCTCAGTGCAGAGGTTGTGTGACAGTTCCTATGTGCTTTCTTAAGTAAAGGCACTTCCCTGACAGGTCCTCTCTCAGCAGGTTGTTTGCTTTGGGATGAAACAAGCTGTGGTTAAGTGGAAACGATAAGCCCACGACAAAACCTGTGGATGCTGATGAAATTCATCATGCATATGATGCATGTGATGTTTTTATGTGTTCTCAGGAAGCTCTGAAAAAGAAAGTAATATCCTCTCTTTCTCCAAACCCCAAACGTACAGCATACAAAGTGGTCTGGAAATCTGCCACTCCAAGCTGGCTCTGGAAAGTAGCCCTTTTATGTTCTCCTGTTTTCGGCAGCTCAACACTGCCTCCTGCATCAAGTCACTCAAAACCCCCACTGAATTCCACGTGTCTGAGGCTTGCTCTGAAACAGAAGGAGTTAAACTCAGGTTAGTTAAACTCAGGTTGTTTGGGGAGTGCAACCCCAGCTTCATTAGAGGTAATGGCAAAGCCCAAAGTAACCTCAGAGAAACTGGGGTTTTATATAACATACCTGAAATTCTTCACTGCTCCAAGATCTACCAATCCACCTGGCAGGGAAGAGGAATCTATGCACAGAGAAAAGTTGAACATTTTGAGGAAGATGATATCAGAGAGCAGCAAGGGCCAGCTGCTCCCTAGGGAACAGGGAGCCAAGTGCAGTGATGCTGACAGCAGGACAGGGAGCCATCCTGAGAGGGGCAAACAGAGCAGGATCAGAGACTGCAGCCACGTTCAGTCAAAAGCCCTGGTGCTCAGGGAAGCCCATGATGATGAGGCAGACCCCAGATCAAGATGGAAGTCAATACACTGGTCAGAACCAGGCCTGATTACAGCAAACAAGGACAAAACACAGCTCAGTGAACAGCACACAGGTCGTCAGAGATGGGACATATTGGAGGTCAAGAAGGGAAGTCGACATGCAGGTCTGGGTGCAGATCAGTAGGGACCATGGGCAGGCAAAGACATGGCTGAGTTCCAGACCAGCATTCCTCCAGCACAGCTCTGGGAAAAAACAGGAGACCAGGGCTGAGATTAAATGGGTCTGCTGAGCTGATGGGTACAGAGGATGATGAGGCCCCACCTGAGGATGCTCAGGACCATTAACACCCTCACTGACACACTTATTCATCTCTCTCACACTCAGAGCTGGTGCAGCTGGATTTGGTGTCACTTGCTTGGGCCAAGTCTTCTCTTTTTCTGCCCTATGGGCTGGTTGGGATTGCTGACCCTTGTCAATTTTCCAGTTTGGTTGTGTTGAGTTACCCGAAGTCTGCACAGCTTTGTGAAAAGAGCAACTTATCCATGAAGAGGCTTAGACAGACCGGAACCATGGGAGATAGAAATATAGCTCACATCTTCATGTTCTCATTATCCTTGAACTCCAGACACAAGTGCTCAGTGGATGATGCTGAAGACATTATCAGTGAGTGAAGTCATAAAAAGAATATGGAGACAGTATTGTTTTACAATACATAAAATACATAAGAACTATAAAATATAATGTTATTTCCAGCACCTGGACTAATGGGCTAAAAACAAAGGAATTTTCCAAGTGGGAGTCTTAGAGAAGCCCAACAGTGCAAATCAATCATGTCCTAACTTCAAAAAATACAAAAATGCCATTAGTGCCTGGCATCTAGCAACTGCCAGGCATCAATCCACCAACCCATCCACTGACAGCATCCACTCCTCACAGGATCCAGTCATCTTCCTTCCTATATATAAATGTGGTATGACTGTTCCCCACCTTCACCAGAACCATCACTTGAAAGGTCTGGCACACTCTATACATGAGTTGCTTTGGGGGCTGAACAGTTGCAGTGATCCAGAACTGAAGTTTCTCTGGAGTGAAAGAGGAAATCCCAGGAATAGATCAACTTCCTGAAAGAGCCTGCCAATAGCCCATGAGATCTTGTAGCCAGAGGTAGGGAAAAACAGTCAAAGATCTGTGGATTCTGCATAAACTTAGATGAGATGGAGAAACGCACCTTCTGTACCCAGGCAAAGCTGATTTCACCACAGATTTCCAGACAGACTGGTAGGGAAATGGAAAGCCATTTATCACCAAATTAAAATGGACTTGACCTGCCCTTCAGGATATAGTTTTGAGTCAGAGCTGCTGCTGTCTACGCTGGACTCCTGTGCTAGTTGGTGCTTATCAGGTTATGGCCTCTGCTTTGTGGGGGCTGCTCACTCTGGCTGGTTTCAAACTTGCCTCTTAGGGAGGCAGAGCTGTCTGAAAAAGTGTTCCAGTAGGACATGGTTGTCCTTCAGTCCAAGCAGAACTCTGTGAAGAAGGGGAGCACTTCAGATAACTAGTTCACAAGTCTGTGGGAAACTACAAGTTTGGATTATTTGTACATATTACATCTGCAGGGAAAATTCTGGAATAATTTCTCAGTGGAGAACTATTCATTAATGGAAGTGTGGCATTCATTTTTGTAGGCATGTCCTGCTAAAAAATCTGAGCCTGTCCCCCTCCATTTTTATTAATATTATATCAAATAATAGAATATTACAAGGATTATTAAGAGGCTAGTCATTCTGTACCTATCCATGGCCCAGAGCAAGTTGTGGGGAGAGCTGGGGACCAGAAGCCAAAAGCCCAAACATGGAAATTATATTGTCTTTTAGTTGAGATGAAGTGCAGGTACCACCAAATGGAGCTATCTTGGGTAATCTGACATGACGTGGTGTCAAAAGAGAACACACAGTGAGTCACTAGGAGTGTATGTACAAATCAGAGCTTGCCCTGATCCTCTCACCCATCCCACCACGGGGGGAGTGAGCTGGCAGCTGTGTGGTGCTTAGTTCCTGGCTGGGCTTAAACCTAGACAAGTACAGATGATTCCGTTCTGCAGGAAGAGGAGAAGTGAAGAACAAAGCTTAGCACTGTTACTATTACAATATTTTTTTTGGTAACATTGTTGTGGAAAAGTAGTAGCAGGTTCCTGATCAATAGTGATGGATAGGCAGCACATAGAAGTCAAACCAAAATGTAGTCATGTCCTGAGAGGACTGTGTATTCCTCAGACATGGAACATGTGCTATGTGTTTCAGTACTTTGCTCTAAAATTATAAAACAAGGCTGTGTAGCCAGAACCAGCATCTGACCTTCCACTTCTTTTTTTCCCCCAAGAAAAGAATTGAAGACACTTGCCCATCCTTGACGTATTCCGTATCTTCTGCCAAATCTGCACTCCCCCACTCAGACATAATCCCAAAATAGGGTGTGATGCCTTTCCTGTTGACAAAGCCATAAGTCACAGTGAGCAAGATACACTCTACATTCTCCAATCAGTTAAATGAAAAGAGCTCTCCCCCTCTGTTTCCCACCACTTCAGCACTCATTATATCACACATTAATTAATATAGGCACTAGGAAGTGAGATGATAAATTACAAAACCCCATTAACCTGATTCTGTCCAAACTGGTAAAATATGGCAACTTGTACATTAGACAAATCTTCCTTGCTAACGTGGGAGTCCTCATGCCTGAACTCTGTTAAAGCAGCAGCCCTGTAAAAGTATTTTTAATGTACGTATGTATGGAATGTATATCAATGTGCATGAACAGTGCACGCCTCTGGGAACATCAGAATTCATTAGATCAGTCTGATATGAGGTATATTGAACAGGTTCCATCTGACATATGTTACTGGGTTGTTCTGTCCACTCCCAAAGGAGTGAATCATATTGACAGGTTGAATTATATCTCAAGAGATATTTTTCTCCCCTCCTCCAAAGGCCATTTGCAATCACGGCACATCCACTGCCTCTTAAAAGTGAGCTCATCTGGCGCTGGTTGCATTGAAGTCCTCCACCGTGCCTGAAGGAAGGATGCTTTTGGGTGGTGGGAACGTGGAGAAGATGTGGTCTGTCCAGCTGTGTCTTGGAGTGCTAACCATCTTGACCATGACTCTGTGTGTCCCATCTACACATGGAGACCCTTTTTTACTCCAAGGTAAGCTGGAATACAGACTACATGACACAGGTAAGTGGTTATCTTTTTGCTTTGCTGCTTGCCACGGCCAATGCAACACTTGCTGGTCTGGGAAGGAAAACAAAATGAACCTCGAGCTATACTGAACAATCTGTTAATTTGGGTGCTACCGAGAGACTTATTCATATTAGCATGAGCTAAAGCTGTCCTTCTGATCTGCAGCTGGCTGAATGACATATTCTGCTAATCAGTGAAAATATCAGATCTGGTGAAATCTGGTAAGGTAACTCTTTCTCTCTCATAAGAAAACTAAAAAAAAAACCAACAACAACAACAAAAAAAAAAACCCCACAACATTAAAATATCAGAGAGTAGCAATTCCAGTACGTACCATATGAGATCTGACAGCTCATAAATGTCAGTAGTACGGTGATGCTGAGCTTTTTTTCTTCACATAACTTCTTTTTATATGTACTTCTCCCATAGTTTAAATTAATCTTAACTTGAACTTATACAGCAGGGAAACGTCAATCATTAACGTTCTTTCTTAAAAAGACTTGTCAGCGGGGAAAAAAAAGAGCAGCTAAATATAGGCTTGAAAATAACGTTGCTTTTCAAATGGTTTTTCCTCTTATATCACCTATTTATTTTTGTAATTACAATGAAAACATTCCCCAGGCCACTCTACCTAAATCCTGCTTCTGTTTAGTTTTTGCTGTTTTTTTTTCCTGTAGCAAATCCCCTGAACAACTAAAAGTACCTATTTTAAAATTATAACTGTCTTTCAGACTTAGGAATGAGGTTTATGGCAGTCCATGCTATGACTGCATGCCGCTCTGCTCACTCCCTTGGGTTTCTTTCCAGAGATCACAATCGGGACCAGCGGCTTCAGCCGCAGCGTGAGGCAGGGTTGAGTCTGGCCAAAGAATTGGAGCATCCCTTTGGCCAGCGTCCCTCTGCTTCTGCAGATTTATGTGACGTTAGCTAATGGAGCTGATTCCCACATACTCTTGAGCATCCTTCAGGCTCATCTGGTGCAATGTTTTGTTTCATGTGTATCAAGAATAATTACATTCATCCCCTCAGAGCTCTGTAGGGCTGATGGCCATATGAGACTGCATTGAGGAGAAGTCTTAAAGATCCTGGAAGAAGAGAAAATAAGCCTTTCTGTATAATTTCTTGGTATTTTCCATTGATTCTGTAGGCATCTTCTAGGGCTTCATAGGATCTGTGTGTGGGGCAGGGGTGTTGAGACCAAAGATTTTTTGGATGGCCACTCTCCCTGTAAAGTCTGTTAACTATTCTGTCATTCTCAAAAATTAGTGCAATATTCTAGTCTCTGGCGACTCTGGAAATCTGTTGAGCAGAGCTGGGAGAGTCTCTGAGCCTTCAGGGCACTGCTAAGTCCTATCCCCTGTGTCTGTTGGTTTCTGCTGACCCTTGACTTTCACAACCATTCATTTGAGGGCATAGCCACAACCACTAAAGTAAAACCACTGAGAAAGTGCCCTAAAGGAACCTCCTAAAGGTTCCAAATTGCTTTAGGACAGCAGCTTGGAGAGGTTTTTCCTGGAAAACAGAAAAATTCTGGATGGTCTTGCTTTAAGCTCCTCCACACTTGAACTCTCTTCAGGAAGAATCCTTCAGTACCACTGGCAAGCAGAGCAGCCCCAAGGCTGAGTGAGCACAAGAAAGGGTTGTGGGGTTGCAGGGCTTTTCAGCTGTGGTACCCTCAGCTCTCTTGAGGAGTGAGTTCGCACCTCTGCTGGCCCTGGGAAGATGCATGGTGTGAGTGGGGGGAGCACCTGCAGCTATGAGAAGAGAGGATGCCTTGGGTTCCTGTCTGGCTTCACAGAGTCACCCACTCCACCCGCCTTGCAGAAGAGCTCGGGACTGTGTAAATCAAGGTGATGTCTCCAGCTCTCTGCAGCCAGTCGTGCTGATGAGGCTGCAGTGGAACTGGCCAGCAGCCCGGGGCTGGCAAGGAGGGCTCCCCATCCCACACCCTTTCACTGCGCAGCCCTCTCTGCCTGAACGTTTTATTCTGTGCTCATACACTTTGCTTTTCTACCGAGCTCCTTCCACACTGATGAGTGCTGACAGGAGGCATTTTCCTTCCACTTCTTAGCCTTCTTAATTTGATTAAGAGATTAATTGAATCAATTGATTAATTGACTCTTCATTTGATGAGATTGAGAAAGATGTGTTTTACATACTGCAGAGAACCGAGTGCTTCCAGAGAGAGAAGACACAAATCACGAGGACACATTGCTGACTCTGCTTCTTAATAAGAAATTCGCATGGCGGAGGCCAGAAAATATTGGTAAGTGAAGGGGAGGGGAGAGCTCCACTTCTTGAATCTGTGTTTGCATGAATGCAAAGAACCTGCTTCTCAGGTTCCTCAGAAATACCAACTGCTCAGAAAGTGGAAGCACCTGGTATGGTGCCTCCATGTGATTAATGTCAGATGTTCTCCATCATGGGGCTCCTGGACCTGCTTTTGCAATCCAATGTAAAGCTGCCAAAAAACATGTACCCTAGATCCTCAGACACTCAGAATTTTGCTGGCACAGGAGGATTTGTGTGTACAAGAGATTCTGCTGTGTCCCTGTGTCCCTGCTATCCCTGAGACGTTGTGTGCAATGCCAGGCCACGGACAAGCTTTCAAGTCACCTCTCCACTCGCACCCCCCACACACCCCACACAGCCCCCTGTGAGAGGCAGCTCAGTGTCTTTGAGACATGCTGAAACCAGCAGCAGCTTGTAAGCATTTAGGGCAGGGGGGTTGGACCAGGATTTATCAGAGAGCATGTGGGGGAGATCTCTTGGGGTCAGATGTAGTCTGGGACAAGGTCAGTGGGAGCTCCTGCCTGGGCCCAAGTCCCTGCTGCTGCTGGAAGAGGTTGAGACAATGGGCTTTTCCCACACAGCAGAGACACCAAAGATGGGCCAGGGGAGGCTCTTCCTGTCTGTACTCTGTGAACAGTCACCAAACTTAAAGCCACCCAGATGTGGCTAAACTCAGACCTGCTGGAGAGAGACGTGGGCTTTCCCTGACATCAGGCACAGCGATCACAAGCACCAAATGGATTACAAGGGTCAGCCATTCCCACGGCCACTGCAGCCAGGGGAGGGTTTAGATTGTGTGTGGTGGTCTTGGA
Organism: Climacteris rufus; assembly: GCA_013398175.1. Lineage (NCBI taxonomy): Eukaryota > Metazoa > Chordata > Aves > Passeriformes > Climacteridae > Climacteris > Climacteris rufus. The sequence goes on from VZRZ01008638.1 coordinate 583,788, forward strand.
GCAGGAAGATGCCTTTCTCTGTGAAAACAGCTGAGAGTGGGGCCCAGCAAAAATGTTGTTATGAAAATCCATTTATCAAACTCACTCAGTGCTCTTCCCCAGACCCTTGTTAATGCAGCAAGGCAGTGGTTAAACAAGACTGGGACAAATAAATAAACACAAATAAATCAAGCCCTTATATTAACAAAGGCATTCTTCTTGCAAAGGGGGTGCATTCAAGAAATAACATTTTTATGATAGGTTTATGGATTATAGCACTTATTACTCCTAGAGGAAAGGCTGCATTTGATACCAGACAATTGAATATAATGAATCTCTGAGCAGAGCACAGACAGAGGATTTACAGCAGGCAGTTTCTCAAGACTTCATCCATAAATTAACTTCCTTCTCCGTGCCTGAGATAATCTGTTCCAAATTTCAACCGCTGTTCATTTTCTATTCATAGCAGTCATTGGCCAAACTCATAGTTTGCAAAAAGTTGAGCCAAAATAGGCACTTGAAACTCTGAAATAGGTAAAAATGTGAATAATAATAATAATAATAATAATATTTCTTAAGTGGCACTTTTAACTTACAGATATGCCAGGGTCTGTCTGTCTCTACCTTCTGGATATGTAAAGATATATTTAGGAGAAATCTGCCCAAGGGACAGTGCCAGGAACAGAGCCCACACTTCCTGACTCCCATCCCCATCTCATGTCTCAAACCAAATCCTGATGCAAGGTATTTGCTTAGGAACTGCTGCTTTTACTGTTGGATGAATATCTGTCAGAAAATATTCAGTATTTTACAACAGAATTGTTTCCTTCTGGAAGGAGAAACCAAGAGGGCAGTCATTTCATTCTTGGCAGCCTCCTGTTCAGTTTCAAGCATTTAAAAAAAAAAAAACAAGTCTGGAAATGTGTCTGTGTGCTGAAGTCTTATCTGAAATCTGAAATCAAGGGGAATTATGTCCTAAATCCCCCTGATGATCCAGACCAATGCCTGCTGCCACATTAGGAGCAGACAAAAGAGGCAGCTCCAGGGCTGGTTTTTGGCTTGCTTATGGGGCCCAGCAGAGACATTCTTTAGCTCTTTCCTGGCTCTTCTGCTTATTTTAGTGCATTTTTTTCCCAAACTAGCACTTAAAACCAGCTGATCACTTTGCACTCCCATCCCAGGAGAACTACTGTAGCCAGTCACTCAGCTTTCACTGAGGCCATCTATCTTACTAAAATATTAACTGGTTTTGACATCAGTTTGAGTCTGGAATAAGGTACCTCAGTCTTCAAGAGCAGTGAGACTGAAATCCCCCATCCTTGCAGCTTTTCCTATTGCTAGTCCAGGCCCTTTCCAGTTCAGCTGGAGGTTTTAGATCCTGTTCCTAGGCACTTAACTCACCCCTTCTTCTGCATGGGGTGTCTCAGGACAGTTCACTCATTCACCTGCATATTTTTTTCGACAGTAGCCTTGAGATTTCCAAGTCTGATCTATGAAGCTGGGCCCCAGGTCCTTGTGCTCCCCCAACATTTAGAAGTGTGCAATCTGAGCACTCACTGCTATGTGACTTTTCCTGTTGCTCCAATCTGCCAGCCTGAATCTTTGCTGACTTATAAATCAATAAGTTATGCTAGGCTAAATCTGTGTCTTCTGACTTCTGTCTGCATGGGTGATGTGAGGATAAACAAGTCCTAGAGGAAGCAATGGGATTGCATACAAAGACCAGTGACAGAAAAGACAGCATTTGAGATTTGCAGTTAGCAGAATAAAAATTAAAAAGCAGCAAACAGGTTCACCTGAACTGGTATCACACAGTAAGTGACCTCATTGGGCCAATTCCCTTATGGCCTGGTGAACAGCAAAGAAGACTCCCTCAAAATGGAGAATTAGGATAAACTCCCAGTGGATTCAGCAGAGAAAACCTTATTTTTTGTCAGTTTCTGCTGTCATTCATTTGAAAATCACTAACAGGAATTAAATGATAATTAGGTCTTTGCTTGTCGACCCTCGGAGAGGGCAAATGAGGACACAGTTTTTAATTTGAGCTTCAGGAAGCAATGCGGACGCTGATGTTACTCTCTTCCCTCTTGCAGACTGGGAGCTGGCAAAGAAATTTGAAGAGCTTGAAGAGGTGAGAGGAGCAAATGCACAGACACATAAATGCATGCTCTTGTATGAGTTGCTACATGACTGTGTAAGCTGTATTTATACCCTATCCTTCCATCTTTGCATCCTGCTACCCTTCCTCCTTGCTGCTATAAAGTAAGCATGTAATGAGAAAAGAGCAAGGCAGAACCTGGGCTAAACAGCTGCACAAGCTGGAAAAGGTGAAAATAGAACAAGGCTATCGACTGGTGCAATAAAAGCTGAGCAGCTCCTGCCTCTGTCAGCAGTAAAAGGCCAGTGAAGGCTAAGCCAGGAAAGAATTAAGCACCAAGGAAATCTCCATAGAAGAAAAAGGAGTGGGAAGAAGAGGTCATGTTGCCTTCCTAAGCATTGTATGAGCTGGCTGCATGAGGTAATGCATGATGTTGGAGGGAAAGCCACTGCTACTTAAATCAGAATTTTTTTCTGGATTCTTTGCTAATAAAAGTGGCCCTACCCAAGGTCAGAGCCCTACTGGGCTGATCAGAGCACACAAACACACAGAACATCCCCATCCTACACCTGCTCCCAGGAATAGGAAAAAGATCTGCAGCAACCTTGACACGGCTCCCTCTGTGCCCCAAGCCCTGCGAGCGGTGGAAGTGCTTTTCCCCCTTCTCAGGCCAGGTCCAGATGTTCCAGCTGTTTGCATGGATCCTGGAGGTCTTTCTGGGTTCCACATGGCACTTTCCACTTCAGACTGAAAAATCACAGTGCACCAAGCCAGCAGGCTGCCACACCCTATGTTAGCCCCTCACTCCAGTGCTGAGGGACATTAAGCTCTGACTTTCTGAGAGCAGCTCTGCCAGAGCAGAAGTCAGGATGATGCTTGTAAATGTTGCCAGTCTACCAGAAAGGAGTAGCTACAGATGAAGAAAAAATACAGTGGGCTGTCCACATTATAACCAAGGGAAGTCAGCAACAACTGTGAGGGACAGAGAGAAAGGACTCCAGAGCAGTGGAGAGGCAATGGTCTCTGCTGCAGTGTTTGGATGCCTGGAGACCTCCTGCCCCAGCACTGCCTTGACTCTTAGTGGTGCAATATCCTTCTACACAGCCTCCCCTGCAGAGGGGCTTACACCCTGGAGTGGAGGGAAAGAGCAGGGAGTGCCTACACCACTGCCACCAAAGCAGCAGATTAATGAAGGAGGGCAGGAAGAGGTGTGAGTGCTCCAAAGGCAGATCCTTCAGGAATGGTCCTACTCTAGGGAGAATGGTCCTGCTCAGGAATGGTCCTACTCTCCTTCCCAGTGATGCTGTCAGCCAGTCAATGTATACCTCCTTTGCCCTGCACATGCCAGCACTCTGTGGAGCTCCTCACCATGGGGCCTTTGTTTACTGCTGTGTTTCTGTTTAAACAGCTGGAGAAGTTGAAGGATCAGCTCTCAGCTGAGGACGGGTCAGAGGTGGCCTATGCCTTGGAAAGTCTCTCAGCATCCCAGCCCAAAAAACGCGGTAGGTTTCGGAGTAGAGCCTTGCAGCCATCCTGTCCACTCTCCTCTCCAGGGCTTCCTTTCTGCAACAAAGGCAGTCACAGAAAGCATGCCCCAAATTTGCTGAAAAACAGCTGGTTGGCAGCTTTTCGAGCAGCCCTGGCCCTCTCTGATGGCTGGCTGGTTCAGAGCTGGTGAGAAGGACTGTGTCCCCAACCCTGACTGCTGTTGAGGCAGATACACCAGGCCTGCACACCCAGGATCTCATAGAGGCAGGCAGTGTCACATCCTGCTTTTCACAGAGGAATGTGAGGTAATGTGAGCGATGAGTGCCCTGGAGGGGGGAGTTCTGTGTGAACACATCCGTGCAGTGCACCCCTCGCTTTGCTCTGGGCACAAGTCTCCTGCTGGAGGCATAATGAGGCATGTGGGCTGCATGCATTCCCCTCTGCCGAGGTCAGGGCCTCCCTACAGAGAAAAAAAGGAGCCCTTGTCTGTACTGCTGAAAAGCAGCTAAAAAGGATGTGGAAATCAACCAAGAATGCAGAGAACTAAGATCTGCTAGGTCCCCCAGCTGGTCTCCAATCTTTGTCCAGTCTGTATCTAGTGGCTCGGGAGCATATTGCTCCTGTGAAACTGCCCCTGGCAAGCACATGGACAAGGCTGCCCACACTGGCTTTCAGTGGATTCCTCCACAAAGCAGTAGCAGCTGTGAACCAGAAGTCACTGATGACAGATCTGGCCTAAAAACAAAAGAGCTAGTTCTGCCCTTAGCCCACATGCTCTCTGCACGTGGAAGCTGACAACTGCCAGACAGCCAAGAGAAAATCCCTTTGTGCAAGGCTTGCTTAAGTGCTTAGGTGATCTTTAGGCAATATGCAATTTATAAGCACCCCTGGAGGCTGTCATTAATTTGGCTAATGTAATTCATGCTCCCACCAGTCTGGAAGGTTTAAATGTAGATAAAACTGCTTCCCCTTGCCAGGTTTAAATCAGATTCTGAGAGAAATCAAAGCAGGGAGTCTTTGTCTTCATCTAAAGTCCTTCCAGTCTGGAAGGAGCTCATGTCTCAGCATGAGCGCTGCTGATTCAGATGAGGTTTTTTTCCAACATCCTGCTTTCAAAAACCAGGTAGAAATCTCTTCTCACACTTGATAATAGAAGGCCCACAAGGGATTCATGTTCCTGGTGATACAGCTACTTTCTCCAACACCAAAATATGCATCCTTCCCTAATTTATTCTTCTTAGAAGATTCCAGAGAGACCAGTGTTGTTTGGAAGATGGTTAGTAGCAGAGTGGTAGTGACTGGTAGTAATCTTTTCAAGTTGGTAACCTGCTCCTCCAGTCAGGCACAGGAGATAAACTCTGCGCACACCTCTCAAGCAGCAAAACTGCTGGCCAGTAGACAGGAAAGGAAAAGCTGGTTCCTGACATTACTGAAGCAGAAAAAAAGGAACCCTTTTAAATCAAACAACATGGAAAAACCTTTCAGACCCCATGTTTATATTATGAGCAGATAAAAGAAACACCTTCTAAAAGTGTTACATGAAGTCAAATCTAGTTATTGAGTGAGATGTACCCTGAAAGCACAATGGTGGCTTCACACCCCAACTGTCTCAAGACATGGGTCTTTTGAAACCTTCTCCAGGGATAGAGTGGGAAAATGGACAAAGTCCTTTGGATGCTAACATCCTTCTCTTGTACCCCTTCACAGCCTGCTTTTGGAAATACTGCATCTGAAGGCTTGTCAGGCCTGGAGGATGAAGATGAGCCCTTCCCCAAACTGCCTTGCTGGGTATTAATGTGTAAAGAGTTTGTTCTGTTCTCTCATCATGCTGCTAATTTGGATGCCATCCTCCACGACTGCACCACAGCCAAGTCTAACAGGGACCCTGACAGGAGCTGGCAGACCACTGCCACTCTCTGCTGTTCCTTCCTTCCAGGTTTAACCTACCATGATCTTCAACTTGGAAGATGCTTCCCAACTTTCTGTGCTGTCCTGTGTGCACCATTCAGGCTGCTGCCACTGTACACTCTCCCCTTCTCACCAGGCACCAAACACTAACTCAGTTTCCCTGGGCTGGGGCTTTTCCCACCCCTGCAGGCGTTGCTCTCAGTGGTGTCTGCGTTTCCAGTTGTCTCCTGAGCAGGTCTGTGCTGCCCTGGTGGCCGCTGCTGGGACAGGGAGACAGGCTGGGTGTGATGTGAAGGGCTCAGGGCTGCCAGCCTCGGCTTGCTGAGCCAGAGCAGCTCCTTGCTGTGTCCCTGCAGTGTGCACAGGGAAGGGCAGGCGGAGAACTCTGGATCCTTTGGATATCATTCCAATAAAGATTTTCTGTTGCACAGAAGCATGTGTTGTTTACTTTCTCAGCCCCTGCAGGGGCCCAAAGTGCAGCACATTTCCCTTGATGTCAGCTCTTGTTACCTTAATGGTTCATGTGAAGTTCACAATGGAAAAAAGGCTCCCATTAAACACCTAGAATTTTAATGTGCCTGGGAAACAGACCCTTCTTTTTGGCCAGGATCAGGAATGAGAGTTGGGTCTTTTTAACAGATATATGTGGGATACTGTCCTTACAGGACTGGACCAGACCCACTGGTTTCTACTTACTGACCCCAAAGAGATGTTTGGAGCAGAGATTTTTGTTCATCTCACTGCTCAAAGCAGGTGCTAGCTGGCTACTGCAGAATTATATCTAGCTCTGTCCAAGAGAAAGAGATCACAATCCATCAGTAATTCCTATATACATTTATCTTAAGTCACGTTTATTTGCAAAAACAAAGGACCTCATTCACGAAGGTATAAACTCAGAATAAATCCTGATGTTGACTTTGAGGTTTCCAATAATGTAAATGAGAGCAGGATCTGGTAGCCACTGTGAATGTGTGGAATGGTTTGGACTAGCATTGAACTTTCTCTCCAGCTTTGTTGGGCCATGCAATTTAACTGTAGCTTGCATACTACATATTCTTCCAAAGGTTGCCTCTCCCAAAGCTGTAATTACCCTCCTACACTCATTGCCTTGGGCTCTACTCTTGGCAGGTAGTACACGCTTACCACAGCAGTACCTTGCATGTACTTCATTAGCAGATCTATTCAGCTTGTTGCAGGCCAAAACCAGCATCTGTGGAATAAAGCCAGCTTGATTATATCAGTGAAGTCTAATGACATGCAAAATACAGTTTCCTGTTACCATTAGTCGTTTGCTTGGTAGTGATTCAGAACTTTCCCATTTTCTGTTGTTTTTGTGTGAGTGACAATGTACATGGGAGCACACTTTCAAATACCCTCACATCAGCACCAAATCCAGGAAAAAATTATACCCTATGGACAAGAATAGTCTTGCTCTTTCTTTAAGAGTTTGGTGCTCCCGCCGAAAGGGAGGTGTGTTCCAAGAGCTGCACTGAGTGCCCCAAGCTGGTGTTGAGCTCGGCTGATTTCAGCTTGCAGGAAATCCCAGTGCAACAAAAGGCCAGAGCAGCAGGCTCCATCTGTCACCTGTTTGCTGTAGCCGTGCCTTCCCGACCCGGTGTGACAACTCATCAGCAAGGCAGGAAAAGGGATACAGCCTCTGTGGATATTTAACAGCTTGCTCTGACCCTAGACAGGAATTCCCTGGAGTGCAATGCATCATGCTTCTTAGCAGTGATTGTGTGCTATATCCTATCAGTGCAGTTATTTAAGTGCTCATGGTACCCAAACTACCCCCCTGTTTCCTGAGAGGTGCTCTGTGCTGCTTTTTAAACTGCTTCTGCTGCAGTGATTAGCGTGTGTTGAATGCAATTCATTAACTAATTAGAAGCAGAGGTGGTGATGTTCTCTCCGGGTTTACCCTCTACATGTCATTGTGGGGGTCCTGTCCTTTCTCCCAAACACACAGAACAGAAACCCTTCTCTTCCTCAGGTGTCCCCTCCACACTACAGCTGCTCACACATTACCCATGCTTGGGCAGTCACTTGCTAAAGTTAATGACCCACAGGCAATAATTAAAGCGATTTCCCTGTGACATTCTAGTAGACCATGTGGATTTATTAGAAGAAAATCCTCACAGGCGTCTGAATGGATTTGCAAATCCAGGCAGCACAGGGCAAATCTAGGATGCCACAGATGCTGCAGTACCTCCTCATTTTACATTTACTGATCTCTGTGCTTTATTGTCTACAAAAATAATCAGTTGTGTTCAGCCTTTCAGACATCATCATATTTGAAACAGCACTTGCCAGTTTAGGGATTTTAAAGAATACTTCTTGAGCCACAGGAGGTCTCACTGTGCTCAGTGATGGATGAGGCAGAGCAAGGAAAGACTGTTGCTTTCTCCCAAGTAATCCATAAAGGGATGTGGGAGCAAGACTGAAGCTGCCAGCTCCCAGTTTCACCAACACCACCACAGACACCTCTGTCCTGCTTTGCTTACACATTTCCCTTCAGGTGAAGGGCATTTCTGCACACAACATTCAGGCTTTAAAACCCCTCTTTTTCTGGAAGCCCAGGCTAATGCCTGCCAGCTGCTAAACACTTGCATGATCCAGCAGTGTCTTCACAAAGCTGCTGTGTTAGCACTAGATTCCTCTGGTCTCAGACTCCCACAATATGTCATGCAATGACTCTGTCCATCGTTCTTTTGAGTGGCAGCTGTTTGAGTGGTCAGGTCACCACTTCCATAATCTGCCCCTGCCCCATACATATGGTTGGCCTGCAAGCAGATTATCTGCAGACTGGATGAGCTCAGTGCAAGAAGATAAAAGTTCCCTAAACCACAGGGCAAGCTCAGGATGGATGGTGGCAAGGCACTGCAGAGCACAGGCTCTGAGCCTGCCTGGGATGGCCTTTGCAGACTTGCTTCTAGCAGGGACTGAAAATCTTGTCTTGAGTCAGTCAGTCTACATGCACCCCCTCAGTCCAGTTCTCAGGCCCTTCACCTGGAAGCTTAAAGGCAGAAAACTAGCAGTGAGATCAGAGGAAAACAGGCAACAAAAACGTAGGATCATCACATATGGACTTACAGCCCTTCTTGTTTTCTCTGAGTTTCAAGAGCTCGGTCTGGAAAACATCTGTGGTGCTTCACCTCACACACAAGTACTGACAGCTCACCCACCGAAGGGGGAATGACCTCCTAACTCAGCTGCAGTGCTCTGGCAGATGGCAAAGATAGGGACACCTCTTTTAGTGAATCACTGCTTTGTGTAGCTGCTCTCAGCAGCATCAGCCTGTATTAGAGATGTTAAAAAAAGTGAGTTTCTTGTAAATTTTCACTGCCTGGGCCAGTCTTGGTCTCAGGGCAGGGCTGTAAGCAAGAGGAAAAACAGGAAAGGCCCCTGTCATGGCTGGGCATGTGAACTGGATGGTACCTGCCCTTCTGAGCAGGAGCCTCATCTCCCACCACGTCTGAACCAGGGCAGTTGTCCCAAAGTCCCAACTCACAATAGCTTTTAAGTCTCACTGATCTCCCGGCTCTTTTTGTTTTGTCTTTTGTAGCTGACTCTATTTCCCCCCATTTTGCTACCTGATGGCCAGGTGCTTTGTGCCTCCTATAAGATTAGGAAATTAACACTTAATTCCCATCTCTAGCATTACTCCCTGCCTAACATAGGGGGTTTGGCAAGAATAACTTTTTTTCTTAATCCTGCATAATCCCTGTCTCAATAGATCTTCTTTTGCAATGCTAAGGATTATTTATACTCAAGAATAGCAATCCGAGGAATTTAGCTGACATGGACCAAAGTCCAAGAAGGAAGAGAATGTGAGGTTTAGAAAACATGAGCTAGGAATCTGAGCATTGAGATGTCAGCAAACAGCTCTTCTCAGATTTTTATAATCTGGAAAGAAGTGAAAAGCATGAAACAGGGTTTAAGATAACCTGTTTTACTCTGAAATGAAGTGGAGAGGACATGTTTACATTTTACCAGAGTGAGAAATACTTGAACTTTTAGAGTTGGATTCTGATCATGCCCTGTGCACACATCAAGAGGCTAAAATAAGGCATGTGATGCAGATGGCCTAGGAAGATGATGACTTCATATTTGGATGCTAGCCTATGTTATGCATAGGGAGGAGTGAAATGTATTCATCAACTGAAAGTATCACCACAATTCAGGATCTGCCATATCATGAAAACATGTCTAAATATGGTGCAGAGATAAGAGAAAGACTACTCAAAACATCAGGACAAATACTAAGGTCTTGTCACAGTTCTTATTCAGACTCACTCCTAGTGAAGGCAGAAGACATCTTCTCCCAAACAACAGTTCAAATGCATTCTAGCTTTGACCCATAACTGTTAAATCCTCCCTTCATTTACCAAACAGCTCCCCTCTTGAAAGAAATGTGCAAAGCAAACTGTCTGCTTTTCATGGACTGCTGTTGGCATGTCTGGAAGTTTTATTTTCAATCCAAAAAATCTACCAGTCCTGGCTAGGATAATAAACTTCTGCAAGTTTAACAGATAAATGCCATGCAATAAAAATATATACATATTCTCTGTTCCCTCCTATCAGTGACATTGTGCACAGCTGTGAGAGTATTCTGACTCAATGAACTGAATTTGTTATTATTTGTAAATGCAACATTTGTAAAATGCAATGTGAAACAGATTTTGCAAGAGGTCAATTCCATGAGTGCCGTATCTTTAGGCAATGACAAGACATGCTGTGATGCATCTTCCATATCTCTGTAATGTTTCCAATACAGCATCAGTCATTCAGAATAGAGGCACCTGTAGGCAAAAGAAAAGCAGTAAACATTACATTTTCCAATGTCAGAAATGCAAGGCTTGGACAAACACACTGTGAGGCTGTCTAGAGGAGGTGAAAGCCTCAGGAATACTTGTTTGCTTGCAGAGAGTGGTAAATTAGGGCATTCCATGTTATAAGAAGCCATCATTCCCTAAGCCACTCTTCCTGAGCCTGCTGGCATGACTGGAGTGCTTCCATGCAACTGAGAACAGGTGGGTTCTCCACGCCTGCCCACACCTGGAATGCTCTGGCTTACCTGCAGGAACTGCTAACCCTTGGTGCTGCCGAGGCGGCTCACTCCAATCCGGTCAAGGGGAACTCCAAACCTCCTCTTAGGCAGCTCAAGCACTTTCCTGCACGAGGAAAAAGAGCAGAGAAGGAGAGAAAAAACTGGGAAAATACATCTATGAACAATCAAAGTGTTACCGCATGTTTGATTCCTCCATTCATCCCACTAACACCTATTGTTCCGATAGAATGGTAGTGCAGGAGTAATCAAAGATATGAGTGTTTAAAAATAAGATGCTGAATTTGTCTTACAAAATACTAGGCAGGAGTTGCCACTGTTTTAAAGACTGCCTGAGCTTCATCTACTATCCCTGTTTTTATTTGGCAGCAAAGAAATAACCTCACAGGTTGACTGCTATTTGTAAAAGAAAGGTAATACACTGCATTTATAAAGGGGAATTGTTTCCTGCACAGTATCCCAAACTGCAGGTGACCCATTAGCTGGGTCTTTGAAAGCTCCAGGGCCAGCTGGGGCTAAGATAAGCAAGCAGGTAGAAAGTATTGTACAGTAATAGTGGGGACAAGTCAGAGAAACCCCAGCAGGATTTTCCTATAAAGTCCCTGGCAATGTACTGTTCATCAAAATTGTATAGTAGCAATCCTTTGATGAGATTGAAAATGTAGAGGTTTTGGGGTTGGGGTTTTTTTTCCTATATAAATTTCCTGGCAATTTGATGAATGAGTGCATGAGCAAAGTGTGAAAGAATTTCTATGCAGAAATACTTTTAGCAGGTTTTTTCAAATATAAAATATGTTTTCCCATCTTAATGCAGTGTTTTTGGAGCAAATTTTCCATGAGAAGAAATTTTACTGTAATTAACTGTGGAAGTGGCAGGATTTCCTGCAGCTGAGAATAACCTCAACTTTTGCCCTCAGAAATACTTGCCAGTGAAATGCAAGTCCAAGAGAAGCCCTGGAAGATTAATTCTTTATCGGTCCTTGTCAAGGAACATAAATAAAAAGAAATTTTGTTCTGTAAGCTGGCAACTGCAAAGTAACAAGCAGAAGAGCCTGCTGTGGTGCACTCAAGCCCAGCTCTGTGCCAGAACTGTTAATCTCCCTCAGTCTGGGGCTCTGCACACCCCACCCAGAACTGCGTATTCCACAGTCTCATCTGAGCAGGCTCCTTCCCTCACACCTCCGGGGCACGGGCTGCAGTCCAGATGCATCACTCCAGCATCCACAGCCCCACTGACCCTTTTCTAGCTGCTTTCCCGTTCTGAGTGGCAGAACGGGAATGGTTGGTGCATCGCGAGTGCAGGGGGCACCACATCAGGGAGCAGGGAGCGTGTGGGGATCGGCTGCGGGAGAGGAGAGGGAGCCGTGTGTCCCATCCCTCCTCAGCCACCAGCGCACCCAGCAGCGCCGCTCGGAGCCACAGGGACAGCAAAGGCGAGGAAAGGCAGGGGCGGATCCCCAGGGGCAGCCCTGTGAGTGCAGCAGCTTCTGCCGGTTTCTGTCAAAAGGCACAGCCTCTTTCATTGCATCCCTCTGATCTGATGCTGCTATCACACTATCGCTGCAGTGAGCGAGGCAGCTCAGGTGGTTCTAATAAATGGCTCAACCCCAAATTTAAAAGCTAATCAACTCCCTCGAAGTGATAATCTAAATGCAAAACTGCAAACCGTGCTGACGATGCTGGGAAAGGGGCAAACTTGTGCAGTGTGTCACTCCCTTGCATGAGCTCATTATTCACAGACAACGTGTGAGAAAACTTGGACAAGTTTTCATCACAATTTCCCCTTCTCTTTGTTTGTTTGCTTTTTGTTGCTGTTTTTTGTTGTTGGGGGGGTGTGTGTGTGTTTCTTTGTTTACTTTTCCCCTTGTACTGCACATAGAATGAAAGAAGATTTCCATCCAAAAAACATGAGAAAAATTTGGAATACCAAGTACCTAATTTCAAAAATGACCTTTTATTTCTTCTCCTGGAAAAGGGAAAACACACTAAAAAGCAAATGAAGAGTGAGCTGACTTTGATCTGTTGAAGAGACATAGGGAACAGAATAGTTCTACTTAAGGTTTTAAGAATTTCTTGTTTTATCACTTTTGGCTGGAGTCAAACAGTCCTAGTGGCAGACTGGGTAGATAAATGGAAGAACAACAAGAAAATATTGCAAAACTGTGTTTGAAGAAGGTACTTGTAATATTGACTGGCTCTCATGAATACTTTCCATTTCCAGATTAAGATTTAAGCATGTTATTAAATACTTTGTGGCATCAGGGATTCCATCCAAAAGAAGACAATTACCAGAACAACAGAACAAGACAGCAAAACTCTCTCAGATACAGGGAACAGCCCCCAGAACTTTGCCCCACACTCCCCGTCACTCCCCAGCCCTAACAAACATCATTCTTTGCTTAGTCCTCCTATAAACATGTTTATCTTCAAACACATGCTATGAAGTGTTGCTATATAGGTTAAATCCTAACTTATCCAAAGCTGATGGAAGTCTTGAAGTTCATTCTACTGTCTGCCTGCCCATTTTCATGATGTGTTCTTCATCTTGCTATTCAAAACATGCACACCACCACACCTTCTTCCCACCCCAGTCTCAGGGGCACCTAGCCCTGCCCCTCTGCTTTTTAACCTCAGGCATATTTTTGCTTTAAATAAGCTCATGATCAAAAATGTAGTTTTAAACTGAATGTTAGTTCCTATCTGTGGAAAGAAGTGTACTGAAAATCACATACACTTGAATATGCTCTGGTAGATGTTTGGCACCCTAGGGATAAATGAACTAGGGCATGCATTGCACATCCCAGCTGAGGGGTGACACACTGCGCAGGGGCACCTCACACTGAGCAGCAAACCTGCTGGTGGCTAAAGCTAACCCATCAGTGTCCAGAACACCTACCAACAGCTTTTTTACACATTTATCACTGGCAGTAGCATTTAAGAGTTTACCTCTGTTTGCCTTTAGCATCCACAGAGGTTGATGAAATTCTGTCAATTGGGGAGCCAAATCCGGGGAAGCTTCTCTTCTTCTTCGTCTCAGTCACCTCGTTCTCCAGGGACACCAAGTCATCAAGAAGGAACAGTTTGGCTGCCAGGTTGGTGGCTGACTTCTCTTCACTGGCAATGGGATGTGTCCCCATGTTCAGAGCAACCGAAGGCTCCACAGGCTGCAAAAGAAAAGAGTAAAATTTCAGTTTGTTGGCTGCTCGAGTACCCCAAAAAATCATTTTAATCAGTGTCATAGCAGCAGTCCTATAAATACAGAACTATCAGGACATTGAAATTGGGACAATGTTTTAAAACAAAGTTCCTTCTGTGAAATGCAGCCATTTTCCACACACAGGATTTTGCCCTCAAAGTCTGGGAAATTTCTTTTTACAGAATTGAACTTGCTTTCATTATTATTGCAAGAAATATTAAAATTTATTACTTCACAAAGCCTATTTCTGCAGGCCATCCCACTGTGCCTATCTCAGCACTGTGATCAGTATCACTTATAGCATGAGCTGAGTAATTTAAGCCTTCTAAAAAAATGCAATCACCATTGCATGGCTCCAATATCCATCTTGATAGTTTCAAGGAAATTGGTTTTTGTTTTTTTTAAATGAATGCTAATAAGTAGCAATGAAACCTTATACAGAATTTTCCATTCAAATCTTAAAAAATAATTAATCATTATGCAAAACGTATCCCAAAATAAACTTGCTCAGCACGGACATCCAAAGAATTTATGCAGTAACACTACCTGGGGAGGAGGAAAAAAAGAACATTCTGTTGAATTGACACAAGAGTTTGAACCTTAGTTATGACATAAGGCTTAACACCATTTCAAAACCAGACTCTGCTATCAGAATAGCTGAGATTATTGGGGTCTATCAAGAAAGAAATGAAACAAATCAAAGTGAAATAGTTGCTTTGTGTATAACAGAAAGAAATACAGGGTAGCAGCTAATCTACAAAAGCAAGCCCAAAGCATTCTCTCTTTGGATGAGATGTTTGCCTCCACATGGTCTTCACAGAATTGGATAAAAACATTACAACTGATGCCATAAAACAGATTTTATTCTATCTTTAGAAGCACACCACTATCTTTGTTATCTATAGAGAGTGGGTTTAGTACACATCGGAAGGAAGGGATCACAAGGACGTTGCAATATCCTTGTCTACTTCAGTGCACACCACAGTTGTAGTGGGGATGTTTCCCACTACTGACAGGTGGTATAAACAGTGATGGAGTGTATAAAACTGTGGCCTTTATATGAGGAGGAGCACATGTCCACAATGATCACACAAATGATGTAGCACCATTGATACTTTTGTAAAGGATCTCATGTTGTCCCCTGACTCTACTTTTTGAGAGCCTCAGGTACACAGAGCAGTCCTTTCTGTTCTCCTTCAGGGTTATAAAACTTTCATAGAAGCTTGCAACAGAATGACACCCTTAAAACAGACTGAACTCTCCCTTCTGGTTACTGGGGATAAATATCTACAATAACACTTGAAACTAGAAGGTCAAAAATAGCCTCTGCTCTTGAGGACCTTGCAATCCCACTTACTTTGTCTTCACAAGTTATAATAGAGTTGTAAGAAATAAAGAGGCAGCTAAAATGATAATCAGAAGTAGAAAACAGTTTTCCTATGGTGTACCACTGAAAAAAGTACAACTTCACAGCTAAGCAGAGATGAGTGGGTGCAGGTTCTATAGTGGAGGGTTTATAAACTTATGAACAGCAAAGAAATGAATAAAGACTAGTAATTTTTTCCTCAAGAAAAAGATCTCCTCAGTCCACCCAGTGAATTCACCAGATGGTGAATTTAAAATAAATATAAGGAGTTACTTTTTAACACAGCATGTAGATGAAGGGGAATGCGTTGCCAAAGGACGTCATGGATACTGAGACTTTAAACTGGTTCAAAGACAAATTCTGGCCCATCAGCAGCTAAAACCTGTCCTGCTCCTGTGCAAGTGTCTAGATTGAAAAGTCTCCAAAGATGTTCTGTTTTTATATTCTTTCCACAAAAATCTATCACTGGTAAGGGCAGGATACCAGGTCTCTATGGCACCAGAGCAGCAGCTGCTGCATAATGATTTTGTTTAATCAGGTCATCCTTACATGAAGGCAGAGAGCAAGGCAGAAGGATCCATCAGTATTCTTCAGCAGGCACCTAATGTTTAAGCTGATCTTAAACCCATGTAAAGACCTTGCAGCCAAACAGTGCTACTTTGGTTAAACTTTTAGATACTTGATTTTTTTTTTTTCCATGGCGTGAAACCATTACATAAATACCTTTCCTGCCAAATCTGCCTTATGTCAAGATGACATAAAAATAGGGAATGCAGTAGAAGTATTTTCAGGTGCAACCTCTACATATCATCCCGGGTGAAACATGAGAAAACTCTCCCATTTTATCTGCTGCTTTCCTTTGCAAGCTCAGGCAAGTGACCTTGCTCCTTCCCCCTCCTGGTCTATTCTGTCTCCTGTAATTTGTAACTTCTGTGCAGGTGATCTTGTCTCAGGGGTCTCCTTATGGCTTCTGAAATCCGCAGCCTTCTCATGCTATTATTTGTCTGTAAGAAGAAGAATTAAACTTTTTCTTCAGTGTTATAGAAGTTTGCCTTCCCTCCTGCCATTACCTCCTTCACGAAGATCTCTATCCACTGGACAATGGAAACACACAGGAAAACCCCTGGTGTATCAGGAGAGGCTCTGAGAATTTGGGTGAGACTTCCTTCTGTCTGTCCCCCCAGAGCCAAGCAAATTGCATCTCTCTCTTCAGGAGGCCCCTCCTCGGCCCTTACAGAGTCAATACTGATGCTTCACCTCCCAACAGTGTTTGGATACCCTGGTGTCTTCCACACTCTGCAGCCAAAAACACCCAAGGAAGAGCAGTTATGTGACAACCACCAGAAACTTTCACCTACCTCTGGAGCTGCCTCTGCAAGGAGCACAGAGCTGGAGCTCCACCACAGCAGGACAAGCACAAGGGCCAAATGCACCACCATGAGCTGGAACTGCAGCATCTGCAAAGGAGAACAATCTGTTAATGACTCCACAGCTGCATCCCCGAAGGAATGTTGCTCCAAAGGTCTTAAAGAAGTAAAAACAAAGGGAGACTCTTCCCGTGGCTGTTCATAAATTTTATCTGATGGAATCACTGCATAAAACTCAGCAACCAGATAATGCCAGCTGAATACTCTTCACCTTTGCATGAAGAATCAGCTCCCTCCTCTGGTCCTTTACAGCCCTGCCAATCTTTTGATTCCTTTCTGCACAGTGATGCAGGCCTTGCACTGGTAGCAGTGGGGAATGAAAGCTTGCATTAAAACTAGAGGAATCAGATGCTCACTTGCAAGCAGGGAGACTTTGTCTTGTAGCCACCCAGCTAGACCCTGACCTCCCCACGGGCTGCAGAGGTACTTAAAGCTGTAACAGAAATCATACACCCCTCCAGCAGCATTCTGAAGGCAAGGCTGCATTTTGCTAGTCCTCAACACAATCCAGTGGGAGCCACAACTTCCAGTGGGATCCCAGGATGAAATTATCCATGCACCTGAGGAAAGCTTGCACGTGAATGTGTTCTCAGACTGGAGGTGGTCTGACCACGTGTCATAGCTGCAGAACTGCAGATGCCTACCAAGCCTTTAAATAATGCAGGGGGTTTTGGGAGGCTCAGGATTGGGAAGCTGCTCTTGCCATGGGTTTAACTTACATTGTTTAAGCTGTTGTTTGGACCTAGATCTTAAAACCTGATGTGCCTCCAACTCACCCAGATGGGAATATTTCAGCTGATGTTCACAAGAGCTAGGCTGGAGCCTTAGTGCCAAAGGCATCTGCTAATTTGCTGATTTCTATGTCTCCAGGTCCTGCCCCAGAGAATAATTCCAACTCTGATTCTGCCATGCTTTGCTGACACTCCACTTGGCAAAAGCAGAAATACTAATAGTGTACATGTGTGCATATATAATTTTTTTATTCTTGTCCATAAGAGATGTGCAGTTAGGAAGAAAGCTTCTGGTTACTCTGTAGGGGTGAGGCAGGCAGTTCACTGGAATCAAAGGACAAAGTCAGAGCTCTAAGCCAGGTAGTACCACTGTCTCAGTCCGACAGCAACAGCCATTGCTTGACATAAACACAAGGGTCTGTCTGGGTGTTTTTAAAGCTGTAACCCTCTACAATGTATATTTTTGTATGTGGGTGTGCATTGAAATTTGAAGTAGCAGTCTACTACCTTCACAGGTAACCACATCCTGATTATTTGGATACAGAGATGTAAAAATAAATGGCAAGGTTAAAAACACGTGTTTATTATGGTTTAAGATGTGTGCTGGTATTCATTCAACCCAAAGACTAAAGAGCTAAAAATAGCCACTGGTACACTAATCAAAATAAACACTAAGGCACCTGCAACACCAAAAACATTTGATTAACTGGTCAGAACTCGACGCCAGTGAAATTAGAAGCAGAGGAAATCATAAGGACTTAAAGCTTGGCTCCACTTCCCATAGAAATAAGCAGTTAAAGAGGTGGTGTCACTGACTGAGAGCAAAGTCCAGCAAGATCCTGTTGTGCTGATTTTTGTGCAGTGATGGGACCAAGGCAGGGTTACCATAGTGGAGCAGTTTAGCTTAGAAAAGCATTTGTAAAACTAATGGTACAGCGAGGATTATGTAAATACAACTAAAATCACATTTTCTTCTGCCAGTCTAGGGCTTCATTTTCCACCTTCAGCCGTGTCCTAGGACCTTAGCTGTTAAAAGCAGTTATTGGTTTTTCTCTTTGAGTTCATTTGTTGCAATGGGCCAAGCAGAGCCCTCCAGACAAAAAGGGGCTTTCCCAGCCCTGCACTGGCTGTTGCTGCACCCCATCCATATCTCACCTTAACACATTCCAAGAGAGACTTTTAGAGAGGCTTGACAGTATTTGTTACTGAAGGAGAATAAGCAAAGCTCTGACAAGCTTTTCAAGATGCACCCTTACTCTATTTATTGAATTTCCACCCTTCCAGAAAATTCTTCACCACCAACTTCACAGAGCTAGGCCAGGGGATTGGTGTATAATTCCATGTCTTTATTATCTCAGGGTTTGGTGTTATCTGACATAAAATATGGTTTACCCTTCTCTAAATGTAATTGCAAGTCTGAAATTCAGACATATTTATGTGTCTTAGTGATACTTCAGCTTGAAATGTGTCAAAACTAAAATTCCTCATATAATTAGGTATCTTTGTTGCAGGTCCAATTAAAATAAAATTAAAGAGAAAAGAAAGAACAGTATTCTACCTTATCAAAGCAGGATAAACATACAAAATTTTACTTAGGAATCTGTGCAGAACCATTTTCCAAGAAAAGATCACAAGAAAGCAAAACACTTTACCAAACAGAAACTGTTAAGTCTCCAACATCAAATCAAAGAACTTAAAAGATGGTTTTCTTTTAAAGAAAAAACAAAACCCAAAATGACATCCTGAAGATAAGTGGGCTGAACAAACCCCAGACAGAATGCAATTCATCACCAAGCTCCAAACCCATTGCCTGTCAAAAACGGTAACAGCCATCATTGTTCTTACCCATTTGAACTATGATATTTCACATTACTGTGGAGATTACTCTGCAAGCATAAATCACAAGGGCCTTATTTTTCTTACTGGCCTGTTAGCAAGAGAGCCGAGGCAAGACATCATGCCTTGCACTGCAATCCTTCACTCCAGCTGCCAGTGCGTATTGATGACCGTGCTCTGCTTGTGGCTGCAATGCCAGCGTGGGACACGCCCGAGTCACCGGCACACGAGGGCCTTGCTCTTGCAGGGAGCACCTTGTGCCTGAGCCCAGAAACCCCCGAGGTTTTGTCCTGGATGCTCCCAAAGTGACCTGGTGCAGAGCCAAGGCATGACTGTCCCATGGGCACTGGGAAGCTCCTGGAGGGCATCTTCAGCCTGCAGTGCTTCTCTTGTATGAACACTGGTTGCGCTGGGAAGCCCTCATCACTTGGTAGCCGGGAAGGTCTCTGGGACCCTGCAGGTTCCAGCCAGCTGGGGGAATCACAGCTGTGTCTCCAAGCCAGTTACTGAGCTGTTCTGTTGCTGCTCCAGAGCCACAAAATACAGTATTAACTGCTGCTACCTATCTTAATCAAATTGATTAATCAAATTGAGTACTAACCGTGGCCTCGCTATGTTCACATCACACACCCGATGGGAATATACCATGCACAAAAAAATTATGATGGATGATTATCTTACCAAAAGAACAACTTATAAATGGCTTGTGTGAAGCTCTAAGAATAAGCCTGCTCCTGCTGAAACAAATTTGCCTTCCTTTTAAAAGTTGTAAAATGGCTCCTCTGACCATATATTTCACCAGAAAGCAAAAAATATGCCCCTGCCAGCAGTTCTAGTGATTTCAGAAACTGCTGTGCATCTCAGGTACAATTTTGTAGTCATGTAAGTGTCAAAGGGAGAAAAATCAAAACGAATCCCACCCTCAGGCAAAAAAAGCAGAGCCCAAAAATAGGTTAGAGGGGTGTTTTTGTTCTCATCCCACAGATGAGATATGGAGCACGTCTCACATATTGCTTTCTAAAAGATGCTGAAGCAAGACATTGAAGCATGGGACTTCTGTGGCAAAATGAAGTGTAAGCTGCCACTGTCAGACCCTTTAATAATGTGTTTCCTGGAGTAAGTGTAGATTTTTAAACAATATATTATTAGACACATGGTACAGACACTGACAACTTCTACAATGTAAATTTCTCTCTATTTTCAGTTTTCTGACCATGTAGATAAATAGATGCAGATAGGTTTCATCTGATGGAACCAGAGAGAACTTAAAATTCACAAACTTATGCAAGAGGTATATGACTAGTTATTTTGAGAAAAGGCCTAGGTATTTTTGTGTCCCAGATTTTTTGTCAGAGAGTATCTCAAGGCCAAGGAAGTTCCACTTTCTGAAAATGAAGTTCCTTAAAGGTTTCTCAAGGCAGTCAAGATTCCTCATTGATTTTCAAAATCTTCATTTCAATAATTGCATTCCCTGTAACATGATTTGCAGGGCTTGGCCCTGACATGTTTTCATGTCACCACGATAGTCACCTCTGCCTGTTTGACAGCTCTGCTTTTGCTCAGAGGATGCTCAAGCACACAGCTGTGCCTACCACTTGTACTCAGATAAAACACATTCAGCATGGTTTAGGAGCTGCAGGGCTTGGTTGGACTCTGCACTGACCCTTCCCACACAGGACACAACATCTGTGGGAGCAGCACTTGCATCATGTGAAGAAAGGATGGAAAGGTGACCCTCTAATTCCTATGCAACCTCTAAGAAGTGCTTGAATGAACACAGCCCTGCCAGGGTACCTTTGCTGAACAGACACAAGCATGAATCAGGAAAAAATAAATTGACTAAGGTTGGCAAACACTTGTGAAAGATCAATCAGTCATGGTTCTCATCTCTTCCTTTGGAAAAAAGGGCATGAAAGCAAATGTCCATGCAGAACAAACGAGGACACTTTTCTTTAGAGTGTGCAGGAAGAACACAAGTTGGACATCTTGCAAAGCTGACTACACTGTGTAATAAAACCATTTATAGCAACAGATTTTATAAAAACCCCAAACTCATATAAATACCATAAAAGTAGGAGACCGTGAAGCAGGAGACAACCAGAAGTGATAAAGCCCTTCTGGAAGCTGAGGGGCTATTGAACAATAAGGAAGCTATGAAGTGTAAGAAAATATCTCTTGTTGGGGAAAAAACTATTTGCACCTTTCCTCAGTAAGATAATTGAGTAGCTGCAGTATTCCTGGTATGTGCAATGGAAAACAAAACATTATTAGACTATTCTTCATTGCCAGCAAACTCTCAACCCTACACTATTTATATGTGTACTGCCTAAACATGCCAGCTTTTCTTAACATATCTAACAACTCGACATTCAGCCTTCCTTCATCTTTAGCACAAGAATCAAAAACTATTCATTGTTAGAGTGCCATCTTCAGCATTTAGTGCAAAAATAAGAAATCAAGAAATAGATTGTGGTTTTTTATATTAGAAAAATAATTTTCTTTCTAACAGCATTGAAGTGAGAAGTAGATGATCTTCACACCTGGCCTAAAGAGCATATCGGCAAAATATCAACATAAAAATATAGAACATTTGAAGTCTAATAAAAATATCCTTCAAAACAAGCTTTTAAGAGACAAGAATGGCATTGGAATTTCTTAACAAGATTCAAGCAGTGATACTGATTTTCTGGATAAACATTTCAATGTTCTGATCAAGGATATTACTTGAAGAAGAATAGTCTTGGGGAAGATGCATTGCAAATGTAAATTAGAGAGTAACCTGTCTCTCTGAGTTAAGTAAGAAGAAAAGGAAAACTGCAAGCACTTGCAATCTTTGCCAGGGTCTAACAAGAGAGCTCTTACAACAGTTGTACATTTAATTTGCTATTTAAGAAGCCCAGACAGGCATACTTGTCATTCAAAGAGTGAACACAAAGCCCTAATCTGCTGAAATCAGTGTGGCAGGTATTTATAAATACTGAAGAATGCCTGGTCCAACCAGATTTATTTTTCAGTTTTCCCATAATTTACACCAAAGATTTGCCTGGAGTGAGCTGGGGTTTTGCCTGGTATTCCACAAGATGTTCAGACTATTTTACAAGAAAAAAAGATTGAGCTGCATTTTGAATACAGGTGAACAGAGACAGATAAATGCAATAATAAGTTTCCTGAGTGAGTCTGTGGGCAGAGGCACAAAATGTCCTCTCAGCTCCTCAGCTTTCAACTCTGCACTCCCCAGGAGAGGACAATAATTTCAAATTGAAAAACCAATTAAGGAAAGCTAAAGGCACTGCGTGCTAGTACTTCAAAAATTAGTGGATTCTGAAGTTTACTGTAGCCTCTGGACATCTAAACCAAATGTTATTTGCATGTCTTTACTTGTACAACTTCAGTGTGGGAGGAAAAAAAACAGTGAAATAGTTTTGAACTCAAAATGGAGAAATTACAATGACTATCACAGAATCAGAGTCTGCCTTCACTTACAGTGGTACAAGGCTGAAGTAGTCAGATCACTGGATAATGATAATTACTCTGTTAGTGTAGAAATGTTTTTGTAGTTATTGTATTATTGCAGGAATGCAGCAGAATCTGGATCAACATTTGTCTATTACGGGATATAATAAAAACCTTTTGGAGATCCAACAATTAAATATTTTTCTAAATAATTTATCTCATGTTTCACAATATATTAGATGCAGTAAATTTGTCTAGCACATATGATATTTAGTAATGCAAAAGAATTATTCTGTCATAGCTCTTCAGCTTATTTTAAGAAGTAATATCAATTTGACAATAGCATGCACAAAGGAAAATCCATAACAATATAAACAGACAGCAGTTTACTGCAAAGTACTGCAAGAGCATGAAAGTAACTTGTCACTGTTGTAAAATGCACTGACACATTCTGTTTAAATATTGTCTGGTTAACTGAAGGAGATCAGTTTCCACTGAATATTATTAGTTCAGTTTTACTACCAAAAATATTAGGTCGTATTATCTTAATCCCAAACTGGAAAAAGTAGCTGTGCTTGTCTCATCAGACATGGGCATCTTTATACCTTGTGCATGCCTGTTAATTAAAAAAAAAATTGAAAAAAAAGTAAAAGGAAGAAAGCTCAGAAGGGAAGAAAGTTTCTGTAAACAGAGCAGAAGACACAAAACATCCCCAGCACATTCTGTCCTCACTCCTCTTACCTTGTATTGGATGCAAGCAATCCCAGCTTTAATGGTACTGCTATGTTCTTCTTCCTAACTTATCCTTAATGTTCAGCTTTCTTTCAGAGTTTTTATAGTCTCTGGTGTAGGCTACAAACTCCAATCCCTGCCTTTGCTTTCTCTTACATCATTTCTAAAGATTTTCCACTGATCCTTGCCCTAAACCTTTCTCTGTCCTGCACTCTCACACACATACTTGCCTCACATTTTTTATATTTATTGTTGTGATCAAAATGATTAGGTTATAACTAAGGGTCTAGGGTTTTGTCCTGTTTTTTTTTTTTTTCCCTTTTTTTGTTGTCATTTCAAGATTCAAACAACCATGGGAATGAAAAGATTTTCAGCAGCATCACCATTCCTCTAAACTCTCAATTTTGTAAACTGCAGTACAGAAACCTGATGTCCTGAGTTGTTACTGAGGTTTTTTTAAACTCTATTTCCTGGGAACATCAGAAAGACCATATTAGCTTCAGAAAGAAATGAGTGTGTTTTTAATAGACCAACATTGTTGTAAGTTAAGCATTAGAAAAGGAGAATGCTTTGTAAAGCAAGTGACAAAAACTGAAGCCTTTCAGAGGCTTCATTTCTATTATTGAAAAGTTACTGAATTGTAAAGTATGAGCTGTGGAGATGCCTATCTTCCCTAGGCAGTACCAGAGGACTCATTTCTTTCCCCGTTTGCCTCCCTAGATAAGTTTTTTTGTCCCTTTTTTAAAATATCAGGTTTTAATCGATTCTTGGAGCATTTGTAGACCTGTCTTGGGGTTTGAAATTCTAACTGGTGCAGAGTCCTTAACAGTTAATTCATAGCACTTTTATTCCCTAAGTAGATAGACATAGAACTTTCAAAACAGCTTTTTACTCTTACTTGCCAAAACTTCTTCCTACAAGCAACGGACAGTAAAAGGAAATTTGCAGTATGTGGGAAAAAACTGCCAGCCAGGGAGCAAAAGCTTTGATTCCATCTTCTGCCTTGATCAAAGCGATTAGAGAAAAATAAGAATTTATCCATATTGACGCAAACAAGTACTTCTGCCCCGTCACTGGAGATGTTTCAGGCCAGGCTGGATGGGGCTGTGAGTAACCTGGTCTAGGGGAAGGTGTCCCTCCCCATGGCAGGGGGGTTGGCACTGGATGATCTTTAAGGTCCCTTCCAACCCAAAGTGTTTTGTGTTTCTACAACATCTCTCAGTACAGGCAGATCTGGGACTGTGGCCTACAGCAGAGCTGCAGAAACACTTGTTGGCCATGCGAGCACCCACAGCAGTGTCAGGCAGGCTGAGACCCTTCTCCACTGCAGGACATTAACAGAGCAGTGATGGCAGCTGCAGAACCCAAATGGGCTCTGTAAGTACTGGAAGAGCCAAACACCACCAGACTGCTGAAACACAGTAAAAATGCTGCTGCGGGAAGAGAACTGGACTGTGGTCCATTTTACTGCATTTAGGTGATGGCTTGTCACTGGATGTCCAAAGACGAAACAGAACTTGACTGATGTGTCTCAAATAAGTGAGCAGGATCTCAGGGGAAAAAAAAAAAAAGAACCACAATCTAACAGCCAAGTATGATTAGATTTATGGAGTACCTTAGTTACATATGACCACCAGGTGCTGCTGACCAGCTGCTGCAGCTCCTGGAGATCGGTTTCTTCTTTCTTCTGTTGGAAAGACACAAGGTGGCACTCAGAGGCATTTACTCCTCTTGGGAGTTTTTACAGGTCCTGTCTTAAGCTCTTCAAGCAGAATCTCTGTGGGACACTTGGTGCTGATGTGGCTGGTAGGAGCCCTGGGCTGTGACACCCGGTGAGCTGCCAACAAAGAGCTGAGTGCTGGCAGCGAAGGTGTTTTGGTGTTTCACAACACAGGGGGAAGTGTGGAGAATGGCAGAGACTCAGCTATCTAGAACTCAGCACCTCATCAGAATGATGGGTGCAGGGTGGGCTCAAGAAAAAGCAGGAGAAATGCAGCTACATTGTAAAAGGATGTCTAAGACATGGCATCAAAATTTTCTTTTATGCTCTCCACTGATCAGTGATACCATAGCAAAGCTCCAGCCACTTCTCTTCCACCTTTTGGACCTACTCTGAGGCTGACGCTCTTCCTTTAAGACAAGTTCTTTTCTAATTTAAAATTTATCACTGCATTCTTCCTAAGAAATCTAAAAGATTTCAGAAATGGTTGCTGATACACACAACCGTCATCAGCTCAGATCTGGGTAATTAGTCATCTTCACGGGCTACTGATAACCTTAGAACAGGACATATGCTACCAGCACACATATTGTTTTTCTCTCTAGGGAAAAAGAAACTCCAACAAGCAAAGCAAACAAACAAAACAAAATAAGAACTACTACTAGTAAAAACAAATAGCGTGTTAGAGTGTTAACATTTTATTTTCTGCTTTAAATTGACTTATATTTAGTAACAACTTACAGGTACCTTTTGGACACCTTCTAGTGAAGACTGCCAAGGAAGCTTCCCAGACAATGAAAAAGCTATATGGTGGTTACTCTGCTGGCAGAGCATCTGAGGAACAAATATCCTCAACACTACTGTGGTTTAATTATACTTCCAGTATAATTAAGTTAGGGTAACCAAGAGTTTGGAAGGAATCTTTATTGTCTTAACCATGAATGAATGAACAAATATAATGTGATTTTTCTCAGCTATGAAGATAAAAGAAAATGAATTGGATGAGGTAAGGACACAAGAGACAAAGCTCTTCCTATTACCATCCAAGAGAAAGACAAATTTGCCTCCCTACTGCCCTCATGGTCTAACAAGAATTTCTGTAAATCTTTCAACACTAGTTTGCAAATCAGTTGAGCTGGCTCAGTGTTTTCCGTAAGCAGACAAGCTCTGATTCAGAAAGCAGGAGTTAGCAGGGCTTCATTTGTACAAGCATTGAGCAATCTTGCTCTTCAGCACCCTTGTTTGTGGAAACAGTGTTTGGGGTTGTCAGACCTTGTCTTTAAAGTCTTAGGAATGGCACATGAATGCACATGCTTGCTCGTTTTGCACTTTTAATCTCTCCCACTGAAACACACAGCAGTGCTGTTACATCCCTGAGGTCTAAATCACAGGAGCCTCCTCGCTCTGTCACTAAATTGTCCCATGGGAACTTTGCCTTCCAGCCTCTTCAAAGTGTGTGACCCTGTCCCCTGACCACTGATTCCTCACACAGCATCTGTCATTTACAGATCAACATGAACTGCGTAGGGTCCAGCAGGTGTTATGGCCAAAGCAGCAGACCTGTCCTCAGGAATTTTTGATTGATCTGGCATGGAGTAAAGGCTTGTGACTTGAGGCATTCTGATCACTGGGATTATTCACATTTTCACTGAACACTGTGTCATCAGAAACAGTCCAGCTCTGGGTTTACATGGGAAATAAACACAACATTGAAGTCAGCAAAAGTGGACATTTTTTTTTTCTTTAAAGGTTTACCTGCCCCAAAATTCCAAGAAATAATCCAAGATCTTTTTTCTTTTCAAATTAAAAACTATATATTTTAAAATAAAGAGCTTATTTTCACAAGCCAGGTGCTCAGCTGATACTGATTCACATGGCTCTGAGATAAACAACTGAGATATACTAAATTATGGTGACTTCAATTTATTTTTCTTTCTTGAGACAATAAACTCTTCAGATAAAATTGGCCCAATGCTGGCACCAGTCTGAAAGGGGAATAGCATTCCACCAGATTAATCAACTCCAATATTTTACAGCTACATTACTGGTACAAGGAGAACATCCAACATTACTTTTGTTGCATTTACATTCTTATCTTGTCTAGAGAAGGGGAAACATTTTAAAATAACCACCCCAGGTTCTCAGTCAATACAAAAGAGAGAATTTCAGAAACCAGGCTAATTCCCACCTATTCGCATGTAGATATACAGAGCCAGAGAGCAGATGACTCACTGTAAGACAGACTATGGAAAAGAGACCCTATATTAACAAAGTGCATGAATGTTTTCCAATAGAAGGTATGTTCTACCTTGGAAGGAAAAACTATGTTAAGACAGTTATTTTTAAATCTGCAAGCTATCAAAGTAGGTTTTGCTGTGTCACTTCCATTTAAGATGACTCCTTACAGCTAGATAGAGGTGGAGAAACAAAACCCACAGAGTGAAGGTAGCATATAACACTGAAGACAGTAACATTCTTCAGGAATGTTAGGCTTCCTACTAGCAATTTCTATATATGTACTTTTTAAAAGTCCTTTGTGCTGGAACTATGTGCTTGTTGGTAGGTGTCATGACATTTGTGAACCCATAAAAAGCTCTCACAAAACAAAGCAAAAGTCCCAAAAAGGACAGCTTCTTGAAAGGCAAGGTTTTTCTGTAGCAGGCATTCTATGATGCAGAAGGTTGTAGTTGGAAATAAAAGATGTTTTATCTCTGGTGCCCATGCCATTGGCTCCCAGCCCAAGATGGACGTGAGGAGTGAGGACGGCCAAGAAAAGCGACAGGACCTTTTGTGCTATGGACTCAGTGGTCCATGAGCTAATGGACAAGAGGTAACAAAAACACACAGATGTCTCAAAGTACCAAGCAAATGGTAACAGCCCTGGGCCAATGTCAGCCTGGTCTTGACTCAACTGGTAACACAGAGATGAAAATGAGTAGATTGTATTTCCATCCCCTCTGACTATACTTCCTGGAGTCAATACTAAACACCAAGATAACAAACTGGGAACCAGCCCCATCTTTCTGTCCTCAGAGTATTGATGTTTTCACACTGCCTGTCCTGTCAAAGACGTGTGTGCTGATGTCCCCCATCACTGAAACAAACTCTTTGTGGCCCACGAACCCTTGTGCCACAGTACATAAAGCACAGAACAGCAAAGTGTGCACCTTGGCTGCTGAGCACACAGCTCAGCTCCACAGCCAAGTACAAACATGGCCATGTAGCACAGCACTGAATGTGTACCATCAGCTCAAATTTAGATACGCTCAAAGAAGAAAAAATGCGTCTGCTCTGAAACTCTGTCCTCACCTCACGCTTTTTTTTAAACACCTGTTCGCCTGTTCTATTTCTGTGCAGAGCTGAGAAGTACAGCAGAGTTTGATTTACTGGCATCAGGAGAAGAGATACAGAAGAACTAAAGAAAGCAGCTAATCAACAAAATGACAACAGTCACAGGCAAGAAGGGGAAGGCTAGTGACATTCCTCAGCCGAATCCAGAGGTGTGGAAGCTGGGCAGGGCCGCTTGTGGACCACAGCATCACAGGATGCTGCAGGAAATCTCACTGCCAGTTTCTTAGCTGACATGTAGGTAAGAGAAGATGAAGTCACATGAAAGGTGGGGCTGGGAAGCTCTTTCTCTGTGGAAACAACTCCTGCACTGAATGATGCTATTAATGAAGGTTCTGTCCCCTCGTTCCTGGTAAGCCCATCCCTGGGATGGTGGCTTGCACAGCAGGACTGTGTTGGGCTGTGCTGGAAGCCAGACAGAGCAAGCTTTTAGTGTAAATCCAGGAGTTTGGAGCAATTTTTGCTGGCTGATTTGATTTTTTCCCCACTTTACTCTGGTTTAAATGTGCTTATGGAATAGTTGCTTCAAGGGACAGCACAAACCAATGCTGTTGTAGAAACGAAGGTCTCTGGTATTTCTGAGAATTAACGATCTCACAATAGTTTGTAAATTCATGGTAATGCTTGAGCCAAATTCTGGTATGTTACTTGCCCACTTCAATTCCTCTGTCACTTCATCTGGACAGAGATCTGTCTCTGCTAGACTCTGCTCTGCCCTGCAGTGAAACCGAGATTCACTGAGCAGCTGCAGGATAGCAACTCGATTAATCCGGGTTAATCCAGCAATCATCCTGCAACAGCACAAACGTTCCTCAGTCACTCACCGCCCTCTAGAGGCGTCCACACTGTGCCTGGAGCTCATTTGTGTTTGCTGCAAATGAGCCATCCCACAGCCCAAGCACTCCTGGGAGAAGCGGGCGGCGTTGGCTGGTTTGAGCAGAACCACGTACGCTCGTGGGTACAAAGGGACTGAGCGCCGATTCCCAGCTCCTTCGTTATTCCTTCCCTCTCCCCCTGGGAGGTCACCCAATTGGCAGCGTTTTGCCTTCTTGCATTTTGCAGTTGTGACACCGCAGAGAGGAGCGAAACACGTAGAGTGACAGAGAGCTGTATGGCACAACTATAACAAAAAGCAGTAAAGGTAACCAACAGACTAAACCCTCGTGTTACAGCTTGTTTTTTTTCTCAAGCAACGTGCATAAACTAAACCCGTGGCACAGCTGCATGAATTCATTGTGCCAGCATGAGCTGGAGGTGCTGTATGAGAAAAGCAACAAGCCTTTGTGTACAACTACACGCTCGCATTTCTTCCCCTTGTCTGGAGTAGCTAGGAAGTTTTAAAGGGAAGAATATAAAGAGTGATGAATAGTAAGGAACCCACCACTTAATCAAGTGATAAATGTACTGTTCCTGGTGTGCAAAGACCCTGTTTACATAGGTGTGTAAGGAGAAACTGTTCTGTACAGAGACTTAGCACAAGATCCTGGAGGCAGGAATAGCACATGGCCAGGTTTCCCCAGACACATCCTTCCTCTTTTTCCAACTGCAAATTCTGTCTAGGTGGAATTTAGCAAAGTTTCACATCTTCTTCTGGCAGCCTGGCTGGATGTGCTGGTTTGCCTGTGTATGGAGGGATTCTGCAGGTAACCATATATATGCACAGCCCACTTGTGCATGTGCAGCCCCACACCTGAGCATATACTTCTGTTGGCAGCATTTAATGAAAATAGAACAGATTCCCAGGATCCCAGTAACCATTTCATTTCAGACATTACCCCGGGATTCAGGAGAACTGTGTTGTGTTACAGAATCACAGCATGGTGGAGCTTGGAAGGGACCTCTGGTGACTGACTGGTCCAACACCCCTCCTCAAAGCAGGATCAACAAAAGAAACTTTATGCCAGTGCTCTCCAGCACCTCTCTAGGAAGCCTGTTCATTCTTCAGTCACTGCCACAATAAAAAAAACAAAACAAAACAAAACAACCAAACAAACGAACCAAACCCGAACATTTAAATGGAATTTCTTGTATTTAGCTCTGTTTGTCTCTTCTACTGCTCATCACTGATCTCCTCTGCAAAGCAATCTCAAACTTTGGTCATAGGTAAACATCATATTCTCTGTTAACGTGTGTGTCTTCATATTGACAACATTCACTTCCATGTGGGCTTTTACAGCAGTCACTGTCCTGCTGCTCAGGTGCCTCAGATTTTATTTAATTTATCCTTTCTTTAGGAACTTACACATTATTATACTATACTACAAGTCTAGAAACTGAGACAAAGGCTGAGGACTGTATAATATCCTATGGCCAAGGGCTATAACATCCTGTTCAGAACATTATGACATGAAAAATGCCTTTTCATCTTAGCAACTTTTTCCCCTCTGTGGATGCTGTATTCTAGCCTAGCCAAAAAGCAAAGGAGAAGCCCCAGTTTTAACCCTATAGGAAGCACAGGGCACTAAACATTATCCATTTTCTTCTGCATGGAACTGAACAATTTGTGTTTGATTAAAACCGAGACACTGACAACTTCAGAAAACTCAAGGTCCTAAAATTGCCTGCTTTTCTTGCTGTCCACCTCTGCATCGTGCCAGCCACACAGTCAGACCTTTCCCTTCTACAGGCCAAGATTTGTCTTCCATGAGGATTTCTGCTCTGAAGCAAGCTGGATTCCTTCATGGGTTTTTCTATCCCTTTCAAAGTCAGTGTCCCAGCCCTTCGGAAATAAACAATGATTCATGTATTTTCACAACACTTTCAGGGGCAAAGAATCACAATGATCCCCTACTCCATTTCAAAGCCCATCCCTGGAAGTGCAGGTTTGCCACAGCTCCTGAGCACAACTCCTCCCCAGTCACACGCAGAAGGAGCAGGCTCATGCCATGCAGCAGTGAGTCCCTGTGACTGCAGACATCGCTGCTGGCCTGCTCAGGAGCTGCAGAAATCACCAGAGATCCATGGGAGCCGGGTAAGCCTCTGGGCTTCGGTTACTCACACCGAGCTGGGCCATGTCCAAGAGCCACACACTGCCCTGCCTGCCACGTGGCTGCTCTCCAGAGCCTGCTTGGTGCCTCTCCCTACCTGTCCCCTTGTCTTCACCTCCGCATCTCACACAAGAACCTTGACAAACCCACCTTCCTTGCACTTGCCTGGCCCACTTATCCCAGGTGGGAATCCACTGGATTGCATGTGGAAGGAGGTTGGCCCTCCACCTCCACAAGGGCAGACACACTGCATTTGTGCTTACTTGACAATTACACTTGGAACCACGGAGCAAGAATGTAATGTCGTTTCTTATGTAACCATATATTTATTTTGGTTACGGGCGGCTTCAAGACAAATCTAAAATGGTTCTGGACCATGCTGCTGCCCTCAAAAGAAGTTTGTCAGCAGAGTAACAATAATGTTCTGCTTCTGGAAACGACGTGCTGGGCTTTATGGTCAGCTTTTAGGTTTGAATGCTTTTTTTCCACTTTGATATTTGAGCCCTCCCCTTAAAGCAAATCCTTCGAGTGTGTACATGGCTCTCCAAGCAATGGTCATGGGAGGACACAGACAAAGCACCAAAAAAAAGATGCTGACAGCATCTGAAAATAATTTGCAATCTCAGCCACAGGAGCTCAGTAGCATTAAACACAGTAATTTACACACTGGGGACAGTTTTTCTCATGTTCTTCTAGAAATTTCTTCTTGGAATTTATTAGGCATCCAAAACACATCTGAAACCAACCAACCAGAGGCATGAGACAGAGCAGATAATACTGACTAAGCAGTCCAAGCCCTGCCTCACAGCCCCAGATCAAGCACATTGCCACCAATCACACCACTGCAGTGACCAGTCAGAGAGGACCTGGAACTGTCTGCTGAACTAAATCATGTAACACAAGCTGGGATGTTGCACCCAAGGATCCCAAGAGGATCCTTCTGGGGCCTGAAGTATCTACACTTCCCACAGCCCAGTCTTGGCATAGCAAAGCCTGATTGTCTATGGGGAAAAAAAAATGGCATTGGGAGGTATGGAAGCCTTGCATATCAGAGGTGCTTCAGGTAAACATAGAAGTGGCTGATCTTTTTTGCAAATACTGCAATAAAATTACAACTAATAAAAGTACATGATAAATAACACAAGGAGCATCTTAAACACACACAAAAAATGAGGTAGGCTATTAGGTAACTCATCTCTGCTCATCCAGTGGGGCAGAAACCCTGCCCTGGGTGGTGCCATGCCATGTCTGGCTGCACACAGACAATACTGGGCACACAGCAATGCCACTGGTTAAGTCCTGCTCCTACAAAATGCTCAAAGAGCTCCAATGCTGTCAGGAGCAGGAGTGCCTATTTCATGGAGAGTTGAATTGGTTCTCACTAGACCAAACAAAAAGTCAACAGCCAGAAAAAAACAGCTAGCTACTAGCCATTCCTGGTTCTTTCCATTCCAACAAGGGACTGGCTTCTATTCAACCAGGTTTTAAGTGGAATAACTGCTCTCAAGTCAGTACCTTGATAGCAGAGAGTGCTGTCGTTGCACTGAAGTCAGGGAGCCACCTGTCAGTGACACCAGTATGAACAAGACCAAAGCCTGGCTACAGAGACTGGATGGAGAAAAAGCCAGACCCCTTTTCTTCAAGGCATTTATTACACACAGCCACTACCCAAAGCATCTCAATCCTGCTCTTTTTTTCATGTCTATTTTCCACCTGGTCCTGTAAGGTCCTTGGACCAAAAGCTGTCTTTTATTATTCACTAATTTCCACTCCCTCCCCTCCATCTCAAGCAGGTCCCTCACTCTCCTGCCATGGGAATAACAACACAACCAGCATCACCCTGGGGAGCAGCCAGCGTTAATGAACTGAAGCCTCTCCCTTCTCCTGCTGCCTGCCCAGACTGTGAAGCCTTTGGGCAGCCAGGCACACCATCCAGAGGTTCTCCAGGTTGTTTTCTGGGGGCCAGGAGGAGCAGAGTGTCAGAAAGAGCTGTCAGAGCCACGCAGCCACACGGTCAGAGAGCAGGAACCCCAGCCCAGAGCTGACAGTGACTGATGACTGTAGGTGCTGCGAGTGTTCACTGCTCCTCACATTAGCCAAAAGTCAGGGGTTTACAGTGATGTTATTAAAACACCACCAGGAATGCAAAGATCTGTGTAAACTGAGAGGATAATCACCATGCAGGCAGAGCAGAAGCTGTTTGTCTGTGCTGAAATTATATTCTTTGGTAGTCCTCTGATTTGTCACGTGATTTGATGCACATCTTGTGTTTTTATGTTCTGGGTCCATGACAATTGCTTTTCCTGCAGCAGACAATGATTTGTAAAATTACTTTTTTTATTCGCAAAGCACTCAAAATTTTGCAAATTGTTTTCCATGAACTAGAAATGGTTTAGAAATAACCTTGGCTCAGGGAATGGCTCTGTTATGGGGCTTTTGCTGCCATGACAGCCAGCTGGAGGAAGACAGTTATTTCTAAATTACTCTATTTTTACATTAATATCTCTTTTAGAGCAAAACAGCAGTAGAAGCAGTATCATTTCCATTGTGTACTCTGAAATAGAACTGGTTCCTAGGAACCACAACTTATTATCATCCCATCATAGGCATCCCTGGTCATTCCATATGGAATTATATCCACTGCCCCCCCAGTCCCAAGCCCTGGGCTCACTGTGGGAGTGCAGGAGCAACCTCTTTTCTCTTCTCTAGAATGGTTTGGGTTGAAATGGACCTTAAAGGTGATCTAATTCCAACCTGCCTTTACACGGGCAGAGGAAAGGGAAAACCCATCCATGGGTGGGCTCAAATCTCAAATTTTCAGTTATCAGCTGAACACACTGATGGATTGCACCACAGAGACTCCCTAGTTACAATTGTCTTCATAATAAATAATACTTTTCCTTCCTAATATAAAATTACTTCCTGAAATACACTGATTCTAAATAGCAGAAATGTCACATAGACCAAGGTGGACTTTATCACAACACTAACAATGGTTCAAAGGCCAGGAGTTCTCATTTCCCAGAGACCCACCAGCTGCCTATGAAATGGTGTGGGTGCTGTTCCCCAGAGCCCGGGGTCAGATTTGAACCCCCAATGCAGAATTTCAAATTGCAATACTTGACTCACATACCCAAGTCAGGAATACTGATACCCACAACCACAGGTGCTCCAGCTCAGAAGGGCTGAACAGAGTCTTTGTGTGAAGTTCTACAGCACAGATAGATCCAGAGCTGTCCTGTCCCTGCCCAGTTCTGTTCAGTCACATTCTGTTTGGAAGGGTATGAAAACCCTGAACAGAAACATCAGAAGAAGGGTCAGCTCAGCCACTCTCATGGTCCCCCTTGGATGCACCTTTTAGCTTTTGGCTGCTCTTCTCCTCCTACTCTCAGGGCTGGATTTTGCAACACACCTGAGATAGCAGGGATGTGCTAGTGTCCTGTACTGACACAGGCTGTGACATGGCATTGTATGCTGAGCTCTTCCCCATCTGCAAACTGACCAGCTCAGATTGACAGCATGGACACCTCTGGATCAAGGATCAGATGCCACATTTTCAAAGCTCTGGTTCAAGTATCAAAGGCCCAAATCCCATGTCTTCTGAGCACACTGAGGAGTTGAGCACTGATGTGCTTCACTGGGCTCTTCACACCTCAGGAGATCAAATGTGCAATTCTAAAATTCCTAGAAATATTGAAGAAGTGATTTAATGGATCACTTAAAAATTTTAAAATATTTATCATTCAAAGAGGAATACAACATCTTATTGAGGGGGGAGCAGGAAGAGGGGAAGGGGAAAAGTAAACAAATGAGGAGAGGCACCAAACTGCATTCCAAGTACACACAGTGGAAAATGCAGGTCAGTGCCAGCAGCCTAATAATCCAAATTCTCTTTCTATGCACTGACCTCTTCTGAGTAAAGGAAAGAATTTAAAGGAGCATAAATGATAACTCTACATATTCTGGAAGCAAACCTAAAAGTCCTGCCAGGAAAAATCATCCTTCTCCTTGCAGAGCCATTAACACATTCCCTTCCCTTTCCACCGGGGCAGCAGAGGTCACAGCTACAGAGGGAGGGAAGAGGGAATG
The DNA here is from genome assembly GCA_013398175.1 of Climacteris rufus. Classification (NCBI taxonomy): domain Eukaryota; kingdom Metazoa; phylum Chordata; class Aves; order Passeriformes; family Climacteridae; genus Climacteris; species Climacteris rufus. Next base: position 619,211 of record VZRZ01008638.1, read on the forward strand.
GTCCTTACTTGCAACACACAGTCAGTGCTCAGCACAGCAGAAGGATGAACATCACATCTGACCAGCAAAGATGGATTTCAGGATTGGCAGGATCAATGTGCATTGCTGGGAAAAGCCCCTGGAACACTCTGAGTGCTGGCACCCAGGCAGGCACTGCAGCTTTCTGGAGAGCACGGGAGTGGAGCAAGCACTGCACCTCCAGGAGTCCCCACGACACGGTGCAGGTCCCCTGCTCCTTCCCCTCCCACAGGGAACAACCACTGCTCTGGGTGCTGCCCTCCAAAGAGCTGAGAGCTAAGGAAATTCTCCTAAATGCTTTTCTAAAAATCACAAACTTTATCCCTTTTGTGTGCTCCAGATGACTGTAATAGCAGCAATAATTCACCGAAATACCAGCAGCTAGATCCACAGCAGAATTCTGTACAGGGTTTATTTTCCCCTGCTCTTCATGCAGCTAAGTGCCCACACACATATTCTGCATTACACTTCTGCTTTCATGCTATTCAATACCTCTCCTTGGCCCCAGTGAAATGGAAGTCCCGCTCATTTTGCACACCCATTTTATACCAGCTTTGTTTAGACACTCCTTCTGGACAGCTTACACACTGATTGGGGCTCATTTGCACAGACAAACAGGATTGCAAAATCTGCCCCCAAAATTTCCAGTAGAGAATATTCTTGCCTTACCCCAACTTTGCCTTTGGTCCTCCTGCCACAGTTGTTGCAGGGCTGAGGTAGTGTCAGTATTATGAGTAATGAACCAAATGTTCTTTAGTGGGGATGAAAATCCTGAGAAATTCATGAAAATCAGTGGAGATATTCCAGATGAGGGAGGTATATGGCTCAACAAATATAATGAAGCAGAAAACACCCACAGATGCAGGAGATGTTGTGCAGACAGTTAAGCTACCCTGGTGTAGTCTGCCAGGAGCACAGCCCTTAACACCCATGCAAAAACCTTCTGCACTGCAGCTTTAGCCCATGACACATCTCCCTGTCACTGGCCCCAAACCGCTCATTTTGTTGGCTCCTGCTGACTTTCACTGGGGGAAAGCTTAACCACTGATATTACCTAAAAACCACATTTGTGGGATGTTCAGGAGAGGTACCCTGAGTACCCTAGCAAGTGGTTCCAGAGCAAGCCCCCTGTCTGGCTCAGGGGGATCACTGCCAGGGAAGGCTTGGGGCAGGAACACGAGGCTGATCCTGCTGGACAGGGTGAAGGACACATAAGCACTCACGAAGAATAAACTAGCAAAATAATTTAAAGGTTTCTTGTATCTCACTGTATTAGTTTGGTCTTATAGCTTGTCCTCAGTAGCATTTACTTTGGTGCAACTGAAATGAAAACACGGCTCAGGGGGATTGGAGGACTCTGAGACCAACTGAAGTCAGAGAAAACTCTACGCCACCAGCTTAAGCAGCTTTAAGTGGGGCAAATCAGCACAAATACCCTGAAAGGGGAAACAAATCACTGTACACAGCTGCACAGATTTTCACAATGACTTTAAACCAGCTAAACTTTTCCAACAGCTGAGAATTTGGACAATAAACTTGGCTGGAGCTGAGCCAACCTATGTTAGGCTGGGATCCTGCCCTGTAAGTTCAAAGACCCACCTGTGCTGAGTGTGACAGGGAAGATGCTGAGGGGAGAGAGGCTGAAATCAAGCCAGTGGCTCCAAACAGAAAACAGAGATTTGGCTGTAGCTGCAAAGGAAAGGATACAAAAAGCAGGGCATTTAACCATTTAACCATCAGCCATCTCTGGACAAGAACACCTGGACTAGACAGGTGAGCTGGTTGGCTGGGCTCTCACATCTCCTCTGGGAGCAAACACCTGCATTTAATGTACACACTTTGCTCCCATTGAGAGCATTAATCCAGCACAACAAGAAAAAGAAAAGTCACCAGCTGTGTGCAGATGAAACCAGGCCCTTTGGCTACTTCAGGGAGTTTACTAGGTGTGTATAAATAAACATGGAAGACTCCACTGCAGCAGTTTAACAAAGTGCTAGAATCCCTTCTGAAATCTTTATTAGGTGAAAATTAGTAAGCAGCCTCTGCAAAACCAACTGACATTTTTGAATTTATGAGGCTTCCCATCTCACAATGCCTATTATTTTACACGAAGATTTTAGTTTAAAAGCTGCCTCTCTGAGCTCTGCTGAGATTCTGGGCTGAGAACCCAGGAACTGCAGTAGATTGCCTGCTATTGACAGCTGAATTTTCTAATAAGGTGGTGCACATTTCCCAAATGTCACTGCACAAGTGGCCATTGGTGGAGTTATTTTAAGGCAGTGGTTCAGGAAGACACTTCTTGTGCCTATTACTGCATTGACAGACATGCATTGCTTGAACTTTCTTAAGACCCTGCTGTGAAGAGAGATTTTAATGGCAAAGGCAGCTCCAGGATCACTTACTGGAAGAGATTTTTATTGCTTGATTTTGTCTCTTTGTCCTGGTGTCAATTAGAAAAACAAAACTTGCTGAAATTCAAGGAGTTAGTCCTGGATAAAGGCAGACTGAAGCCTGAATTGAGCCATATAAAGCAGCTTCTGCCTTACAGCGGTGGTATTTTCCACAGATAATCCTCACAAGAATAGAGGGAAACTAGGGGAAAACAGCCATTTTCTATCTCCCTTTCCACATCACATCCTCAGGGACAGCCTCGAGGTAGTTCCATGAAGAGTGCAGCCAGCCAGGATGTGGGGTATCATGAGCAGTGTTTATACTGCCAGGCAGTGATGTGAAAGGCATGTCCAAAGAATCTCTTCTGATCCGTACTTCAAGGCTCTGAAAGGCACATGCCTTCATTCCACCGTCCCTCACATCCTCTCTCTGGGAATCTGACTCACTTCCTTGGTTTTTGTCTTTATCTCTCTTCCCTGAATATTTTTAAAGCTAGACTTAATGCTCATGGAAGTTGCTGCTGTGGGGGATTGATTTCCTTTTCCTCATTAGAACTGCACAAGATCCTTCACCCACTGCTGGTAAGTCTTTGACAAAGATGCTCATGGAGGTCAAAACATTTATGTTCCCTAAGTCCAAGGCAGAAAATCCAGGGAGCCTTGAGGTATCTGCTGTTGTCCCTTAAGACACATTGGAAATAATTTTATTTCTTTTTTTGTCCATTACTGCATATTTCATCATTCCTTCCTAGCTACTCAACTTCTGTAAGAACATTTTGTGACAGACTTTTTCACAGGACCAACGGTGCTATAAACAAACCAGACCAGCTAGACCTTCTTTAATTATTATTTTCCAGCACAGAAAAGGCAAATAATTTTCATTTATGGAAGACAATGCTTTAAAATTTGCTCTGGTGCTTTTGTCATCTATGAAAGTGTAAACTTTCACTGTCCTCTACTATTGAAAACAAACAAAAAATCAGAAACAGTGAAATCATAGCTTGTTACATATTCTCATACTCATGGAAATGACTACAGGAGATGTACTTTGGAGAATGAGGAGCTGTGTCCCACCTACATTCAAATACTACCTGCGCAGAGTTGCAATTGGTATGGAAAGGATGTGGCAGCAGAGGAGCAGAACTCCTTCAGGATCTCCCTCACACTCCCTGCCCATGCTTTGCCACCAGACACATTTCTTCCAGGATAATTTAGATTCTACCTTTTTTTATCCCACATAAAAGGAGCTTCCTGTCTCCCCTTATCTCTGTTTCTACTGCATTTCAGTGAAATCTTACTTTCTTATAGTCCCCCAAGAAATTCAACAGAGAAGTCTGAAGAGTGGACAGCAAAAATAACACACTAGAAAGTAAAATAACAGCAGCAGGGACCATGTAAAGGAAGACACTAGCACTATTTTAATGCTTTTTCTACTAACAGAAATCTCCTGTTATTATTTCTTTTATGCTGGAGAAAAACTATCATGTGAAGGAACAATGCCTCCTGGCACACTTCAAAATTCCCTCTGGCAGGCTAGGATTGAACAGTCCCTGTGAAAGTTGCTAAGAGCTGACAGCTGCCCTGCTCACAACTTCTGAGCATCCCATCTCTAACAAAGATATTCACTACCTTTACAGCTGGAAAGGTTAAACTGACCCACATGAGCCATTATTCTGGAACAGATTTAACAAAGGATAAGGGAATAAGAGGTTTGGGTGGCCCCAGTTCCTTCGCTGGGGCAGAGGGTGCTGCATCTCATGCACGGTGGTGCCTCTGTTGCAATACAGTCCCTTCTCCATTCAGGCATTCCTACACCTGCCTGACAATCCCACATAGGCAAGCCAAGTGCCACAGAAGCCACTAGGACACTTTAATGAAGAACTATCTGGAAAAAGGAATTTCTGACATGTGGAAAGTTCCAACATTCTGAAATTTGCTTTCCTTCCTCATAAAAATGAGAGGCCAAAATTCCATGGTCTGCGTGGAATGGATCTCCTGGAGAGGAACAGGGGGGAGGAATGGAGAAGATTAAGAAACTTTATTTTGAAGGGGGGAGGGGGGGATCCTGTTGACACTGTTTTGATGAACTTTGCAGCTTATTAACTTCTGTGGGGATGAAGCCAGACCCAGAGAAGACCCTCAAGGTCTGCAGCTCACAGAGAATCGGGGAGAGATGCATCAAAAAGAAGCAAACAAGTAATGATCACTCAAAGTTGATAGCCAGAAGCCCACTGATAAAGAAGTTATTTTCAAATTGATCATACATTTCAGACAATTCACTTATATTCAATATTTGCAGACAGCAATATCACTCCTCAAAGAGTCCAGCAAAGGATTTAGGTATGGTTTTCAATTTCAGAGTATATGTCCCCACTGAAAATATTTACTCAAGCATGTACAGATAGAGGTTCATTTAATTGCATTTCTGTACTAGTTCTTACTCATTCTTAACTCAGGAACATGATTTTTACATCTGATACAACACCCTACTGATTTCTAAGCAAGTTTTACTCTCAGTTTCAGTCAGCTCTGGGTCTGCTATTTAATTCTTTAACCAAAATCTGATGATCCTTGGTATCTCAAGTCACCCCTTTAAAGTTACATAAACAAAAGGTACTTATCTCTCTGTGAAACAGAACATCTGCAGTTTTCCTTAATCATGGCTCTTGAGAATCTGCAGCATCCCTTTCACAGGAGTCATGAAAATTTGGGATACTCATGGGCATAGCAAGCATGTTCCTGACAGTCCTGACTCCCACCTTCCTCCTTTTCATCACATGAAGTGGCTAAAGCTGCTCAAAGAAAACTCTTCGCATTTTTAACTTGAGAAAACCGAGCTTTAGGCAATGATCTAGAAAAGATAAACAATACTTAGAAGACAGTTTACTACCACTAATTAGGTATTCCAAGGTATTAAGGAATGATTATGGAAAACTTCATATGAAGGTGACAAGATGGTGTGTCTGACCAGAAAACAGGCAGATGACATTGAATGTCAATGAATGTGAAGTGTTGCACACAGGAAGAAACAATTTTAAATACTTCTACTGTGCCTGCATAGCAAAGGGCTTTGTTCCTGCTCCAAAATGAGGACCAAGACAGGGTTTGGCAGAGGCTGGCCCTCAAAATGATTGCTTCCAATGAAACAGATTGGGATCGTGAATTGAAAATGACAAGAAGTAGGCTCAAAAACCAGAAAGGACCTCTTTTCAACCAGAGTGTATTTTAACAGTGGAACTCCTCACCAAATTATATTCTAGATGCCAAAGGCTTACACAGATTCAAAAATAGAGTCACCAAAGGAAAATCCCTCAAAGATTATTAAGCACAAAATATTGTGTCTGGTTCTAAAATCCCTCAGCCACAAATTGTTGGAGGCTGGGAGAATATTTGAAGGAAGTGTCAAATATATTTGCAGTATTGGCCACTATCAGCGTGAGTATCCTGAGAGAGACAGACGTCTGGTCTGACCTGGTATGACTGTTCTTGCACTTTCATATCACATTTTCCTGTTTCCCTTGTTCTCAGACAAACCTAAAAAATAAATCACTGAAATTATCATTTACATTCACACACACCCCATATTTTATTCAATAGAGAGAGTTGGCATGGAAAACTTCAACACAAAGACTCAAAGTTTGGTGAATTCATACGCAACCAAAGATAGAGAAATACTAAATGTTTACAAGTTACAGACAGAGCTATCAGCCCTACCTTTAATTAAAAAAAATATTTAGAGTTCAAGTGGATAATAGATATCAGCAATTTAGGGTAATATACAATACAGCAATTATATAACTACCCAAGAAGTGAGCTGAAGAAATTCAGAGTTAATATTAAATTTTAAAGAAACTCAAATATACTGACACATGAAAATACATACATATTAGGCATCCAGACATAGTGTGATGACATTTGCAATGTTTCCCAGTCTAAAAGACTCCAGTGGTTTTAGAGCTATTCTTTACAGTTAAAATACAGAATCCAAGTAAACCTAATAATATTCCTCAGTTTGGTTGGAATTTCTTGTGTGCACATATACATGAAATGTCTTTGTTTGAGAGGCCGACATCAATTAAATTTAACTGCTTCCCCTGTGGACTTCAATCAAGGCTGGATGCTAAATTAATATACTACTATATATAGTCTGTTTATAAATCATTCTTCTGCAGCAGTTGCACCTTTTCCATGTAGTTTAGAATAGAAGCTGCCCTTGTTCTGTAGCACAACCTCTACCATGAAAGCATCAGAAGAAAGTCATTACATTTAGCAGGCACCACCCTTATTTAATAGTGTATAAATGTCTTGATGTCAGTCCTATGCTTGGCATACAGGAAATGTTTAAATACCTTAAACATCTGCAGCCCAACTAAACGCCAGTGAAATGCTACAAGACATATGATAACCACAGACAAGTACAGGAGAAATGGAAATACTAATGATGGAAGAGCACTGTTTAGGATAATTTCTAGTCATAGAAGGATGCTTTAAAAATAAGTGCAGGGAAAATGCTGTTGGAAATATTTCCTAATGGGGAGACCTAATAGGCTGTGGAATAATCACCCAAGGGAGAGGAAGGAAGTCCTTTTGACTGAGTCATTTCTTTCTGGACTGGGTGAAGCATTAAGCACACTACAGGGAAAAAATGTCCTGGCAGACAGAAAGACTACCATCTCTACTGCGCAGAAGCCCAAGACATTTCTGTTCTCAACAGTAGCAGTTTTATTCAGAACAAAAACAAGCTCATAAATTTTTTTTTAATTGTGTGTGAAGAGAGGAGCAACTTCTGTAGTCTCTCCCTTCTCTTTCTCAAATTTAATTTACTTGCATGTATTTATGGCTCCTTCTAAAACTGCATTTCAAGAAGAGAGGCTTCCAGGGCTGCACTCATGTATTGCCTTTGTCCATCTGATGTTCTGTGGCGAGAACAGATGCAGCTTTATCAGAGACTTGTCCTGATCAGGCTCTCACCAAGCATGACTTGTTTAATGTGACAGATTATAGGATGAAAGGAGAGTGAGGAGGCAGGAATAACAAGTGCCAGGGAAAGATTAGATTCTCCCCACATTTCTGCATTTATTGACCTTTTCTTCTTTGATATACCATTAGTTACCCAGATTTACAGCTTGAGATGGCAGGCAAGCTGTCAGGTGCACTGCTTAGGTCATTGATGATGTTATGAACTCTACTGGAAACTGATTTCATTAAACAAAAGTATGTGGCTTGGCATTTGATATAGCAAATATCTAACTGACAGTTGTAATTGCTTTTAGTACAATTTCTTTGTAATTCTCGAGACCTTTTTAATAACCTGTTAGGAACTTACAAATTAAAATATCACTGGAAAATTGCATATGGGGCACCAACATCTGGTATACAGCATCCATCCCTGATGAAAACTCAGTGTGTGCTACTGCAGTCTGGCATCCCTGTGCATAAATCTGCAGAGAAGCAATATTTTATATTGAAGTTCCTTGAAGGCTTACTTGCATGGTTTTCTTTCAGCACCCTCTACATCAGGTATTTTGTCATAAATTTGACTTAAGTTGTAATTCATTCATGAATAAAATACCACCTCTGGGACTTAATCCAGAGCGAAAGTAAAGAACTTAACTACTGCTGGCCAGCAGAAAAACTTCAGCATGCAGGACACCAGTCTGAAATGATGCAATAGTCTACAGCAGTGCAAGCAAGATTTCGAAACCTTTGGACCCATATTTCTGAAGGCAAAACCTATAATATGTTTAAAGCATATGGAGGTCTGTACCTTTATTCTGAGGTCTGAATCCAGGCTGTCACTGTGCCTTCACTTTGCTCATTACTGTCACAGTTTAACCCAGTCAGTAACAAAGCACCATGCAGTCACTTGTACTCCCTGAGCCCAGTGGGATCAGGGAAGAGAACTAGAAGGATGAAAGTAAAAAAACTTGGTGAGCTAAGATCAATTTAATAATTGAAATAAGATAATAATGAAAGATTTTAATGAAAATGAAATTTTAAAAATGGGAGAAATAACCCCCAGGAAAGAGAAGTGATACAAATTAAAGCAATCACTTACCATCAACTGACTGATGCTCAGCTACTCCCTGAGCAGCCTCCCCGACCCACCTTCTCTCTAGGTTAGTGCTGAGCATGATGTCAGGTGGTCTGGAACATGCCTTGGGTCAGTTGGGGTCAGCAGTCCTGGCTGTGTCCCCTCCCAGCTTTATGTACACCCCCAGCCCCCTGGCTGCTGGGGTGAGGTGAGACGCAGAAAAGGCCTTGGCTCTGCGTAAGTGCCGCTCAGCAATAACTAAAATATCCCTGGAATTCTCAAGACTTTCCAGCTCAGATCCATAACACAGCCCCACACTAGCTACTGTGAAGAAAATTAACAATACCTTAGCCAAAACCAGCTCAATTACATCAGCTGAAGCGATGTAATTCCAATGATACATAAGATCCCCACCATTGAATCTGGATAAGAGTTTGATCATAGTTCAACTGTAGCATGTTGGAGCAGTGCACACATTCATCTTGTTAAAACACTTCCACACGTCTCCTAAGAAACCTCAGCACACGTCTTCTAAGAAACCTCTCTTGCCACCTGGTAATGCTTTACAAATGCATTAAAACAATTGTGGTGCCTGTTCATGACTTAAATCCAGCATGCAGTGTCCTGACCTTGGTGCAAAGAGGGAACAACACTGTGGGAATCAATACAGAAACTTGGTCTGATGTGAATGACATGTAGACACAAAGGCTTTGCTAGGCATAAAATCCAGCCTGGTCCCTGATTCCACAGGAACAGGGACTCGTCTCAGGTGAAGGGGGATATTGCAAGGCTGCCCCACTTTGCACTGACTTAGTGGCTCAGTGCAGCTACAGCTGTGAGGAACCTCATCCATCAGGGCTGCAAAGAGATCCTCTGCACCAGTCCACTTGACCCTGGAAGGGATTCCTGATTGGTGTCTTTTAGATTCTAGCAAGAAGGTTGCAAGTGTCATTTCCCATCTTCACAGAGTTAAATGCAAGACCAGCCACTAGCTCTGCACTCAGGCCTGTTTAACTTTACTCTCTGCATCTGTAATGTGGCCTGTCATGTTTTGCCACCACGAGAAGAGCTGAGCCTAAGCTCTGGGACTCTTGTTGCTGATGACAGTTCCATGCAGCTCATTTTCCTCAAGCCACATGACCTGGCTGGCTTTGGCGCATCCTGTCTAACTGCTGCTGAGTGAAGAGGAAATATTTGCCTTGAGCCTGAGCACTAAACACCTCCTCTGTGGTTAGGAGAGATGTAGCTTTCTCCACGGTGGGGTGGTGATTAGTCTGAACCGTTACCTCCATTTTCCACCTTTGCAGCAGTAATTGCTTTCCCTTGTGCCCCTCGCTGGACAAACAAGCTAAGGAAATATTCTGGGAACAGCGAGGACTTTCGAACACGGTGTAATGTGAGCACACTGGCTTTTGGAAAAGGGGCTGGTGCTGCAGATGTGTGAGTGGGGGAAATTGTGCTATTCCCCCCTGAGGCAAGAAATTAATTGCTCTGACTGTATCCCCTCTTTGCCATGTATTCAGCTAGCAAGCCCTAGCCTGTGGCCACTGTGTGGGGTCAACCTCCAGTTCTGGGCTTGTTTACACCCTAGTACTTCACACTTATGAAGTACAGTGCTTCTATAATTTGAAGTACAGTCTTGCAGGGCAGAATAGGTTCCTCTGCCTCTATTAAAGGGCAAGGACTTGAATGGATAGCGACAGTTCTATTTCCTGTGCAGGAAGCTGAAGGTGACAAGGCAAATTTAATCACATGAGAGATGCAGGAAAGCAAGGTGCCAATGAGAAGCTAAGCTCACTCGCTTTGGTCCCAAAACAGTCACAGCCCTACCATGTCAAGAAGCTGTATAAACAGAAAAGAAAGACCCTGCCCTGTCCCACAGCATTACAGTTGAAGGATTTGAATGTAGTCAAGTTAGCTGTACATTAAGCTGACTATAGTATTTCTTGTTGTGCACTCATATTTTACAACAGGACAACCTGATTCAGTTTAACCTTCCTCCCTCACAGACTGAGCTGTGTCCCATTCCCACAGCCCCAGGCTTGGCATGCTCTGGGCAGACAGCACGTGGGAACATGTTAAATTCTGGAAGGCAAGTGCACATCTGGGTACCCACGCATGCAGACAGACACCAATAGATACAGAATGCGAGTGCTACCTTAGACACACGGCCCATAAGCAGAGAGCCAGGGAAGTGTCTGAAGCTGGCACACTGACCTCATTCAGGAGCAGCAAAAGCATGACTTGGGCTCCCTGGCTTACCACAATCCAAGCCCCACCATCTCCAGGACTGGTTCCAAGATGAAAAGCTGCTCTGGTGACTTGCCTTTTCTGCCTGCAAAGGGAGTGTGGCCTTCTTGATGATGATGGAGACAAAGCCCCTGAAGAAAGGAAGAAAATGATGCATTTCCTTTCTCTAGGGACAGAAGCAGCCAGTCTGCCTGATTTGTCTGGATCTGAGAGACAAAATATGGCATTTGAGTCAGAAGTTCTGTGCACTACAGTACTCACATGACAAAGGAACTGAGCTGCACTTATCTTTTTACAATACCATATGTGCCTTCCAGTGGACAGCCCTCTTGCCACATTACAGGTGGAAAAGACCTCTGATTTAAGGTTCCTGCCACACAGCTTTGAGTTTGCTCAGATCTTCAGCCACTGTGAATCAGCACAGGTCTAGCAAAGCCTAGTTTGTCAACACAGGGTCTCTGACCTTCACAGAAGAAAGCTGATGCTTAGCACATAATTATGCCAGTGGCAGGAAAAGTCACCTTTTTCTATTTAGAACACAGTTTTATAAATTATTTTAATAACAGTTTCTATATGTCTTAGTTGGCACAAATCCTTCAAGTCACTGGTGTTCCCCCAGTGATGCACTTCAAGGTGTTTAACTGAAGGAATGTTATAGAAAGGAAAGCTGCAATCTTGGTATATACAGGGGATTGATACAAAAGTAAAGCCTGTGAAAAGGAGTCCAAGAATGAAGGAATGCTTAAAGCAATTCAAGGGGAAAACATGAATTTGAACTTAAAGTTGGAATCTGCTGTGGCAGGCAAATATCCCTATCATTAAAAAGGCTCACAGGATTTTTTGTAGTCTAACGATTTTGATAACTTCCTCAAAAGTTTTCTGCAATTATTTAAAATATTCCTTCCCTTCCTCAGTGAAAACAAAGGTATTTTCACACTAACCAGCTTTAAGATTTGAAAAATTTAACCTAGCTCTTACTGTATTTAATTTTCATATGCCACTCAAAGAAAGAACCAGATTAAACCCAACAAGTTATGCCTATGGAAACCTCTCCACAGCATTTGCTTGGATGTCAATAAGAAACTAGCTGCTTGTACTTTACAGAAGATGTAAAGAAACATCTGAAGACTTAATAGATTTCTAGAGGATCAGATCCCAAGTTGATCTCCACAGATGTTTATATTTTTCTAGACCATCATCAGTTAACTTGTGTTAGACTAAAGCAGAGGCATCCACTTTGAATCTATAAACACAGAGATGATCCAGCTCTTGTCTTCCTAGGAAAGAAAGGAAATGGTAAGAAATCTACTTGTGCAGCTGCAATACCAATTTCACATCAGAGCCAATAAATGTGTGATTCACCCTACTTGCACATTTGTCTTTTTATATTAATATGGCACTAAAGTGCTCGATTAGGGGTAGGAAGCTCCAAACACAGGTAACAACAGGATTCCTTTCCAGGCAGAGCTCAGTTTTGCTCAAGATTGTTTTTGGATTTTTTTGTCTGGATATCACTGAACTTTCAAGAACCCTGCCAGAGCTGTACAGCAAAAATAAAACTTCAAGCCTCAGAGAAGTGGCGTTCTTTGTGCTGTCTTCCAGAAGCTGAAAGGTTTTTATTAGAATACAGCTTTTGCAAGATCATAGAGTAATACACTGACATTTTGAGCTGCATTTGAACTTAACATATACTCTTAAAACTACATTTATCTTTCGTCATAAACTGACACTGAACAGAATAAATTCACTACTGCCACTTTGACTGCACTTTAACTTCAAATGGAGAAGTTTCTGCTGTATGGAGCATTGCAAAAATCCCTTTTTCCATATCAGGGTCTACCTAGGGTTTTGCAGCAGTGCCACTCTCTCTAGTTTCTGACCACCTACCTCTTAATTAAACTACAAAACAAGTTGCTAGTAGGGCTTCTGGAAGCTTCAGCCTCTTTCCCCAGTTACAGGAACCAGTGAATTCTCCAGTTGCAGAGAGAGGATACACAACTCCACGGCCTGCAGTGTTAGGAGTAACCCTGTCTTTGTTCAGATGCCTTGTCAAAAAAAGGAAGCTCCTGCTGCATTTCATAAGGATGATCAGACTCTCTTGGCCTTGCACAATGGTTCTGTTCTGAGAGTATTTCAAATTCTGTTTTCTTTGCTCTGCCTCATCTGTCCCACCTACAGCTGCCAGGGCACTTTGGTGGTGTGGTACCCAGTGGGAGCTCACATGGTCAGAATTGAAAGAAACAGGAAAAGACTATGCAAAACTGAGGAGACTTTGTATTTCTGGTAATGAACAGCCACAGAGGCACCTTTTTTCTTTGCTGGTTATTTCAGGGTGCCCTTAATATGTTTCCTCACATGTGGATTTCATGAAGCATATTCTTAGATAGGTCACTTACTTACACTGCATTAAAAACCTGAGAACTGAGCCAGGAATCACACTCACTCTCAAGTTCTTTCCAGACACACACCAAAAAATAGACTGATGAACAAAGCAGCCTGCACTCTTCCATGCACTCTGAGGAACTGCACAGGTCAGGTTGATGAGAGTTCTCCCTCCCTTTGTGTAGAGTCAAACATCATTTCCTGGATCAGAAACTGTTTTGGCTGTGCATCTGTACAATGAGGTCTTGACTGACAAGTAGGGTTCTGGGACAATACAACAACAATAAACATATGCTAGGTACTCAAGCCACTGTAACTCTTATGCATAAAATTAAAAAAGAGATAACTAATCATCTTGTAAGGCTTCCTATACCTTATTGCTTAATCATTCATCTTGAAGCGATAAAATAGATATTCCTAACTGAAACATAAAAATAATATAAAATGCAGTACCATAGCCACTTTCATCATATGCAGAAAGGAACAAAACCACCAATTTAGAAGAGGGCTGAGAACCAGATCCAAGTACTATTTCCAAAGAAATCAGAGATATTCTCAGGATTGCTGTAATTTCTACTAGCATTTTCTGATGTCCATATTTCGATACTTCCAGCAGTTTTATCCAGGGAACAGGATTGCACTGAACAATGTCCACACACACCTGTCAAAGCAAGATGGTCCCTGGACATAAACCTTATCCTCTTGAGTATTTATTGCAGCGAAGTGCTTCCTCATTTCACCTGCCAAAGGAAACAATCATACTGTCCCTCACAAAGTCAAGAAGACAACAAGAAAAAAGCTGTAAGTGTGTGCATACATACATACATACATGTATGCCTATATATAGTACAGCATAAGCCTGGAAAAGGAAGAAACAAGGGACTCATAGAACAAGTACAGAACCTAACAGAAGAACAGATTTCTCACATAAATAAATGTGGTGTGCTCCAAAAGAACCCCAATTTAATACTTCAGAAAAGAGCAATACCTCTTCATGGCTCACTGGTACTCCCTGAGGAATTTTGGAAAACATTCTAGTAAGACATGCTTTGGCTGATAGTATCATTGGTTTGCTGGGATTTGATTTGATGTTTTCATTCTTTTTTCTTTTTGGTTTCTTGTTGTTTTGACTTACGAGAATGAACACTTGTTTCAAAAACAGGATCTTGGTTACTGAGGAATCTGTTTATTTCAGGCTTTTCTTCCTAACTTGGTATCAGTTGGAACCATTCACTGCTCTTGGTATTTTAGGGGTCTAATTTTAGGCCCTGGTTTTTCAGATGCTGGCCAGAGGCTCCACTTAGACTCTAGACAGAAAAAATATATTGGAAGATTTTCTTTTATCTCTGCTGTGGATCTAAAGCTTCTGAAGACATATTAATTTCTTTCCATTGAGCTCCATAGTTCCAGGTCTGGCCTCCTGCTTGTGATACCCTGTAGTCTGAGCATCTGTGAAGGACCTGAAAAGGATGTGAGGGTCCATCTCACTTCACATACTTAGTGAGTGAAGAGCTGCCTCTGGTCAGCTCAATAAATCCAGTGTCCATGGTTGCACAAGCAGGTGGAATTTCTTCATGGAAAAGGTTGTTAAACATTGGAATGGGCTGCCCAGGGAGATGGTGGAGTCACCGTTCCTGGAAGTGTTCAAGAAATGACTGGACATGGCACTGAATGCTGTGGTCCAGTTGACATGGTGGTTGATCAGAGGTTGAACTTGATCTTAAAGGTCTTTTCCCACCAAAATAACTCTGTAAAGCAATTTCCATTGCCATCAGGACTCAGCATCCCAGCACCTTCACAGTGCAAAGAGCCAACATGACACAAAGAAAAGGGATGAGCCTGATTCTAATCTTCTCCTGACAGGCTTAGCAGGATGTCCATGTCAGTGTTCTGCAGCCTGATTCAGCTCATACCACCACGGGTACAAACATAGTGAGAAATCTCATAGGGATGAGCTTTGCAGGAAAGGCTTTAGTTTTTGACAAGAACAACAAAACCTTCCAGTAATAAGCAGACATCATCTTGCATATCAATGCCAAGTCTTAATCTCAGGAAAAAGATATCAGGGCTGACTTCTCGTCCAAAAAACTGCCATGTCTCTCTCCCCAAGGCACCGATACTCTGCTGGGACTTCTCTGCAGCTTCTCCCTTCACTCTGTGTCTCCAGATACACAGCAGCACAGGTTAACCCCTGGGACATGGCTGTGCTTTCTCCTCTCACCACAGCAACCCAACAAATCACAAGACTGAACTCAGACCTCTGGGGGAAAGTCATGAGTCTCTCGGGGCTTTCCCCGTGTATGAGCAGCACTCAGTGCAGAGGGGTGGGCTTGGCTCTTGTTTGCCACACAAAAGCTGAGAGCTGTGGAAAAGCAGAAAGTCTCCTCACTCAGGGGCTTGCCTGTGCTGAATGTGGGATTGCACTAAGGCAGAAGTGGAGTGCAAATGTGTTTTAACTACTTTAACTGCTGCTGTTTTCCTTTTTATCACAATCATCATATTTCTGAGACATCCTCTGTCAGGTTGATTATATGCCATTTCTACCTTTCCCCCACCCCCCAAACAAGAGGCAATGTGGACCACTGATAACTAACAAGTGCTGGGAAGCAAAACACTGAAGGACCCTCTCATAACCAGAGAAAAAAGCATGGTAGAGAGGATTATTTGCACAGAACTCAGCTTGGGTTCTCAAACCAGCATTTATAGGTTTGGAAAGAGCCAAGAACAAAAATTTTAAAATAGTTATTAGGGGTTTTATGGAAACTGGATGAATGAATGTTTTAAGTGGGGAGCCAAATACATATAAAAAAAAAAGATAATCTAAGCCTGGCAGGAGATCTGAGGATCTTTAATAAAGTTTAAAAAAAATTAGGAAGATAAAGCTTTTGAAGTGTGATACAAAATCTCTGGAGTCCAGAAAAAAACCCTTCTATCTCAGAACTAGACATGCTGTGCAGGAGTCAAGGGACAACAATTGCTACAGTACTGCTCTATTAACACAAACTCTGCTGTCCTGTGCATTGCAGTCTAGCCACAGAAATACACTCAGATAAAGCATCCACTAAGCACAAAGATGGCATTTGAGAGAGAAGCTGAAATCTCCAAAAAACAACACCAAGTTGTATCCACCGAGTGGATTCTCCCACTCTGCTTTATCTGGGAAGCCACACAGATGGATGTCAGTCCTCAGACGGTCACAGTGGTGCCCCTACCAACCACAGCAATGGCCCTGCACTGGTGACTTTGTCCTGTTTGGAGCTGTGCTGCAGAGCCTCTGTGGCTGGACACCTCTCAAAACTAACCTGCAATCTGTGGAGGAAATGGAAATCTCCTTGCTCTCGTCCCTTCTCTAGAAGACCAGACACTTATTCAAAGCAGTGACTGTGGTTTCTTTGTACCTAAATATCTACAGTATAAAAGATGCCACGGTCTTTTTGTAGACACAACTGTTTAGAATAAAGCAGAGAGACAGAGTCATGACAGAGATTATAATTCTTGTGATGCAAACAAAAACTTTATGCCAACCAAATTGCACCTCCCATGGAGTTTCAAAGTCTTTTACAAACCAGTAGTTGAAGCAAAGTGAGTTTTGTTATTCTAATTAAATTATTAATCAGGGGAGACATCCTCAGACTATTATGCACTGACAAATAGGGGAAACTGAGGCAGGAAAAAGTGAAGAAATCAGCCAAAGAGTGGGAACAGCAGGAATCAACCCAGAACTTCTGACTCACGTTCTTGTGCTCATTTGGCTAACTCTCCTTTCACATATGCCAAATCCTGGTTCTGGTCTCATTGAAGCCAATGGTAAAACATCCATATATGTGAACAGAGCAGAGATTTGAGATTTCAGTCTCTCATCTGCACTTTATAGGTTTGTGCCTTTATAGATGGGGCAGATATTTCATTCTGCTCTGTGGTTCAGCCAGCTGGATGGTGCTATGTATATTTAGGGCACAACAAGAAAAATATATAGTAATAAAAAACAAAAAAATCCTTTCTTCCATATGGAAGATTTTACTATTTTTAATGGCAAAATTACTCTTCCATATTTATGGCACTTCCACAGAGAGATCAGTTGTCTGTAACCATTAGCAGCAGCAGAGGCTGAACTGGTTCTCCCAGAGGTCTGCTCCAGCAGCCTGGCAGCTCCCCACAGACACAGGGGACAAGGGCTTGTGCCCATCTGTGCCACGAAAGAGAGGCAGTGCTGCACTCAGTTACCTGTTCTGTCATCTTCCAGCTGCCAGACAGCTGCTGGCTCAGGTCAGGAGACAGAGGGATTTTTTCAGCAGGAAGGTGGTTGCCACAGGAAGCAGATTAAGAGCCTGTCACCTCACCCTCCCATGATGCTGAAGTGGGCATCACAAAGCAAGTCCTCTTTGTGTGACACACAAAACTCTCATCTGACCATTTGGCAGGATGCTGACTGACTTCCAATGTGTGTGCTGAGGTTTCCACTGTGCATCCTCACTCCCTGTTCCACAGCCTGCTCTGGGATCGATCTGATGTCACAGGCCAGTGCTATGCAACACCAGAGGCACTGGTGTGTGAGCTGAACATCACTGGAGCAGGAGCACAGCCTCTCTGCAGGAAGGGCTCTGGCTATCCACTCTCATCCCTCTCCTTGGTCCCAGCAAAGACTGCAGCTTTGGCCATCTCCACTTCAGGGAAGAGAGAAACAGGGAACTGACTTGGACTCAGGCTGTATTCCCTGAGACTCAGCTTTACTTTGGCTTTTGACAGCAATTACATGCTTTAAGTCTTTTTTAAACTATCAGCAGGTGACTACCCTTGCTGTTATCCTCAGGGGGAAAATAAAGGGGAAAAAAGGCAGCAAGAAACTTTTAAAGCTCATACAAGTTGACACTGATGGGTCAGTCAGGGATTAGTTGCAAAAGGTTCTATACCTTCTCAATGAAAGTTCAGCTATTTTACTCCAGCATATACATTGGTGAACACCACCACCACTTTGGCCATGGAACATGGAGAACAAAAGGTTTATTGTGAGAAAACCCTAGTAAGAGCAAAAAGCAAAGTCCACTGTAATAATCCTGCTTTGCGATTTTCATTTCTGAAACCTTCCTTTTTAGGGTAGAAATTTTCTATACCTTGTTCCTCCTTAAAAATGGTTTCTGTCTTCTTTTGTTTGAGAAGACCCCTTTGAAAAGTCTCCTCAGTCAGTTTTGGAAGGATGAGCAAGGCAGGAGGCTTCACTGAGTGATAAGAGCGCAATTGTCACAAAATTGGGAAAAAACTGTAATAAATTATACATTTTAAGAAAACTGAACTGTCTTAGCTGACACTTCTTAATTGAATCCACATTAGTCAGCATCTGCAACAGTTGCATTAATTCAAAGGAATAAGCTGTATCTGCTCTACTCTCAAGTACCTTTCCAGAGAAGCCAAAAAGATAACAACTGCTGAGTTTCCTGAACAACATATGAAGAGGGGGGCTGGGAGGCTGCTGCCAGTTTTGAATACTTTGTCTGAAATCATCACTAGGAAGCCTGTAACCAAACAAAAGAGGGGAATTATCTCCCTGACATGGTAGGGAAGGGAAGCATGGTTTTGCCTTTTATCATTATTTCTCCACACTTAATGTGCACCATTCCAAACCCTAATCAGGTAAGGTTTGTGCTGTGCAATCAGGTAATGAGCAGCCTTCAACTCAACTGCTTTAGAGTCAATCCTTCTTGAAATAAACACAACAATCACAAGCACATAGAGACAAAAGTATCTCATTTTACTGTGTTGGGCAGTCCTGCACCTCCCAGACAAAGAGAAGGGATACATCTGCTTCCTGCTTGTCAGTCTGTTCCAAGCACCTTCTGGAAACCCAAAAGTGAGGGCAAATCCACTATAACTGCTTACCCCAGCCAATCTGGAATAAAAAAAAATAGTTGGCAGGGGCAAGACTGCTTTGTCTATAAGGGATGCTAATAGGACAGAAAGAGGAATGGATTCCTACTGCAGCCAAGACTGTCATCCAGAGACCAGATGAATGATCCTGTTGAATGTGTTGTCTCCTGCTTCCACAGGTGAGGCTCCAGTCAGCACATTGCCTGGATTTGCTCCAGAAGTTGAGATATGTACAAACATAACTCTCCCCATTACCCTTCTGCTCCTATACCCTGGAGGCAACCACAATCAACTTCACCCAGATCCAACTGACGGTGTCACCACACCATGAGTATAGTACATGTTTTATTCACCCCTGCAAAGGAATCAAGGCCCTGCAGGTCAACGGGGTGGAGCTGGCACCAAGGAAGGGTAGGGACTTGCTACCTTAAAAGTTCTCCCACAAAAAGTGCCTTATCATTGCACCAATTCCCGGATTCTCAGAGTGAGGACAGGCAGGTGGGAGTGCCTTCCCTGTGCCCCAGGGCAGAGGGTTGCAGTCACTGAACAGCTCAGGCTTCAACAAAGAAGGGTGCACATGTGCAGACATGCTCACACCACACTAATGTCCAAATACTCCCAAACCCAAATGACATCAAGATTTTCTTTAATTATGGTATTTTTAAACCCTTGATTTTCTTGTGGTAGAGGCCTGAGAACCATTGGAGACCTTGGGGGGTGGAGGGGTGCCAAAGGCAATTGTGGCCTAGAAATATTTGCCAGCTGGCCTATATTTATTTTTCATTCTCAAATCTTTTTTCCCCTGTTCTCCTTGCAGATCCTGCTTTCTGGCTCACTGAGGTCTGTGAATGCCCAGACCTAGAAAACGCAAACCCAGACTGTGCTGCTGCACCAGTCCCTGCAACTGAGAGAGCTATTGCAACAGCGAATAACAACTTGAAATACCAGGAAGCCTGCCTTTAACAGACTGCATTCACTAGCCACAATTCCCATTTGCCTCAAAAGGCCAAATTTTGCTCTTTTTGCTCTCAGTTTTGTACCCTTTCAGCTTTAACAGCTGATTTATATGAGGAATACAGTTTGCAATATGGGATTCACTTCCTATTCCAAAGAAAGAAAAAGAAAAAAATACAGTTTGGATCCAGCTATCTTGCAGGCTGAAATTCTGCTCTGCAATTTTTTCCTTCCCATGCTGCAGCCTCCTCTGCTCCTTCTGCCGACTTCAAATTTTCAGAGGAACTGCTGAAATGCTGAAATACAAACTACATGACTGTACATCATATATAACAATCACAAAGACTGTGTTGGTGCAATATCTTCCTACCTATCCTTCCTCCATCAAAGCAAAATCCTCTGGTTGCCTGACACAGTGAAGACTATCTTGCAAGTATGACTGGAATTCTGCACAGAGGAGGGTAAGTAATGCAAGAGCTGGTTCTTGAAGCTACTGCCCACCATGGAGATGTGCACGACTATCTTGAACTCAAACCCCAGCTGATGTGCCAGCACAAAGTACCAAGATCCATCCCTTAGAAAAAAAGAAGGATGTGATGTGAAAGATGTTGATCTGCTCCAGCTGGCAGAGGCAGCACCATCTACCAGCTGCGTACAGAAAGGGGAGCTGGAAAGGCATTTTGGATCCCACAGAGCACCACCATGGAGAAGGGTTGAGAACAAAGCCCTTGTACGTAATAATCTTGAGGCATTGTCACCAGCAGAGACCTGAGGGGAATGGCTAAAGCAGAAGGAGGACACTACAGATGCTAATAGAGAACCACACAAAGGTTTTGGAGAAACTGTGACTGAAGATTAGCTCCTCCATAGAATGTCATTAACATGAGCTACCTTGCCAGGGACTGAAGGGACACATGCAGCCCTCATGCTCTCAGAACAAGACAAAAGATAGCAGAGGTGGACAGTCTGAAAATTCCCATATCCTGTAACTCTTGCAAAAGACTCTCTGTGGCCACTTTGAAATCTGTTTGTTGCCATCTCCTTTCTGAACTCTCATCTTTTCCTCATGAGTCAGGTCTTGCAGTACCTGAAGCAAAATAGATCCACCATTCAGATAAAAGAAAACTTGTCCTAGACACTGGTTTTACCTTTAGTAACCTGAGCTGCCAAGACAGCTAAAAACCAGGTCGGTTTTCACAATCTTGTTAACAGAGCAGGAAGATAAAGACTTACTGGAAGGCAAAGCCTAGATATGCATTGCATGGCACAGTGAGGACATCCTTTCTCCACCCCCTGTTGTCCCCAATAACTTTTCAGGGCTTTATCTACTGACAGGACGCAGTATGCAAAACACTTGGGACCCATGGTCTTGTTTGGAGACTGTCTTATTCCTCACACAGATTGTTCTTCTGTGAACTTCACCAACAGTGCCCCAGTTTCACAGCACTTCAGTCACTCCTTCCAGAAAAGAGGAAAATACTCCATCATCCAGATATGCCACAAACATCAAATGAAGATCAGCTTTCATGGACAAAACCAGGAGCATGCTACAGATGTGCTTGTCCAAATTATTTTGCAACTAACAAGTGTACTGGCAGAGGACAGACAGACAAGGACAAAACATAGAAGCTGTTTCCTCACAAACCATATCCTTAATAAATAACTTGACTCACTTTGCTAAGAATAATTTGACAGGAACATGGTACTTAAATTGTTTAAAATTTGTATATTTTCACTTGCTCTGCATGCACAGCTTCTGTAAGAATTTAATTTGTTAACTGGATTGGGGGACCAGCATTACACCCCAGTGTTGCTGTAAACTTGCCATTTGTTCCTCTTTGTGTGCCTCCTCTCTGTTTTAGACTTCTCCACTGGCCATGCAACATATACATACAGAAAATCTAAAATGCAACTTTAGGCTAAGATATAAAATGCCCTACCCATGGATAATCAGGACATAAACAACCACAGCAGAAGTTGCTTGCTAACCTCCTACCACTCAACATCAGATCTAAATTCAAGGTGGCACTTCCTTCCCCTCACCCCATCCCCTCATTTTTCCTTTTCCTCCAACCTATACAGCTTCAATGTACAAAGTTTTATTTGCAGAAGTTTTTAGTTCTTCTATCAGGATCACATATCTCTGGGTGATACCAGTACAAGATTAAATACCCTAGAAATAATTGAGGGGTTTTGCACTGCATTCCTCTCCAGAGCAAAGCTCCTGATGGCAAGCCTATGCTTAAGCACAGAAGGAGGATTTGGACATGCAGGCTCCGTCAGCAGCCATACACCCCAGGTACTGCCCCTGCACAGAAAGCAGACTTCCTTGGCATCTTCTGGGGCTTTGTCCTCTCTAGCTCTGTTGTCAGAGGAAGGGAGTCCAGAGCTCTTTCTCTCCACCAGTGGGCCAGTTTCACTCTGCTACCTTAATGGGAATTGCAGGTGCACTTCAGCCCAAATACTAATTTCTTCAAACAGCAGAGAAGGCTACACACACTTGGGGAGAAAAAATATCCATCCGTTTGTGCAATCTTAGCTTTCAAGAGGAAATATGCAGTGGAAAAAGAAGGAATGACAGAGGAAATTAAATTAAAATGCAGGAAAAAGAATATTAGTAACAGAAGGGAACTTTTACCTGTGGTGCTTGCCAAAATGTTTTCATGATGCTCAGTGAGAATACACAGGTGTACAGGAAGCCCAGCAGACTATCCAAATACAATGCTGAGCTGCCAGGTTCTGGGGAAATCATCCTGTAACTATAGCCTAAGAGAATTTGTGAGCAGCTCAATCCAGCTCTGATCTCGGTGGCTCTCTTGTCCCTTGTTTCCCTGGGATGGCAGGAGCTCGTTGGAGAGGCTGGCAGGACAACTCTCAGGGCATTCCTGCAGTATCTCCCCATTCTCCTGCCAAAGGCCTGGTGCCTGTTCAAAGGCACCGCCAGGGCAGTGGGGATGCAGGGCAGCACTCACTGACAGGCAGAGTGTGCTCTGGTAAGGTTTTCCCAGGCGCTTTGTAACAAAGAACACGGGAGGTTGATTGCACTTACAGTCCAAGGTTGCTTGCTCAGACCTATAGAACTGCCCAAACACTGCCAGCCTCCACTTAAATTATTTCCAGAGTCTTCTTACTGTGCACTGCAGTTCCATTTCCAGATATTTTACCGGTTCCTTGTACAGCAGCATGAAAACATCCCTATAGTCACAGGTCACCTGCCTAATATACCTCGATTGTACTTATATTGTCAGAGAGCAGCTGCCCTGTGTCCAGCAATGTGTGAACATCCAAGGCTGCACCACTGGTGTTTCGGTTCATTTTAAAAAAAAGAGAGAATTTGCTAAAATCCCAACCACACATAAATAATTGTATAAAAATTCTGTTCCCATCCTTTGCCACTCCTTCCCATAAGTTTACTGGAGTGGCAAGGTTTCTGATGTGGACACCAGCCCTTTGAGTAAAACTTGGCAGGTTCTACACCACTTATTTCATGCAGCACAGTGCTGCATGATATTAACAGCTTCCAGCCATACCACTGACAAGAGGTAAATAATTCCTTCTGTTAGCAGTGACCTTCCAAGGTAGTGTGCTAACAGCCTTTCTTTACTTTATCGATTTTCCCAAATCATTGTCAGAATTTCTGGTAATAGCTTCATTAGTCCCACAACAAAGAGAAGATTAATATACCCACGAAGAAGAGACCAGAGGAGCTACACAGAACATGAGAATGGTGTGATGTAAATGATGGATCAGCCTGGGTCACAGGTGGTGCTGCCCAGTGTTGTTCTCCCATCTGTGCTGTTATGAATTGGGATGCAATCAATCTCACTCCCATCTGACTTAACTGACCATTCCCCAGTCTGATCATGGATGCTGCCCATTTCTGGGCACCAGGCACAGAATTTATTCTTGAAGATCTCACAGAGTTACCACTTAGCTCTACACAGTTCAGCTCACCCCATGCTGCTGACTTTTCCCCAAACAACCTCAGTTACTGTCATTGCCCACACTCATCTCTGCTGACCAGAACTTTATCTGCCACCACTCATTCACATCAAAGAGAAAAATGCTCTAATATGTTGAGGGCACTTCCATGTGGGGCTGATGCAGTCCCACAGTAGATGAATGTGGAATAGCACATCAGCTACTGGATTTTTTTGAATCAGTACTGCTGAAAGACATGAAGAAGCCTTTTGCTGCAGGGCCAGGCTAATGTGGCAGAGCTCCAGGCTCCATGTGACACTGTGATGCACTGCAATAGTTTGTCCAGAGCTAGCTCAGGTCTCTCTAAGTTGGTACTCAGCATGGTACACACTAGCTCCATCCAGCTTCTTGGTAGCATCCTCCAATATGGTGGGTGTTTTAACAAGGATTTTTTATGGGAGTGATCTGTTTTGTCCAAAATTACGTCTCTCTTTATCTTTCCATTTATGGGCAATCACCTTGAAATGGTCGGAAACACAACTGAAAACTTAACCAGCCTTGTCATCTTAAGTCACTATTTTACCATTTTTGTCAAGTCCATGTGGTTCCCCCATCCGTATGTGGCTATACCAGTAGTAATGTCTCTTGACAAAGATACTCACTTAGAATGCAAACCCATAAAGCACATGATCATAGAAATTCTTACTTTCTCAAGTAAAGAGGGAAAATTTTGAATAGAGTTTACCATCAACAACAAAAACTAAAAAAAAATCAGTTAAATTTGTACCATGACAACAATTGCTCATATCACTGTATTGTAACCTCTTGAAGACCTAGACCAACCCCATCTAATCATGCTTTAATTCCTGCATATTTCTCATATCACTCTATCTACATCCTACCAGACTGTGGAGTTTCAGGAGTGTTATTTTTCCATTGCTCTTATGTGATTGGATTGTAGAGAGCACATATCACAACAAACTCCACTGCTCATCCCAAAATCTCGAGGAGTCAGGAGTACGCCCAGAGCAGGAGGCCCCAGGCTCAGGGGACTCAGCAGCAGCTGGACCATCTGTGCTGCTCTCTTCCCATGGTCATGTGTAATGCTTTCCTGAAGTTACACCTGCATGCCAAACTGGACAAATTCACATCCTCATGACCGGAGAGAAGAAGTTTTAATGCTCTCGTGCAATCTTCTCTGGCTTTCTTTTGCTATTTGTAGTATCACTAAGGAAACCAAACGTGACACTGGTGATCTTTATTCAACATGTGCCTTCCCCAGACATGATCTCAGCTACTTGTGCATCACTTAAGCCCAGCCCATTCTTTCCCATACAAATACCCATGAAATCAGATTGAACTGGAAGGTAAGAGATGATAGCTGTGACTGCACAGTTTTTATGTCCAGTCCATGAAGAGCTCCAGGCCTTTGGACCTGCAGCACCTGTCATGCTAAATGGAGTGCATGGCATGTTTGTTATAAAGATGATAACTTTTCTGGAAGGTTTCACTGCACTTCACAGCAATGGGCTGTAATTACCTACCAGAAATGAAGACAGAAGGATGGGATGTGACTCCTCTAAGATCATCTACCTGGCCTGCAACAGCTATGAATAAGTTCTATGTCTCAACCCAATGCTTTCTCCAGCTGAGCCTGGCAATAAAACACATTGGACTAGACAGAAATACAGCCCATTCTGTCTTAAATCCAGGTTCTGCTCTACCCTCCCCTGGCAGCTGGCACTCTCTTTTTAAAGCATTCACCTTCATTTCATAATAAAATGATCACTACATGCTAGTCCTTGGTGTTAGTTAGTATCTGTGGAAAAGTAGAGTTTTAGTTATGTAAAATCAGAGGGGAAAAACTCCCAAAACCAACCAAATGAAAACTATTTACTTTTTATTTAAATTCCTCCAGGAGTGATTCTGGCCTACTCCTTAGCCTGTGAGTCAGCAATGGGTATGGGATGAATTTTTCATGACAATATTAGAGTATGATTACCGGTTCCCCAAGCTTGATATTTTATGCATTTATCCTCACAATTAATCCATTTGCTGGGGATATGTTACCTTTCCCAGTTCAGAGGTGGAAAACTGAGGCAAGGATTCACACTAAAGGCCAAGCTCTGTGATCACCCACACAGCTGCAACTCACACTCTGGATGCAAAGTTCAATTGATTCACATAGAGAAACACAAGCATACAGGGCAAAACCTTGGCTTATGTTCAGACTGGCCCCTCCTGTATCTGGCTCCAGCCACAGGGTGTGGCAAATGGGAATTTATGTCACTTTTTACACACAGTGACCAGCGGTACCAGTAAGCCACCACACACCACCCAGTCTAGAGGATCTGATCACGACTCAGTGACATGCAGTAATTTGTCAAGTCACAGCAATAAAAGCATTTATCCAAATCCAAGCAAGTTCCCAAGAGTTGCAAAAGAAGCCCAAAGCACAACAGTGAAGAAAGGTAATGGTATCCCAGAATCCCAAACACCAAGCCCAGGTTCCTCTGCCTCACTTGATAATAAAAAATAACATTCAGGTATTATCTCTTTATCAGAAAACCAGTACTTCTCTAATTTCTCCCTCATGAGTGTTTTTAAAGTGCCATTCATTTAAACAGCTCCTGAAAGCTTTGACACTGTGCTAATGAAGATTAATAGCAGATTTACAATAACAAAGCTTGGAAAGGGTACTTTTAGAAATTAACATCTCACCAAAATTCCATTTTCACTTGTGCATAACTAATTCCATGGTTGTTCACTGCAGGGTTTCTTGGACTTTAGAAACAAATGTATTGCAGGGTGTGGTGTCTAGAACTAGATGGGACCTCAGTCTGGCAATTTCTATGCAAGTTAAGTTTTCCCTGTTACAGGATTTACATGCAATCTCTTGAAAGGGAAATACAGATGAGTTTTACACAACTGAGAATCATTATTCCACCTTGCAGCATAAACTTGTTATGCACAGGTAAGTGATCAATGGGAAGAAAGCAATTCTGAGATTTCTGGTGACTTTGGGGTTCACAATGCTTATTCTGTAGCATACACATATCTAAGCAGGAGACCATGAGTTTGAGCTCTATGTCAAGCACTAAGAGAACTGTGAATCATATCAGTCAGTCAGATGCTTTCATCATACCCCAAAGTTATGTGAGGCCATTAACTGTCTGTTGCCACTCTAAATGGTATTCTACACCTCATTATTCATGCATATTCCTTAGGAGTTGCAGGAACTCAGCCCTTAAGAGCTCCTAGTGAAATCCAGCCCTACTGCACAGAAAAAAAAAAAAAGATTAGCCATCACTATTGAAATTTCGAGAAATCTGAACCTCAAATTTTCCACAGATCTTGCAGAAAGTAAAAAGACTGAGGGTAGGATTCCCAGCAGTTGCCAGTTCCAGCATCCACCTCTGTTGCTCTCCAGTTTGCTCTGGCCCAGCAAATGCATGCACAGTGCAGACTGGTTTGAGACAGTCCTCAGGCTGGGCTAAGAAGGGGCAGCAATACTGACAGAATAACATCCTTGCAGGCAGCAGCAGAACTTGCTTTAGTTAAAGACTCCTTCTTTACCCATAGGCAAAGCTGGAGGGTTTTGTAGCCACCTGTTACCCCAAGCAGCCCGTAGAGAGTGGCTGGCAGGACAGACTGGAATTGATGTGAGTTTCTGTAGGAAATGTCTCTGCTGATAGTTTTTTGTGTGCCTGGGTATGGCAGAATTTAATCACCAAGAAGCTCTGCCACACAGCTTCTGAAACTGAGCTCTATATTGCTGAGAAAGGACCTGTGACAGGCAAAGCACATGAACAGGAGTTTTGCAGAAAGGGGATAAGCAATGTGAGCTCAACTACAGCAGAAGGAAATGGGGTGACTTGGCCAAGTACCTCCTCTACTTTACAGAGTGCCCAGAGCAGTTACTGCAGGTGATGCTGTGCTCAGAGAGTAAAACACAACACTCAGAGAAGCCTATCTCTGGGTTTCAAGTGTGCCCTAACTGCAGAGCTCACACACAATTTACCCTTTCAGGTATTCTACAAAAGAAATCCAGGTATGGGTTATGGGACAAAGCCTGGAGAAACAAAGGACCTCTAGATATTAAAGGTGGAAGCTGATTTCTCTCAGTTTCTCATGTTAGAGAGGATAACTCCACCTGATTTCTCCGACATCTTCCTCTTGGTCAGGCTGATACTTGCATCACTTGCAGCCAAAAAGGAGAATCAAACTGCTAATCTTCCATATCTGTCAGTAGGCATACAATCAATGAGGTTGACTAAGTGCCCTCAGTAACTTTTGGTTTATGGGTGAGTTGACAGCACTCTGACACCTTCAGGAGGTATTAAATACCTCATAGAATTGGGCTAATAGCCAGGGCACAGATCTGGCACTTGGAAAATAATAAGTAGAGTATGTCCTTGTAACTACAGCAACTTGAAAAACACAATGAAAACAGTGTATATCCCTGCAGAATTACTGAGGATGAACAGACACACATTTGTGAAATACTGAAATAAATATTATAATGATGCTCCTAAATTGCAGAATAAATCCTACTTCACGCAGACATGAATGTCAGAAAGCCAGATGTTGTCTATTGATACTGAAACTTCCTATAATCCCCTAAAATCTGTTGGATAACATACAGGAACTGATTGTACCAAAGCTGAAAGGAACAAGTCCTGACACACAACTAAACACAGGTCAATACTGATCGTATTTCAGAACTTATTCTTAATGAAACTTTCATGCTTTTTGTTAATAGGCATATTTATTTACTTCCATGGATTGTGTGGCAGAGACCTCATCCACATTACCAGAGTTTGCATCAAGGTGGGCAGGGCTTGGTAATGTAATATCAAGAAAGAAAGGTTATTGAATGTGTTGAGATAGAAGCTCTGATGCAGAAAATATGAAATTATTATGCACTCCAGCATGTTCCTCACAATGGCTGCAGAGCAGAAACTATAAACTAACTCTTGGAGATAAAAATGTGATCATAACAGAAAAAACACAGTAAGAACAAGAGCATCCATGGTCAGAACCAAAGTGACAATGGTTAGTGGAAGACCCTCTCATGTTGTGTTCATTGACTGATGAGGCCAAAATGAATTATTTTCTGGATCAATCAGGTACTACAGCAATAATCAGTTTAGTTTACCTGAAATTCTCCACTGAGCCTGTCTGATTTTCTTGTCACAGTAAGGTAGGGGGCACATTCAATCAAAAGAGAATGCAGATGACTCTTTATCCAAAACCTGAATGAAAGCTTTAGGACTTCATGAGCTGTTCATTAATGTTTTCTTCCTTAATGGCTAAAACTGCTGTTTGCATTTCACTGATTTCAGGCATTATTGTTATTAAAGCTAGACATTACCTCGAAGACATGAATAGTACCAAGCTGTGAAGAGGTTTGTAGCAGTACAGAGTTCTTAAACCTGTGGATTTACCCAGTGTGACTGAAAGAAGCCTCAAATATGCATCAAAAACTAATGATGATAAATAACCTGTGGTGGGTTCAGTTTACAAGAAGAAAGCCCAGTATTTTAAGGCAATCCATTTATGAACTGTTCCATGGTAATGCTAAGAAAACCCAAGGGCATGGCATCATTGTGCTCCTCACTAATTGTCTTGTTTTCATAGAACACAAGTTAAACAAGGGCCAGGAGGAATCCTAGGAGGTCAATCCAATCCAGACCCATACTTCCAGTACTGCAGAGCCCAGATCCCTCTTGGACAACTCCTATTTGAGTTTTGTTGACTTTCCCTAAGAAATCTTTGCTGGGAATTGCACTTAGGCACATGACAGCTATTTGCAGATACACTTTGCTGTTTCACACAGGTGAATCCATTCCAACCTCACCAGGTCCTTCCAGAGGCTCATAAAAGAGGACAGAGATTCCTGATTTATGGGAAGTTGACCACTGAGGGACCAAGTGAGATGCCCAAAAGAAAACACACAGCCTGCAACAGAGCCAGAAAAAGAGTCACTGAAACCAAGTGTTGTCAGGTGTTCATTGAGAAACTGCAGTTGTTTCCCACTGGAGAGCTTCTGATCATAACCCAGTCATCTAAGGGGAACATAAATGCCCCACGCTGTTAACAAGGTCTGTTCCCCACATAAGCATACCTTTATCTCATCACCCTCACTCTCAGACCTGGATTTTTTCACCATAAGTCACTAACATGCCACAACAATTACCTGAATTGATGCCAAATAAAATGTTCCCTGTGATTGCTTTAAATATGCCAAAGGTCTGCCTTGATATTTTGTTTGTTTTTTAAACAGTATCCTTTACCTGGTAGTTTTTTGCTTTAAACATGGCAGTTCAGTAAGAAAATAGACTAAAAAGCTATTCTAAGATATGAAAGTTCTTTTTAACTAAAATGTAGTGATCCTTTAAGCTAAATAGCTGAGAAAAAAATATTTTTTTTGGTAGATGAAAACTGGGGTGACAGTCACATGTTAGGGAAGTAACTCTGAGGCAGATCTTTTCTGCAGAAACACCTGTGCTGGGAATGGGGAGTGCCTGGTACACAACATTATTTTAACCCCCTCCATGGAAAGAAAGCCAGGATGGGCTTTCACTCTGGACTTCCAACAAGACTCCAGTCCTTTCCACTGACATCAAAGAAAGTTCTAGACCTCCAAGACACAGTCTTTGTTGCATCCAATGATCGCGTGAGCACAGCATTGTCCTCACCTCAGGTCATCAGAGCTTCCTCACCAGCAGGGATCTGCCAGCAAAGCTCCACCATGAATTAACCTGAGTGTAGGAGCACAGAGAATGCCCTACACAGCAACCAAAGGAAATAAAGGAGATGGAAAACAAGGAGGGATTATCGTGACCAACAGGAAGAGCTTAAATTGACACAACAGGCACAAGAAGAAGCCTCATGTGATGAAGAATAACAGATTTTCCCAGAACAGTGACAAGTGAGTAGCCCCTGGAGTCAGACCCAAGCCAAGCCAAGCTTACTGTCACGGGAGAAAGAAGCAAGAAAGGGTTCCAGTGCCTCTGCTGTCTTGAGACAAGCAAATGCAAAGGGCTGGTAGATGCAACCTGCACCAGGCAGTGTGCAGATGTAGTTAATAGCAAAAAACTTCTCTACTTATACAAAGGATAAAAGCCAAGAACTGCCAGAAACAGTTAACAGAGTTTCTGTTTCCATTTATTTATTTTTAATTTATTTCTGGCTTGTCTTGTTTTAAAATGTAAACTTGTGAGGCAAGAACCAAATTAAGTCCAATTGAGGAATTCAATTTATCAAGGAGGAAAAAAGCAATGAATAAGATAGTCCTAACACAACAGCTCATTTATATTCTAGACAAAATTACACTAAGAACTCAGTAATTTAGAATAAAACATATCAGAGAGGAATGGTAATGGTCATCTTATCAGGTGCTAAAACAAAAGAAAGAGTGCTATAGTGGTTCAACTGAAAAGACCTACCTTGTGGAAAGCTGAAAACATGCAGGTTTGGAGAAAATGTCCCCAAACATACCTCTGGTTTAACATTAGTTTAAACAGCAACAGAATTGTCATTTTTCCTTTTCCTGATGCTGTCATTACAAAGCCTTGCAAACTGAAGGGACTAGTCAAAGTTGGAAATGAAATTGGGTTGAGGCAAATAGACCACAGAGATGGCAAAGACTCAGTGAGACTTATATGGAAAAAAACCCAAGAAGGCAAAAAGGGTTTATTTTAGTAATGTGGGTTAGGAATGTTAATATAGATCTATCTCTCCAAACTAATATATATACATGTGTGTGTGTATACATATATGATTTCTCATGTTGACAGCCTCTGTTTAAAGATGAGTCCATGGCTGTTAGCCAAAGGTTTGGAGAAGTGTTATTTGGCCCTGTAAGCCGCTATTATGGAGACAACCACACTCTCTCAGATTATTTGGTGTACACGACAGCACAGATGTGATTTTTGCAAGGCTGGCTCTGTTTTTCTAGTTAACTCTGCTCTCTCCAGTGCAAAGCTGACATCTTCCAGTGCCAGTCTTCCTTCACTTTGGTCAAATCCCTCTCAGAGTTGACATTGGCAAGCAGCAAATTCTCAACTTGCTGCTCCCCCGTAAAAGGGTTTCTTTCCTCTGCCTTTCACCTTTGAGCAAAGGGAGAAATCTAAACCTTCCAGTGCCTTAATCGTGCTGCTCTGGTGAAGTCACTCTCAAGCACCAGCAGATCTAATAAGCAAAGCAATGCCAACCCTCTGAGGTGACAGTAACCCTTTCCACATAAACATTTTCCAAGACTGAATTTTCCATTAGGCCTTTGATCCTTTTGGCATGCATTGTTCTGACTTTATGAAATGAATTCTGAAGCTCTTCCTCTTAAGGAAGAAAAGGATTTTTTGCATGCAACATGAAGTATTCCTGTTGCAAAGTGGCAGTGTCTGTACCTGTGTGTACCTGTCTGCACATGCACCACATCCCTCTGCCAGAGGGTAGCAGGAGCACCCAGCAAGAAGCTACACATCAGAGGTCCCAAAGTAGCAAGAGAAGCATCCAAGCTACCCAGGCCTTTCCTGCAGCTGAAGAACCTGCATTTTACTCTCACTATGCCTTTGAAGATGGAGGTGTTACAGCTGTGTGCACAGCTGTGCAGAAGCAAAGGCACCTTCTGCACCGAGCGGCAGTGTTGGGAGGAAGCTCCTGAAGGACTGTCCCAGCTCTGCAGGGTGGGACAGGATGGTCATCTGGGAGCTCTGAAGTGCATTCCTGCTATCTTGATGTGGTGGGGAAGGAGTTGCAGCCAGAGCTCAGAGCACAAGGGCAAATAATTACTTTGTGTTGGCACTCTCTGCTAAGGAAAGCAGGAACTGCCAGATCTGATCAGTTCAACAGCTAATTCCAACCACAACTACCAGGCTGGGACAGGGGCCTCTGTTGTGGACAATGAATCACTAACCAGCCCAGAGACATTTCCTTCCATTAGTCAGAGAAAAGCCTGAAGAATGAGAGTTTATTCCACTTCTGGTTTTAATTTTCACTTTGTGGTTAGCCTTGAAAAACTAATAAACATTTAGCATGTCTACCACAAAATTCTATGTTTGCCTGCACGTATAGGAGCTGTAGGGTGAAAAACACTATCATTCACAACAACAGACTTTAAATCAAACTGACAGCCATTTGTCTGCACCAAAGAAATAATATTTTTTTGTCCATTTACAGCTTTTCAACCCTTAATAAACTTGAAATCAACCACATAAACCTGAAAACAGAACAGAAATATAAATACTTGCTAAATTATATGCGTGCTTATGTGTGCAGATCCAATAGAGGTTGAAAGTCTTCCCACAATTAATTCATTCTAGCTGTTTCCCAGTTTTTAAGAATGCTGCCCTCCTGCAGCCAGCCCAGCCACACAGTGGCAGGCTCCTGGAATTACATCAGCCTATTTCTGATCACTTCCCATGTATTGATACTCAAACACTCTTAAGTTATTAAGATGCTGCTATTCTTAAGTAACCAGTAAGTTTAACCCAGGCCAACAAACTGCAATTCAAATGATCTATGCTTATACCCCTTAACAGCCAGAAGCTCAGGACATGGTTTCCCTCAGCTGAACACCCTTTCCCATTTCCAGGTCTTCTCTTCCTCCATCACTCATGAGCCTAAATAATAAACGACAGTTCACATTAAACTGCCTTTTTGTGATAGTTCTGAGATGATTTCTCTAAGAGCTGCAACTTCTTTTGTGCACCAGGTTCTTAATGAAGTTCTTTATGAAGGGCTTTATAAGCCCTCAGAATCAATCTGAGCCTTTATATACACTCCTCAGTCACCTGCTTTTCAATAAAGGCTTGTGGGTTTTTAGCTAGGAAGATGCAGAGCTGTGTTGGTATCTAAGCAGTTGTTGCACTGCGAGAGGAAGGAATATAAGCACTGCTCCACCCTGAGCTGGCAGCTGGGTTTCCCAAAAGGAACACCAGGAAAACTGCAGAGAGTGGTACAGAGGGTTCTGTAGGACACAGGATCCCGGGTGAGGACAGAGCCAGGCAGAAGCACAGGAAGGGAGGACTCTGAGCTGAGAGTTGCTGTTATCTCTGTCTCTAGTGAGGCTGTGCTGGGAACACATGGGCTGCACAACATCCTGAGGTTCTGCCATGGGCTGTGCAGGGAGAAGGGCTGGCGTGGGAGGTGAGTAATGGGATACAGAACAGCTTGTTCTAGAGTCCTGCTTTGTGTCCGTCACATCTCGTTAGGGGCCTTGGGTTAAATCACCGCTTTGCTGACGTCAATGGTAAAACTCCTGCTATTGTTTGCCTGGGCCAGAATTCCCCCCCAACAGCTTCTGACACAGGAGAAAAGCTTCATAACCACCCAGGTGGGTCTGCCCTGTGGCCTGCAACAGGCAGCTCGCTGTCCTACCCGGTGTGACACAACCCTTTGCTAAGTGCTGCAGGTGGGAGAGGCTGAGGTGCCAGATTAAACTACACAATGCTGC
This sequence comes from Climacteris rufus, assembly GCA_013398175.1. Lineage (NCBI taxonomy): Eukaryota > Metazoa > Chordata > Aves > Passeriformes > Climacteridae > Climacteris > Climacteris rufus. The sequence goes on from VZRZ01008638.1 coordinate 653,481, forward strand.
ATCAGAGGGGACAGAACCTGGTAAAGCACATATACACACACACACACACACAAATGCACTGCTGCAGTGGGGATGGCATTCTCTAGGGCTGGTTAGGGCAGAAATCTGAACAAACTCCAGTGCTAGCTGTAAGAAAAATCACACCAAAAGCAGCTTGGTAAATAAACACTGAATGAATATCAGAATTTCGCTGATCACACAGGGAAGATCGTGTTTCAGAAAACCCAACTGAACAAAAACAACCACCACAAAAAAAAAAACCAAAACCCTAAAACTAGAATTCTCTGTATTTTATGCACTCCAAAGAACTTCTATGCAAAGACTTCCTCAACAAATGAGCTGCACACTCATTTGTAATACTTGACCAGGTTTAGAGCAAGCCACTCTAACAACCTGACCATAACTACAGCAATAGAAGACATTGGTTATAACACTACTGTGTTGCACATTCATCCCTAAACATGCAATAAAGCATCTGCACCCAGTCCCAACACTCATACCCCATCATTCCCTGGAGCTGAACAGAGCAAAGGCTTTATTATTGTGTCAGAGTAGAAGGTCTGCAGATGCCTAACATACCAAGAAAGCTTTGTATTTTGTGTCAGTGAATCTGATGGAAGTGACACACATTACAACAGATTATTGCCATGCAGAGAAAAGGCCAAGTTACTGGCAGCTGTAACTACTATTCTACTCCAGAGCAGGCTGTCTCACAAGGCAGCAGGAAAACAGGGCTGGATAATTAACCAGTCCACAACTAGGTGTATTTATAAGGTAAATATTCCAAAATGTTGCTTGTGATATTAAGGCCACAGTCCTTCCCACAGGTGCAAAGCTGACTGTTGCTCTGCCTTAACACACAGTGGATGTATGCTCCTGCCTCAGTTTCCCCCAGATAAGCTAGCTAATCATAATTGACTGTATACTTTTTAATAGATAAAAGAACAGTGTTTGGACTAAATTATTGCTGGATTTTTGTGCAGAGTTTAACACTGACTGTATATAAAGGCTGCTTCTGAAAACAGTCCCCCCAAAAAACCTGCATGTTTACGCTGTCTGCAATTCTTCACTGACTGGAATTCTGCTTTAGCAATTTTATGGATGCAGAATGAGGACAAGCCAAGCAAATAGCTTGGAATGGCTTGTAAAACACTGATAAAATCTGATCCATATTTTAACATTAGTCAGTCTTGCAGTTCCGTAAACATAAAGCAAAAGGATCCCTGAAGTATGTTTTTCCTACATAAAGTTACAAGAATAGTGATTCAGGTTTGACTACCACTAACATCTTACACAATTCAAACCTTGTTTACCCCAGGCAGCTCTCAGTAGGCAGCAGAGCAGTGTAAGCCAAATTAAATTGGCTTCACCCCTTTCACATACACACGCTCTACTGCACAGAAAATTTCACCCGCTGGATTTCCACTTTCAGAGTTATAATCTGAGATCACTTCAGAAAAATATACAGAGGAATTAAACTCTAGACTTGATGGGCTGCTCCAGGAATATTTCTTTCCTGATAACTTCCTGTGAAGTAATTGAAAACCCAGGATAACTGAGTCCTGTATTGTCAGGATAGGATGTGCTGCAGTTAAGTGTTACTGCACATGGTCCCACCAGCTGGGGGATGGTGATTCAGGGGCTCCCAGTCTGACTTCTGATGGGCAAGTGCACCTGAACTTGCTTTCTGGCTCCAGAGTTTCTACAACCTCTTTGGAATCACACAGCTGCTGCAGCCCTGAGTCCCATTAGGGGGGAACTAATGGTTCATGGCTCCATGGTACTCTGCTGCCAGGGAAGAGTAAGCATCAGACAGAACTCAGCAAGGGGGAGCGGCAGGGGCTGGGAGGAACAGGAGTCTTCCCTCTTCCATCAGACAGCCCTCCCACTAAACAGATACCTTATCCTGCTGCAGCTCTGATGCCCTCAGAGAGCCCAGGTGATGTGTCAAAAAGTAGTCAAATGTGATTTAAAAGAACAGGCAAAAACTAATGTATTAAGCATGCTTGAGTGATAGCACGAAACAGAGACTACATCAATTTCACTTCCAGCTTCCAAATACACTTACTCTGCCCTACTGGATTAAACAAACACACGTTGTAGCACTCCCACAACAAGGTATCAGTTTTCCACAACTATTTCTGCATCCACCAGCACTCACCTGTGGTATTTCAGTCATTTCTGTTGATACTTAATGATCCAGCATCACACAGGCTGCTTCCAGGGAACATGTGTTTCTACCTCTCTAACTGTCCACAAATTAAAATGGGGTCCCAGAACAAAAGAAACCTGACCCTTGAGGAAATTCAATCCGGATTTGAATTCAAGCCCAAACATTACATCTGGTTTAAAGAAAATAAAATAATTACACACACATTACACACACAAAGGTCTGCACTCCCTTGGGGTTCCACACCAGGGGCCAGAATGTATTTTACCTTTATCCAGTAGTCTTCCCAGATAATGTATTTTCTATTAATTTCTATCTTTACTCACAATGTTTTCAAAGAAAATGGGATGTGGGTTATTTGGTGAAACGGGATAAAGCCGGGGGAGAGTCTAAACACTGTGAAAAGGGCTCTGCCCTCCCTCTGCTGCTCCAAGGGTTCAAAGCTCTGCCCTCGCGGCTTGAAGGGAGCTCTTTTTCCAGGACTGCCAGGCTTGATCATTCCTTCCTAAGGGCTCATAAGAGAAAACACCGTTCCCTCGAAGGCCCGGCTCCCGGGAGTGCCCTGCGGAGCTGCGGCTGAGCTTCGTGTCCAGCCCACGCCGCACCGCGAGATGGGGCTGGCTGCCCACGGACAGGGCGCACACGGGGAAATCCCGGAGCCTTCCCCAGGGACACGCAGGCACTGGTGATGGGATTGACAGCCCTGAGGCTCATATTCCACCTAGACAGCCAGGCTGCCCTGAGCCCCTTTAGAACCGCCTGAGGAAGCAGGGAGCAGCTCCGCAGCTGTTTCTGTATGAGAGCTGCAGAGTCTGGCTGCCCGAGAAATAAGAATCCATGGTCAGAGCTGTGACTGGGAGACTGGCAAATGCCAGTTCTCCTGCTGAAGTTCTAACCAGGAAGGCAAGATTCACCTGGGAGGAGAGCCAGATGGGAGCTGGCTACTGATGCTGAGTCCCTGGGAGGAGATGACATCCTGAGCAGAGGTGTCCGAGGTGTGTTTGACTCACAGCAGAAAGCGGAGGGTGGACCTTGCCTGGGAGTGCTTTGAAATGAAAGACAGCATCTCACTTCAGAAGCAGAAGAGAACATTCACCAGTAGTGAACACTGGAGACAGAACCCCTGTCTGGACCAGCCACAGCAAGCAGATATGAGACTCAAGACCTGCTCAGCAAGGGGGATTTGCAGGTCTTGACCAGCTGGGGTTCTGCACCAAGACCTGCCAGGGAAAGCAGTTCGATCTAAAAGCTGCTTTTTGCATAAATGGGGGGACAGGATATACATCATGCTCTTTCCTATTTTAAAAGGACTTGCAATAGCCAGAAGGGTACGTAAAAGAGGAAAAATAAACTGCTGTTAAGCCCTGAAGGCTGTACATGGTGTATATGGGAGCTTGTGTACAGAACACTCCTTAGCTGTCCTGCAGAAAAGAAATATGAGTAAAATGAACATCAAATAGCTCCACAAGAGAGCCTAGACCAGAGGAGATGTCTCCTGGCCCTTAAACAGGCTCCTGCAGCAGAGCCACAAGCAGTCCCCTCGTAAAGCAGTCACACTCCCTCAAAAGTCTGCTGTGGATACCACTCACACCCTACTGCTTCCTTCCGGGGGCACCTCTGCCTCCTTACTCGATGTTTGCTCACATTCAGGGTGTCTGCAGAAGAAGGAAGAGCTGAGCTCACATGTTCTGCTATCAGGAGAGCCATGGGGCACCTAGCCCAGCCTGTCCCTGGTCCTGCTGGAGCAAGCGTGGGTCTTCCAGAGAGTGCACAGCTGAGCATATCCAGATACACATAACACAGGCTTGTGGGTTATTCAAACACCCCAGACAGGCAGGACTGCTCACAGAATGTGAAGTCCCACCTAAATTTGGATCCTACACTTTGGTGATTTCACATAAGGGGTCTGGTCTACATGGAATAGCTCCACACTGATAGCAATACACAGAAGGGAGGCATTAGAAAGCATCCCCCCACCTATTGTGATTCCACACTGCTAAGCAGATGCAGCAGCTGTCCTTAGTGATCTCTGAGGTGCCTAAAGATGCATCCATCCATCTTTGAGAGGCAGTGAGGGTATGGCTGGAGTAGAAGAGAATAGAGACCAAAGAGTCCTGCAAGAAACAGGAACACAAGAGAAACTTCAGCAGACACAGTATTTTTCTTACACCAAGACTGAGCCAGTAGGTGCCTCCCAAGGAGGTTGTTCAGGGTGCTCCTTTTCCCTTGGCAGCAGGGCAAGTGCATTTACTAATGAATAGGACCCTCAGAAAAGGCAAGGAATTTTTTTCCTCCCTGCACATATTCAGAGAAGCAGAAAAGTTTTTTTGTTGTTTTATTCTTCTCCCCCCTCTTCGAGATTCTTTCATTTGTGACTTCTAATCATCATTCCACTCTTCTTTCCCTCCTTTTCTTCACTCTCCATTGGTAAGTCACCCCCCCAGGCTTGGCACTGCTCCAGCCCCAATGAACTCCAGGATGGTTTTTTTCTCTCCTTTCCTTACCACCACCACCTTCTCCTCCCTATTCAAACTGAACTTGTGGACAAAATAAACGCTGGCACTGGGTCATTGTCCTTCCCCTCCCCATCACAGGATTCTGAGAGAGGATTAAACTAATCTCATACATTGACTCGCTCCCGGGTGCTGGCCTGGCCCCCTGCCATGCAACGAGATGGCATCGAGTGCCATATCCCAGCAATGTGTTTCTGCAGTGACTTCCTATGCAAAGGCAGCAAAAGGACCTGACTCAGGAGCTGGGGTTCTATATTGTGCAGTGTCAACACAGCCACCACATTTAACACATTGCCTTGATTTAAAAGGTAAAAAGGGGAAAAGAATATTTTAAAAAGCCTAGAAGCTTCAAGGTAATGGACAATCCACCCAAATCAATAATTTCAGTGCTTTTGCATTGGCTCATTTGTTAGTTAATACTTAAGCAAAGAGTACCCAAAGTTGTGCCATGATGGGAGGGAAGTTACTGGGAGTGGGACTTCCTGAAATTACTTGAACTCTCCTCCTGTCTCCCACATATTCATATGCAGCAACCTCCTAGGAACTGGCAGTGCCTGCCTGCAGGGAGCCCAGGGTCAGCAGAGCACCAGTGGCTCCCGAGTGCTTCCCAAAGAGGGCAACCATCCCTGCTGCCCCTCAGCAGGTGGGGAAACTGAGACTCCAAAATATACAGCGATTCCCACAACCCACACAACTAAACAAATGAGTTACTCTGGAGCTTTAGTTGTTGAAAATACCAGCTTGCTGCTGACATCTCTGAAAAGATACTGCTAAGGTTCAATTGCTTGGATAGCTCTAATGCAGTAAAGCTGCTGAGCTGCATGTGCAGCTCTTCCATCCCTCACTGACTTACACAAAGCTACTTCTGTCCAAGGACATGAAAACATTCGGCGGACATGGCCACAACACTGCAGAGTCTGTGAATCCTGGGAGCCCTATGTGACAACAAATTGACTTTGATGCAGCACATCAGCTGTGCTGTGGCTGTGCTGCTGCAGAACCAGTGAGTGCAAAGCTCCTCTGCATGGCCAGGGCATCCTGGCGGCTCCAAGTCAGGAGCTGTGGCTATTCCTCATTCTGTCACAGATACCTCCACATCCTTCAGCAACACACTTAACCCCTCTATGCTGCAGGTTCTCGTTTCTAGGTGAAACTAACACAGCCAGGTACACCTTCCTATCCCATTCACCACCAGCCTTTGTGAGCAAGCTGGCAGAAGGGAAGAGATTGCTGTGAAGAAACAACTGAAGAAAAATTGAAGAGGCAAGACATGACCAGAGAGTAAAACCTTTCCTGATCCATCTCAGGCTGAGTGCTAAGGGAACAAGTTCTCATTCCTGCATCAGTCTTGCAGTTGACGACTGAACAGCTCTGAAACAATCCACAGATAGCAAACAATTCCAGTCACAAACACCCAGGCACACATGTCTAGGTGGTTTGTCAGTGAGCAATTAAATCCTGTGCTGAATAAAAATGTTAAAAATGCATCACATTGTTGCTTTAAATAGTCTCTTGTTGGAGAAATTGGTCTCACTGCCAATTTGCGCTTGGGTAAACTCTGTTTTTGCCGCTGCTGGGATTCTCTGAATGTCCATCAGGCAGTTGCATCACACACTGAATAGTTTGGCATTACCTCATGCCTTAAGGGAAAGGCAGAAGAAAATGAACTAGCAGCCTGTTTTCTCTGTCTACTTATTTATTTACTTTGGTGAGGGGCTTTTTTATTTGCTTTTGTTTTGGTGGTATTTTTCTGTCCTTTTCCCTCCTGAGCTAAGGGTAACTTGAGTGCACAGTAATGAAAAAAGGTGGTGAGGAAAGTACTTTGGGAAGTATAAGTGGGAATGTGGAAGGCAAGGGAGAGAAGGAATAACGTGAGTCAAAGGATTAAATCTAAATTCCAGTCTGGGACTTTTCAACGAAGATGGAATACTGACTAGTTGAGCAAATTAAGCTTTTTCAAGGGGGTCTGGAGAAGTGACTGGTTTCTATCCAAGCAGAAAATGTCATTCTTCCCCATCAGTACGAATGAAAATAAGAGAGACAAAACACTCCCAGCCCTGCTCCGAGAAATCTGAAAAGATGGGAGAACAGACAAGGACAAACAAGCAATTAAAAGGAAATTGCTTCTCTCTCCCCACCAAACCTTTTGTTTCTTCCCAAATGAAAGTGGAAAAAATTGATTAGGGGGTCAAAAGGAGGAAGGACCAAAGAACTGCATCACGTGCAGTGCCACGTGAGAACAGCCATTCTGCTCCACCAGGATGTGGGCAAAAACATGCTGCAGCAATAGGGCTAAAAACCTGTAGGAATAGACAAAAACTCACTTCTCAACCTGTTTTGGTTGAGCCTCCTTCCTGCCTCTGAAGCTTACTTTGATAGTCACACTTTTCTGTGCCTAAATAAACTGTGTAATCACTGAAAACTTAAAAAGTTTTCACATGTGTTGTTATTGTCTCATCAAGCCAGCAGGCCAGCATTTTGTTCCTCCTCCTCCACCACCTCTCTCACTGGTTTCCCAGAGGACAGCCAGCACACACTGACCAGCAGCTGCTCAGATCTTCAGCTGAAGTCACAGCCTGCATAGCAGGTCAGCAAAGGGGAAATGTGCCCTCACCTCTGTCACTGCAATAGCTACTCCCATATCCTACCCACATCTGGCTTAATCAATTGAGTAAGTAATATTAGGCTGGCAAAGTGGATAAAAGGGATGCTCAGCATTTGTTACCTGCTGCCCTTCCAGCAGAGATGTGAGCAGCAGCTTTGTCAGCTGCTGCTGAAGGATTCAGAGACTTCCCTTGGAGCTCAAAGCATAGCAGCCACACAGGAGAGAGGCACAATTCATGGCACAGTAAGTACAAACTTTATTTTTGAAGTAGGAGAGTACTTTTTAAAGAAGTAAAAAAGCTTTGCATCATATCTGGATTCCCTTTATGCCCAATGATCTTCAGCTTCAAAGGATTCATTAAGATCTGGATGGAAACATCTCAAAGGATACTCATCTGGGAATTCAGTACTCACTACAACCAAAGTATAAGATTTTGAGAAAATTAGGTTAATAGAAAGAAGTTTAATACAAAAATGTAATGTTTGTTGCACTGGATCAGAGTGAACACCTCCTTAAGTAAGCAGCCCAGCCTTAACAGTGGCCACAGCAGCTAGACAGAGCACACAGATATGTGATAATTCTCCCTTACATTACTCCAGTCTCTAACTATTTTCAGCCCAGGAACTTCCCAAGTCAGAGGGGCATTTTCAAAGGTTGGTAACCTTGGCTGGATTGCTCTTTTCTGAACTTCTCCAGTCTTCCCTTGAACACAAGTCAAACTTTAGCCTCTACAGCATCTTTTGGCAAGGAGACCCCAGTCTCTAACATCTAAGGTCTTTCAGGAGCTATTTAAAACACCAGGCAGTAATGTACACAATAAGTTGGTGGTTTGCAAGGCCTGAAAAATTCTCAGCTCATCTCTGTTAAAAACAGCCTTTAACACTTTACATGTGGGGAAATCAGAACTGTCTCTCCTGCCTACTCAAGCTGTCTCATAGGATGAGCTGTGGCAATGCATATTGGGCAGCCCAGCTGAGCAAAACTCAGCATCAGAGATCCTAGAGCATATTTTGCCAAAGCAGCTGGAAACCCTCTTCAGACTCCCACTAATTCCACCTTACACTGCAATACACACCTATGCAGATCTGGGATGGTGATACCCACACAACCATGACAACTGTGAATCTGTCAGCAAAACAGTGTGACAAATCATATCAAACCCACCAGGTTTCTCGAGAAGCTTGAAGTCCACACCTTTGTAAGTGTTTTCTAGAGGTCTGCATATTTCCAAGGAAACCTGAGAGAAAGTATCATTGATTTGAAATGCAACCACTCAGAATTTTGATCAAAGTGAGAAATCTAAGACATTTTGTTAAGCGCCATTTCAAACTCAAGTGTGACTCCAAAAATGAAGTGACAAATTCATTGTGAGAAACACATTGGTAATGCAAAGGGAAAACCCAGCTGAATGCCTGCAAAGTGTGAAGGCTGTTTCCAGCATCTCTCCTGTTGGACACACATAACCAAGAAAGCTTTTAAAAGTAATTTAAACTGAGCCAGGAGAGCTATGGGCAGCAGCAGGGCCTCATCCTTTCTGGCACTTGTTTCACCACATTGTCTCTACGCACTCTGGTGCTGGGGAAGTTTATCCTGGGAAACTCCTCGGGCATAAGGCATTAGTGACACCAAATGTTTAGAGGAGTTCTTGCACACAGTAAAATGAGAACACATTTTTATATCAGACAAAATAAATCCTTGAAAAGACCTAACCTCCTGCACATCAGAGAACAGGCTGAGCGCTCATTACCTCCAGCTGAAACTTCCCTGGAGAATGTTTGGAGACCATACGATTTTTTCTATTTTCTGTTTTTTTTCTTAATTAAAGCATTTTTAATTGATTTTTGCTGGACACAATGCATTTATCTACCTGAGGTATTCACCTTGCACATTGCTGATTTATGTAATGAAGTGATGTCATTACATACAGGTGGCTTCATAATCCTCTTGCATGTGCCATGCAGACAGACATTCCTAGGCAGGTTGAGGAGGAACAGGGCAGTCAGTCTGCTCTGAGATTTCATTTTGCCCTGCAAGCCTTCTGCTCAGAAGGGCCAGGTTCAGTAACCCAGAGGTCCTGGGTAACCCAGAACAACGATGCCTCGCTCGTATGCCCCAGGCTTTGACTGGTACTACGGCAACAGCCAAGTCTGGCTGGGACATTTTCATTATACTCTCAGGGCTGGAAAACAAACAAATTTGTACAACGCACACAAACAGTCTTTTCTAATCTCTTTTAATGGCACTCTGAAGACCAGACTGTCAATTGTCTGCTGTGTTCTCAACAATTTGCTAATGATAATTAAAGATGCTCAAAGTTTGCCAACTATGTCAGGACTCTATTGAACCAAGAAGATAAGGGTTCGGGAGGAAAGCAAATGAAATGAACTTCATCCAAGGAGGAGGTGTTGCCTACAAAGGAACCCATAAGGGCATAAAGATAGCAAAGGCAGAGTAAAAGGTTCTCTAAACTGCACAACAGATACACAGAGAGAGGATGCCAAAACCCTAGAATGAGATTACAAAAGCAGGAGAGTGAGTGGATTCTTTTTTCCTTTCTCTCTATAGGATTCCATCCCAAAGAAGTTGCTTAGACAACAGCAACCCCCTACCATGCGATCTGTGTATGAAGAAAAACAAATCCATGCTGTAGTAATAGGAAGATCAAAACCTGGGTTGTTTTGTTTGTTTTGGTTTTCTCCCCTTCAGCTGAGAAAAGTGAAATGCTCCTTGAGGGCCCATTTCTGCAGGAAAGGACTATATTTCCCCCATGGGCTGTGGGATATTTTGCATGCAGCTCCCAGAAAACTGAGGAAGAGAAAAGGAAGAGCAGGCACCTGTAACTGGAAGCACAGCTTTGGCTGCTCTGAAATTCTGCTGAATTAAGAGTCATGTATAAATTCTTGATTCCAGAGAATCATTCAAGGCATTCAACTGACCCATGCTAGACCATTCACTTTACCACTAAAGCTATGAGTTTGCATAGTCATTTTTAATAATGCCTACTGTGGCAATATTTAAAAGTTGACAGACACCAGTGTGGTGCATTTTCCTTGTGTCAGCACATGCAGCAAGTAACCAAGAGCACACCTGTTCCCTTGTGAGACTGAACTCATTACCTTCCTTTCTGAAGGTCACCAACCTTTGCAGAAATTCCTCTGCCATGATCCAGTGTGATCACATGCCTGGTCCCAAAAGTTTTATGGAAGTTCATCAAATTTATGCTTTCCATGCAAAATTGTAGCTGCGACATTTTGGTATCCTTGAGTATAAGGCTCTTTGTATTTCTGTTGTCTTGTTGCTTTATTTGTTAAACCTGTTTATTCCCTGAGTGTGCCTAAGCATGTCAGAGCAGCACACCAGCTTCCCAACATAAATTAATAACACAGAGAACACATTTGTACCAAAGGGGAGGAAGACTTTATGAGGAAGAACAGTCTTGCCTTATACCTGAAGGAGCTTTATCTGTCCACCTGTTTTCTGAACACATCATATTCAACTTCTGCTTATTTCAGGAAGTTCCAATGACTTCAGCAAAAGGTCTTTTCTAACCTAAACAATTATATGATTCTAAAACACAACTTCAGAAAAATACTGCAAAAATATATTTCAGTCTTAGAAGACAACGGCCACTAAGATCATACTGACTGCATGTTTGTAATCCCAAGTTTATAGGTTTATCTAAAGTATGTTAATTTACCATGTTACTACTTTGTTCTAATGGAAAATTCTAGTAAATTCAGGATATTTACCCATTTTCCTCAATACTTCACTTCCCAACCAGTCAGATAAATGGTAATTTGGCCTGTGTTTAGGACTAACAGAAAAAGGTCCTAAAAAAAGGACTAACATCAACTGCCCTGCTGGCAGAATAAAATGGTGAAATGCAATGTTCACGTAAAACTGCAGACATAAAAACTTGAACCGTATTTCTTAATTCTTAAATCATCCTTTTTGCCCTTCAAATGACTGGGACTATTAATCAATAATCAGAGAACCTTATTAAATGTTAATTTTGAATCTGGCCATATCGATGCTCAATTAGCTCCTACTAGTTGAACTATTTCTATAAAACACATTCCTACTAAGTTTCAGACAATTACATTTTCTAACAAATTCAAATTTTTGTAGAAAACAAAGCAACAGTCAAAACCAAATGGAAGTCTACTGCCTGTAAATCTGTTACAATGCAGTTCCAATTTTTGTGTTATTTTTAAATCTTTTAAAATAGTAGTGCCAGTTTCCCAAATCAGCAAGACTTGCCTAAGGTCTTTTGCATTTATAAATTTTATCTCATCTACTAATAACCCAGGAAGCATTTAATATAAATAGTCACAGGTTTTGATGTTAGCACTTTGGAGCCAAATAGTCCTTTTTTTTTTTTTTTAACTTTCATGCTGCTAAATTCATCCGAAGTAGGAGTCAATTCTCCACCAAAACAGCAGACATTTCACATTCATCTCGGATTCTTTCTGACCAAGTGGAACTAACTCCAAAAAGCAGGGGGAACTCAGCCCACAGCACTCCTTGCTCAGAACACATTTGACTCGAACCAAGTATTTGGCTTGGCAGTGACAAATCAGGACATAAGGTGGCATTATTGCCCTTCCTTAGCTGTCTGCAGGGCCGGAGTCCAGATCTGCATTGTCAACAGTGTTACAACCGCGTTGTTTTGTATTCCAGAAACAGTACACAACAATAAAAAAAAGACCCAATGAGAAAATCAAGTCTGCACCAAGACGCTTTCAGAATACTACACAGTCAAATCCTGGTTGCTCCCTGACTTAAAATTTTCGCCAAATACTTTGTGTATAAAGTGATCTTACTGAAAAGAAATCACTGTTAGGTTTATAGTGCATTAACTGTACAGGACTTCTAAAGTCACATTTAAAAATCCTGACTTCATTTGTATCCTTGACTCTGTTCAGCTGTGATTGCCCACAGCAGAATTCCCATCAAATTTATACAGATGCTTGGAATAAGAAATGAGAAAGCAATTTGAAAGGATACAGAAACTTGGCTTGCATGTTTATCCGCTTTCAGTTCACACAAAGGATTTACGGACTTGAAGCATTTTTCTTTTTAAAGATAGCTGATAGCTGTACATTTCAGATACAGACATGAAACTACAAAACAGGGAACCAGCTTTTCCCTGGTCTTGTCCAACACTTGCGTATTTGCATTGAGAACCATCTTTTTTGTCTACTATCAGACCAGTAGTATGATTTGACTAAGTTCAAACTTAGAAACTAGAGGAATAAGCCTAGGAGAGTGACAACAACGCAAAAGACAGCTTGGTGGTGATTGCTGGGTTTGCAGAGAACCCACCATCCCAAGATCTGGCAATATACCTTCACCCCAGCATCCTGAAAAGCCCAGTGTTGTTCCAGTGACTCTCAACGTTTTTATCAATAATCTGGTAATAAGCATAAAAGCTCCAATAATAAAATGCACAGATCTCTGAGTAATAAATAATAGAACGTGGTCAAAGCTCCTCTGGGAGCTGGATCCATTCAAACAATTAATTTTACTACCTGCATATGCAAAATTGAGGGACAGAACAATACTCTGAATGGCACTGGTGCTTACAAGGAATTGGAGAACACAGCAGGCAAGAAAATCAACACAAATTCCTCCTGTATTGTTGGGACAAAAGGAAAAAACATTAATGTTAAAGATGTGTGAAGAGATGAAGGGTGCTGTGGTTTAGGGAGACAGTGGTGGGGAGTTAAGTACAAAAATAATGCCAAGTGGTCAAAGACACAGGACTGCAACTTGGCAGAGGCAAAGAGAGATCAGCCTGTGCAGTCTACCAAAAGAGAAGACTAGAATGAGACCTAGAGCCACTTGTGAGCTTGTGTCCAGTTCCAGGTACATACAGGATCTTTCATTCAATACTTGGAAGCTTCTACTCAAAATGGAAAGAAGGGGAAGACTGCAAATAACACCAGCAGTTAAACACTGGAACTGTATCTCACACAGTGGCACTGTCCTCTAGTAATTCAAAATCAGGACAGGTGTCTTTTGAGAGAAGATGTTTTAATCAAATACAAAACCTCAGCGTAGAGAGAGCTAAGAGAACTTACAGCCATATGGTGTCAGAGGCAAGGTGCTTCCTTTTGTGTTTAAAAAAAAAGTTGATTATACGAAACAGAATCCATTGCACTATCCCCAAATAATCACACTCTTTCATTCATGTCTCCTAACAAAATACAACCATGCCTAAATTTTTTATTATGCATCTAGCATGAAACTCAGAAATGTAAGGTCCATGTCTGTATGAACACAGGTTTAAATATTAAAATAATTAAAAATATTGAAGTATTAAAAGCTCTGCAGGTGTAACAAAGACTATCACCGTGTTCTCATCTGCAAATCTTGTGCCACTTGAACACTGAGACATAAATCAGGACAGCCAGATATAAGCACATGTGGGAAGCATCTAGTGAAAAACCATCAGAAATTCAAGGCAGCTCTGAAAATGGTTTGTTTGTGCTTGGTTACCATGGTGGTGGCAATTGGGGTAAGCTCCAATTGCATCTGGCCCATTGCACCCCTTCATTGAAAAAGGGCTCATCACAGTCCAAGAGATGCCAAGCACAAAGGCAAATTTAAATAAGCACCTATCTCTGGTTCCATTAATCACGAGCTCCTGACAACTTTGGGATCCCACTCTCCTCTTTCCCCATCTTGCTGCAATCCTGAAGGGCCTCTCTTTTATCAGGTCCGTTCAGCCAGGACCACCATCTCCATGAAAGCTCCCTGTGTGTGGCACTGGCTCACTGTCAGACGTGGCTCCAGCTCATTTCATTCCAGCACTGAGTCCCCTGACATGGTTATTAATCATGGCCTCACTGACAGGGCACTGAACTGTCTGCAGATGAAACTCCATATTCCTATCTAGGGCTCCCCAGGTAGGACATGGAATTTGTTTCATCTTTGTGTAATCAAGAAATGGAGCACATTAGGGGAGAGAATTAACCCCAACTTCAGGTTCATAAAGGTGTCCCTGCTCTGTTTAATTAAATCTGTCTTAAAACCTCCTAATCCCAAACTAAAGACTTAATAATGTTCAGGAACCTCTTTTTTTTTTACAATGTACTGGTATAAACTGCTGACAGCTTAATATTGAAATAAACATGCTGCTCCTCTAACTGACCTGGCCAGTACAAAGAGTAAAACCCACATCACTAAGACCAGCTTCTCCCAGAATGGCAAGAGGACAGTGCACACAGATGTTGTGTATGTCATTAGTCTAAAACCTTTCAATTTAATGCTACAAAGTAATTGGCAAAGACTAAAGAATAAAAATCACTAATGGAAGCAAAAACAGGGTGTGAAGATTTGATTCTTCCTCTGAACATGCAGACCTGACCTTTAAGACTGAAGATGGCAAACCCATGCCATTGCCATGGGGTTTGGGTATTACACATGCTTTTGAGAGAGTTTTCAGGCACCAAATATCACTCCAGGTCTGTTTGATAGTGGCCAGAGAGAACCTCTGCTCAGGCTCTTCAAATCTGGTGAGAAATCTGATTTTGTAATTCATTATTGAAAAGAAAAAGAAAAAGATTTGTTTCAGATTATGATTAGCAAAATTCAGACCTAGATCAGGGCTTTCTTCCCTCCATTAAAACACAGGTAGTTGTATTTGGGATTTTGGTACCAGAACTGGAATATTGATCTCAGCATCTGTTTAGTCCCAAGAGGTAGGAAACCATCACCAGAATTTTAGAAGGTAGCTTGTGGAAAGCAGAGCTATGCTACATGAGCTCTTTAAGGAGGCAACCATATCAAGAGAAAAGCAATGTGATCCAGCATTGGAGAAGACAGAAGGAACAAAGCACAGATGTACCAAGGCAGGCAGACTGTCAGGAATGCCAGCCCATGCTCAATGCGATTCATGGGAAGCAGACCCATTCCTATCGCTCTCCACCCCAAATCCATCCAAGTCCAACTGAGGAAGGGTACAACTTGTAGTGCTTCTCCCTTCCTAAGATGTCCTGCCACACCTCAGAGACAAAGACAGGGAGAAATGCAGAAGACCTGGACACAGCGCACACTGCATCCAAACAGAACCTGGAGCTGATGGAAAGGGTTTCCACTCTTTCTCTTTCTAAGAGGATTATGTCAGCAGGGCCTGGCTGGCATCTGCACCAGAGCCAAGCGCCAGCAACCACGGCAGCCAGCCCTACCCTCCTGTCAAAGGCTTTCATTAAGACTGTGGTTCCCTGTTGCTCACATGGCGGCTTGCACGTGCTCCCTAAATATCCTGCATCCACTTCCAAGGTATTTGCTGATACAGAAATCTCTTCCTCCCCCTTTGCCCCTCCTCCTAAGGACCTGGGGCCACAGCTAAAGTCACCATCCTGCTGAGAAATTTTCATTACACAAGGATGGGGCAGAGGACTCGAGCTGAATGCGTAGTGTCAGAGAGGCAAAGACCTTACAGCTGTACATGGTGTCTACTCCTCTGACCCTGCCATCAGTCAGCCAAGGGTGCACACAAACCTTGCAGAGCACAGCAGACAGCAACAACCCCTTCTCCCCATGCACTGCCCATGCTGTACAGTAGCCTGATGAGCTGCTGCTCTTGGCCAGCTCTGGGTGCTCTGCACTGGCTGCAGAGCCACAACATGGGTTGCCACCCCAAAGCCACTGGCTGCATTTCCCTCATTGCTGAAGGGGTAATTCAAACCTTAGAATGAAATAAAAATCCCCACATCCCAAAGACTAAAGACAGACACTTAACTTCGCTTTCCCTACCTGCCTTGCCCTCAGGTCTGCCTCTGCCCTGCATTCTCAGACAGCCAGAACATCCATGCACAACCAAGAGGGTGAGATCCACTTGGCTCAAAACAGACAGTCCCAGGCATTTCAAACGATACCACAAACCTTCAATCTAGTTTTGAGATGAAAGATTTTCACCATTAAGCTGAGAGGAAGAAGTGCCAGGATCCTTCCGGTCAGTCACACAGTTAAATGCAACCAGCTGAAAAAAGGACGACATATTGTGGCCACAGAACCTGCAAGTGAGGATGGATGTCCCCAGCATGCAGAAACAAGGCATAGCCCTAAGTATCTCTGTTGAGGTAAGAGTAAGCATCAACAGATTCCAGCAGAATCATTCCATGGTTGTAAGTGGAAACCAGCTCATCCCTATACTTTCTGTGTTGCCAACTTGAACAAAACCAGAAGGACTTGCCTCTGACTGTAAAGAAAACTTCTAGTCAATTCCATTTACAAAAAGCAGCATATAAAATTGCATATACTTTTTCAGAATAACCATCACTTGCCAAAAATCACTTATAAATCCCATTTGTTTGAAAGCATAGATTCTGGATTTAATTTTATGTTACTAGTTTCTGTAGTGGCAACTATGGCTCAAGGCAGGAACCAAAGCATCAGACAAACCAAATACACCATCTGCTGTGCAACTCCCATTTTTTTTTCTCAATATTTCTCATACGTGATACCCCCCTCTCTACAGATGTTCAGTGTGAGGGCAAAAAGGTAATCATAAGGTGGGATATTTGGCAATAACTTTTTTAAAAAAAGAAACCCCCTCAATCAGTTGGAAAATGAGAACTACCTATACTTTAGTGGTTTTCTTCTCTTTCACTCTACCCCAATTTGTATTCTGTCATTGGAGAAGCCATAAAATTCCTTGTTAATTTGAGGAGTTTTTCCTCTTTCTGAAGATTGACAAATTTGGAGAACTTGAAAAACATTAGCACACCTGTTAATCTTTTGGAGGGATGAGGAAAAGTGGCAGCCTGTAAAGTGCTGGAGCAGGTTCAATGAGAGATCTTTGAGTTTCTATAGTGCAATACACATGGAAAAGTCAAAGAGACTAAAAATATTCAAATTTCCTATTTAAAAGTCACAGAATATTGACGAAAATCTATTTCCTTTTTAAAATTTATATTATATTGTATTTTTCATTCGATTCTTCTGAAAGCTTTAAATTTCTTATTTGCAAAAAGACTCAAAGAATGAATCCCTCCAGAAGCACTTGGGAAACTACACATTCATAAAACCCACACTGCTGGAACTGTGACAGCAGTTTCACCAATTATATTGTTGCAATCCATGGGCTAACTGAAGTCCTCCTCTTTCCATAACCATTTAGTCCTTTACCAAAGAAATATGAACACCGTATAAGCTAATGCTTGCAATCTAAGATGCGAAGTAAGTCTTAACTCCAGGGTTAAATTAAGGATCTAACTTTTAGCAAAAAAACAAATATCCAAGCAACAGTAACCAAGATAACCTGACATACTTACAGGTATCAGGTTATTAGTACATGAACACACTCCAGATTAAGGTATTCTACAAACTACTGATATAAACTGTAATTCACAAGTGACTGGATGCAGTGTGCCTGTAACCCAAGTGTTAATATAAGAGTGTCTCAGTGACAGGAGGGTATTTCATGACCAGTGATTGTCTGAGGTGGCTTAAGGCAGTTTTGCTCACACCTCATACACACAGCATGTTTTTCAGAGCACAAACTAATGCTACCACCTCCTTCAGATGTTCTTGTCTGCCTCCGGTGGCAAGAAGCCCCAGCAGAGCCACTCAGGACTCAGCCTGGACAGGATCCACAGGCACAACAGGCACAGGGCTGGGGCAGAGCACCACTGACGATTGTGAATGCTGACCTTGAGCGCTTCCGAGACTCAGCCCAGTAACTCCCCAGCATCCTGGCACCCTACATCTCAGACACAGGCAGGAAATAATATTTAGAAAGGGCACCCTAAAGTCAGCATTTGGTATTAAAGAGTCTGGTTTTCTCATAAAATCTTGAGATGCAGCACCAAAAAAACAACACAGACCTTCTCCCAGCCCTCTCTTTATTTACATCACAAAGTTTTAACTTCCTGAAAAATCTCTGGGTTTCTGGCCTTTTGTGCACTCCTCCCCAAATATCTATCTTGTAAAATCAGTGTGGAAATCACCTCGAAATGTGGTCTGTCAGTCTAATAACATTTAAGAAATGACCACAAGAGTCACTACCAACTAAAGCCCCACACCATAATGGGGATCTTTTTAAGAATATACAGTTATATATGGTCATGTGTGTGCAATATATGCATAAAGCCTATGTCTAATTCCATTGTATTGTAAACAAGTACCTCTGCCATAAGGGAAAGCCACCAGCATGAACCTGCATTGTGCACAGCACCATATTCTGCTTTATACACACAAATCCCAGCATAAAGGCAGATGGAGGGACCAGTTGTGTTAAACCCAGGTGATTATATCACAGGTTTGGGGGGTTGTTTTATGCTTTACCAGCAAACTGTCCATTAACTTTACTGAGAGCAGCAAGCAAAAGGAGAGGAATTTGTGAAGTTGGTAGCCCATATGGCCGGTGGGGAGTTAATCTGTGTCTAAGCAGCAGGTCGCACGAGCCAGGCTGTCTGTTGGGGTTGTTAGTAACCTAGGGGCAGATCATGGAGCAGCAGGGAAGAGGATAAACTCAGCC
This sequence comes from Climacteris rufus, assembly GCA_013398175.1. Classification (NCBI taxonomy): domain Eukaryota; kingdom Metazoa; phylum Chordata; class Aves; order Passeriformes; family Climacteridae; genus Climacteris; species Climacteris rufus. Next base: position 672,257 of record VZRZ01008638.1, read on the forward strand.
TACAAATACAGTCAGGAATGTGGCAGGAAATTATTTTCGAAAACACACTCTGAAGCATAATAGCAACAATCAGACGGTCAGGCTGTGTGTATGAAATCTATCTGGAGTCGGGGCACACAACAGGAGTGCACACAAGTGTGTGATAAAACAGATTGGCTGTATACTCCTGCGTCCAGACATGCATGTTAAAAACATACACTGCTCAAAGAGAGTGCAGGAACATCACAGAGTATCTAGATAAACACTGCTTTCCCTGCAATTCTAAGCAAAACAAGAATAAGTTATTTCCTTGTGCTTCATGCAAACCATCTGCCACACAGCTTTATAAAATTAAGTCAACAGCAAAGAATGAAAGGCAGAATTAGCAGAAACTCAGTGGTTCAGGTAATAAAAGAAACCTTTTTAAAAGGGGAAAAATCATGAGGCAAGCCCCAGGTCATAAGAATAGCACAGGAGAAAGTCTTCATACCCCCAGTACAGACTGTGACACCAGGCAGGGAACAACACAAAGCCAAGAACCTGGTGGCACAGGAGGACAGCACCAAAGGCAACTTGGAGTAGGTCTGTAGGGTAGATCAAAAGAAGCAGGAAATCTAATTAAATTTTTAATTTAATTTTCAAAATGTCACTCATTAAGAATTTTGATGCTTTTTCAGCATTCAAGATGACAGTAAGACAGCATATAACTTGTCTAGGCTGGAATGCTTTATTTTTAACCATCTTTTTTAATTCATCACTGGCATAACCCCAGATAACATTAACCCTCCAGCTCTTGCCAACTTTAGGATAAGAAGTGGTAAACATTGGACAATTTAAGTAACATAACACCACACTGTTGGATAATCTGTTTCCATTTTGAGGAAAAGGGGTGAAAGTCAATCAATTCGTCTTTATGAATATGTAGATACAACAGCACCAATGGACCATTTAGCTGTACAACCTGTCTTGTTCTGTGGCTAGTAGAGGTTGTCCAGGAAAGAATGCAAGAGCAGGGCACTGCTACAGCCATATACTTTTCTAGTTGTGAGGAATTTCAAGTTCAGGAACTTCTAGAAGAATTGCCTTTGTATTTACTACTAGTGATTAGTGCACTTCTATTTCAGCCTCAGCAAAGAGCAGCCCTCTTTACTGACCGTAACAAATTGCCAGGCAGTTCAACACAGAGGGAGAGACTCGAAACTTCCCCTCACAAGTGAGAGCTATTCTTCCCCAAACTTAAGCACCAGAACAAATCAAACATGACAGATGTCATTTGTATTACATATTAGTGCACGACAGGAAAGCCAGAGCCCACCAGCAATGTGTGCTTTACAAAAAGCTCCAGCACAGACTGCATAGTTAAAAGAATAGAAAGCAAGCAAGATGGAATTATTTTCATGAAGTGACTCTGATATTCTTTGCAGCCACTTGAAAAAGCAAAATTTTTCTGAAAGTGGCAAAATGTTGAAAAGCGAGTGCAAACGAAGGCTGCTTTTTTAACTAGGACAGGCTGCACCTTGTCTCAGGTGAGCACTAGAATGTTGTTCAGATCCACATACAAAGTCAGACAGCAGGAAAGTTTTGACAGAAATAACATTCATCTAGATTAATGCCTGTCCCCAAAATTGTAGGATGACAGCAAAACGGACAGAGAAGAGCCTCTCCTGAGAATACAGATGGGCTTTGGAGGGACATTAGACATAAGCCAAATCTTAACGGGAAGAACAAGTCAACTTAAGAGTGAAATAATCTCAAAAGAGGTTTTCCCATGAGAGACCTTTAGTCAGAAATTGACAGTATTTTACATCTAGCAAATAGGAGGAATAAAGAGTCAATTGTTGGGCAGAAGCACTGCATACTACTCCCTGGATCATCTCTGTGTCTGGCTACCAAGTTTCAGAGGTACCCAGCACAGAGGACCCTGTCAAACATTTTACTGCATCTCAGCCACCTCTCCTCTCTTAAGAGGGAGCTCCTGTTTAGTGGCAAAGAATCTTATCACAGTATCCTAGTGAAATGTAAAAGAAGAAATCAGTCTTTAGGGGATGAATGGAGTAGATCTGAGGTTGGTGTACCTTACCCTAGCAACTACAGGGCATTCCCATGTCCTTCACTGCCTCAGGTCTGCACACATCACCAGCCACGTCCCAGAGATCAGCAGCACTTGTGATGCAAGTCTCATAAGCAGAATACTTCAGGAGCTAATGAGCACATCTACACACTGTCTGAGCTTTTTCCTCATCCTTAACCATCAGACTCCACCTGAGTCATATAGATAACATGCCCCAAAAAGACCGTGTCGAGTGTCATCTGAATTTTAAGATGCATGTGGGACCCAAAGCAAATAAATTGGTCCTGAATACTCTTTGCCTCAAAGGACTTTTTCATTAGTCCTCAAGTTCTGTTTTTCTTCCTTTCTTCAGGTTCAGATATGCTGCATAAATCTGTTCCTGCACACCTCTCTAGCTTGTTACCTTTAATTCACACAATCTTCTCCAGCTCTATCCTAGACCCTCAAAGTGACCTCAAAGATTCCAGCTGTCACAGACCACACATGCTGTCATATTGGTCTTGAATTCAAAGTGAGATTCTTCTAATACTTCAGTTCATATATGACAAAAATTCCGTCCCTCCCTCACTTGCTCCTCTCCCTTAACTATCAGGTCCTACAACAGGTCAAAATATTTCTCTGCACTAAGAACCACTTGTTTCAGGTGAGAAAGGAGGAGAAAAAGGAGATGCATCTCTTCAGAGGGCTGGTAGCAGCTGCATGCCGGTCCTGGCACTCAGGCATGCACACGCAGTGTGGAGGCAGAGTTTGACCTTGTATATAAGTTATTTCATCAGGTAGCTCAGCTGAGCAGCCGGCACTGCCCAAAGGGAACAATGCTGAGATCCCCAGCGCTTCCATTCTGACTGCACAGCTCCCATCTCCGACAGGCCGAGGCTGCTTTGCACTGCTCAGTCCTTTAAAAGGCAAATGGAAAATTGTCAAGTTAATGGGGAGGTTTTGTGTGCGCTAATTATAGCACACAAAACCCCATTGTCTCTCTCCAAGGCTGGGTCACACTCTTGTTACAAAGCTTTTGTAACTTTACTAATGCCTTTAATATAAGCTCCTATTAATTGTATAGTCAACTTAATTCCTAAGTCCAGTGCTACTGGATTGCTGTAGCCAGGCAGCTGACTGTAATTACAGTGTGCTTATAGTGTGCTTAACCTGCATTTATAAAGCATATTAATTCTCATGATTCTGTTTTAATTTGGTGCAGGATTGACAGCCTTTTCATTTGACTCTACAGATCAGACCTAGCATAAGCAGCAGCCAAGTAAATATGCCATGCTATCCATGTGGAAGAAGGTGAGAATGCTTCATCCCTCCCTTGGGTAGCTGGACCCACAATGTCCCTACAGCTCTCTGCAAGCTGCTTTTTCTCTTGCATTTCCTGGTTAATTAGAAACCTTTATCTCCAAACAACCACCCTGTTAGAAAGCACAAATGGGAGTCCAGGGCAAACAGTTCCTGTGAATGTCACAGCTACTGAGGGATGCACAGCCTTCAAACCAGGAGTTTCCCTATCCATGAAGTCCCATAGTCCAACTATGCAGTATTCAAGCCATTCTAGAAACCAAATGAAGTATTTCCTCAACTGTTTCAGACCAGGTTTGGACACTACAGATGAATGTAGATCAAGGGAAACACCACTTTGTCCATTTGCTTTTTTGCCTATTATAAAAACCTCAGAGAAGCCCTGATAAGAACCTGCATGTTGCATAAATTGGGAGAGAAGTCAATTCCTCATTGACTGTATTGGCTGTCAGCCACATGAAATGCCATTTTTGAATGACTGAAGAGCACTGAGGCATACAGATCTTCCTGGTGCTACTGCCATGAGCTGCAATAGGATCAGGGAGCACACTGCCTCTGCTAGAGGGCAAGATGAGGGTGTTCAAGCTTCAGGATGGCAATTGTGGCTTGGCTACATCCAGCACTGACTCCAGTTCCCTCTCACTGCTATTAGCAGGCAGCTCACACCTACAACAGTTCTCCCGGCTAACAAACTCTCTTTGCAACAAGTCCAGTTTTACTTCCACTCCTCCCCCATCTTCTCTTGGTTGTTCAGGAAATAATATAGCAAATAGACACTAGAACAATTAATGATCTGGATACCACAGAAGAAGAAAACATGGTATTTCCTCTGAAGATTTAAGAAAGGTATCAAATACAGAAAAGGCTGCCAGAAAAGGCAAATTAATTAATTTTATGCTCAAGGAGTGCAGGACATGAAGCAATGAACTTAAATTACAACAAATTCAATATCATAGAAAACCTCTGCAGTAAGAACAGTGCATGCTGGAATTGGTTGGCAAGCGATCTTCCATTCTTCTCTGGTTTTAAGAGCTGGTTAGGTACACATCCATCAGGCAAAGCTTAGGTAAAGGGCAGATCATATTTGGGCATACAGAGGGGCCTAATGACTTTCCAGCATTTCTTACAGCCATCTTTTCTAAGATTCTTTTAACCTTTATATTACCTTTCCTTGCGTGTCTGAATACTTCTCTCTTATTAGCTTTTTCTTTGGCAAAAATAGTTTTAAATGGGAGCATATGCTCTTATTTTAGAACTTAACACCAATATCCAATCTCTCTCATTAGTGTTTTCTCTCTTGAAAAAGATATAAATAAAATCCCTCTATTCATGTAACTACACTGATAAATGTTTTCAAATCGAAATACCTTTGAAATAAAGTTTTAGAAGACAGTTTTCAGCAGAAAGGACATAATCTGATTTATGTTTTCAAAAGGAAAAATAAACTTCCTAGCTTGAAGAAATTATTGCGGTGTTACTTGTATGATTCTTTCTTGCCATTTCCTGCATTAAATTCCCCATTAATAGATAATTTTTATTTCTTTCCTTAGGTATTTTTCAAAAAACTAATGCTACCAAACCTACAAAATGAAAGTGGCTTTATTGTCTATTAGACTACTGCCCATGCATATGAGCACACTTAAACACATGCACCAGTAATAATATCTCAAATTTACAAATTCAGAACCTGCTTAATCTCTAGTTAACAAAATCCAAACAGGGCAGCCCTGTGTCCCCAGTGCTGCTCTGCCTTTATCCCAACAGGAGGGCTCTGGGCTTCTCTGGGGGTGTGATTATTGCTGTCCAATTCCTTGCCTTTCTCTCCAGACCATTCTCTTTCTGCAGGGTGACTCATTAGCCCCGTCCCCGGCAGGGAGCTGACATCCAATTAACCAGCTGACAGTCCTCCAGTGGCTCCCAGTACTCCTCTAAGGCTCTGTTTACAAACACAGGCTGTTGTGCTCATAAAGGAGGGGAAGTTGAAAGTCCCCCTGCCAGGCCAGTTTGTTCAAAATCTTCAGAGCCCCCTAAACAACACCTTTGTAGGGTAAAGATCGGGCATGTTGCTTGCAGCAGGATGCAAGTCATCCTAATGGCTACATCTGCATTGGGTGGGAAAGCGAGCAGCAGCTGGTACTGAAACAGGAGCATCATGACTCAGATGCCAGTTTTAGCTGGAAAGCCAAAGGAAATTAGTAGATGGGGAAGTATCATCAGTTCTATATGGGAACACACCTAAAGAGCTCATCCACAGTGATGAAAAGCACTCTCTGCCAAGGAAATAGGCTTTGGAGTATAAAACTCCAGTTATTGCAACTTCTGCACCAGGGAACAAGACATTTCACCAACATGGCAAAGAAGCCCCAAGTCCTCCACACACTTGAGCAGGAACATAATGTTACTTGCAGAGAACAGAGGTTTTCAATTTTCAGAGACTCACTACAGAGTGTCTCTGCCTTTGATCTGTATGTGTTGCTCTCATCCATTGGCACTGGGAGTTCTGCCTAGGTTTTTCTTTCCTCCTTTTTGGCCAACTTCAGAGAAAATAAGGTGCCCAGAAAACTATAATCACTGCCACCCAATTATCATTTGGCACCAGCTAAACCAAATAACTGCTCCTATTCAGATACAGGTCTGCGTTGGAGCAACAATTTCAAACTTAACTCAGAAAAGCTCCTAACTTGGCAGCTAGGAGATCTCCCTTGCAGCAAGTCTGAAATTGGACTTCAAATTCACATGTTTCAGAGCATATACTACATTTCTGGGATTGTGATCTAAATCCTAATCTTTATCCCTAGCTCCCTTTGTGAGTTAGGTACAAAACCACAAACTGATCCAGTCACATTCAAATCTGAGTCAAATTCATTTGACTTTTTCATAACCACAGTCTCATCTTTTTAAATAACCTGCATTTGCTAAAAACCAAAGCAGTGGCTGATTTTTGTAGTGAGGAATGACAATAGGATCTTGAGAAAGTCTCCACTGTACTATACTGCTTCTCTGGGTAAAGAGCAGACCAGAGATGGATCCCAAGAGAGACAGAGAAACACCAAACCCTGGTTCTTCTTTCCACCAAAGCTGCTTTAAACAATACAGACATGCTTACAAGGTGTTATGCTGGGATTAAGCACAGATTCCTTCAGATTTCTCCCTCTCACACTATTAGAGTAATACTAATAAGAACTTCTTGAGAATTTAGGGCTGAACACTTAGTCTGGGTGCCTTATTTTCTAATGCATACATTGCAACAGAGATGCTGACATTGAGACCTCAATAAGTAGTAACTATTCCTATTTGGTTACATAGCAGGCAAAGCTTTCAGCCAGAGAAGATCCTCACATGCAAACACAAAGCAAGGCTTTGGTCAGAAATAAACTGTAAGAGCATCTTTAATAGCCTTAGAATTTATCTCTCCACCATTGTCTAGATGGCTGTTAAGTAGAGATGAACATCTCAATAGCCTGAACCTGTAGTACAAGTTACATCAGTGCTTCAAACCTGCAGCAGTGCAGTTCAGCCAGGTGAACTCAAATCATCTTCAGCAGCAATATGAGATGTCACAGGGACCTCTCACATTCTGGTCCTCAACTCACCTGCAGCATCCTCTCAGAGGAGATAAGAAATAAATGAGGGACAGGCACTTATTTAGTCTCAAAAATAATTTCTGCTCTAACCAGCTAATCATAGGTCAAAGCACAGCTCTGCTAAGAAAAACTATTGCTGTATCTGTGCAAATTACATTCCAAATTGTTGTGTACGGATCAACTGTACCCGCTAATTAACTGCCCTAATTCATTACATTATAGAAGCAACAATGATAATTGCCATGTACATCGTGTTGTGACACCAGAGCCGTGAACCAGCCAGCACAGCAGCTCAGGACAGAATATGAGCCATGTGCCTCTGTCCCAGGCCCTGGGCTGTGCTCCAGCTGTAGCCTGCTCAGAAGAAAATTAAGAGTCATTTCCAAATTTAGATCACACTGCTCAGAACTTAGCCCAGGCAAGTTATGAAAAACCCCAGAAATGGCAATTCTATACACTCTCCAATTAATCATGCCTTTTTTTCTTTTCTTCTGTCTTCCCCTCATATCTAGTTGAAATACAACTTCTCCCAACTTTTGAATACTTTGAGTTGGCCTCTGTTTTCTCTATATACCCCCATGGCAGTGGAAGACTGTCATCAGATTCCCTTAGCCTTCTTCCCCAAGCTAAGCAAGCCCAGCTTCCCCACCCTCATGTGCTCCAGCCTCCTGACCAGCTTAGTGGCCATCCTGCTTGATTCTCCAGTTTGGCAACAACTCTTGCACTGTGAAGACCAAAACCAGATGCAGTACTTCAGATGCAGCTTCATCAGTGCCTAGTAGAAGTCACTTATCATCTCCTTCAGCCTGCTGATTGTGGTCTTGCTAATGCATCCTAGCATACAGATGGCCCTCTCTGCCCACTTTTGCTTTGTCTAGGTACTCATAAAAATAACCCATTTGTTGGCTGTGTGAAACCACTCATCCCTGAAGTTCTTTTTTATGCCTATTATTAAAATTCTCCTCTTTCTACACTCAGCACTGCCAGTTAACTCTAAGAACCCTAAAATTGTTCTAAAAGTTTGGACAGAAATATGCTCACTGTTTCTGCAGACCACATACACCCATGAAAAAGCAGTCTCTAACCACACTGTTTTGAATCCTGTGGCACAGACCAATTCACTTTTGAAAGACCAACAGATGGACAGAAAGAGACACCCTCCTCCCCCCTCTAGCTGGTATCAATTCCCATTAAAGACTCTCCTGTGTCCAGACTACGCATGCTGACCACTCAATGCAGGCCAAATTGCAATCCACCTTGATTAACTTCCTAACAAGTTCTTTGCACCTCCCTTCTTGTTCCTCTACCAGTCACACTCTTTCTCTCTAAAGTTTTCCTCTAATTAATTCCATATTAAGCACTGAAAATCTGCAGGGTCCTCTCAGACACCCCTTGTCCCTTTCTGTGCGGACCCTCCGGGTCCCCAGTGCTAAGCCCACTGGTGTAAAGCTGACATCTGTGCAGCAGCTCACAGGCTGCACTTTCAGGTACAGCATGTGTTGCACCTTGAACTACAGTCTCATTTCAGACCCCACCATCGAGACCAATTAAGCACAGAGCATGCAAGGGGCTGACCGAGTGTCGCATGCTGGCTATAACCACAAGGACTTAGAGGCCACAAATCTGTTATTACCAAGCTGTTCCTCACAGCAGCATGCTGCCTTCTGAACAAAAAGAATAGATTAAGATCAATCAAGTCTGCCCCGGCTTGTCAGTGGGACTTTGGACCACACCTTCCACCCAAAACTTCCCTCTTCTCCTGCTTTTGAACACCTAGGCAGCTCCAGGCTAAGGTGGCTGCTGAGTCAAGCATGAGCTGAACCATATGTTCATAATTAGTTAACTTCTTGCTTTGTTGCTAGAAGGACTATCAATAAATCAGTGACAGCCCGCAGTGGCCTTAGGAGATGCAACAAACCACTCCCAGCTAGAATGGAGCCCTCCCGTCCACACAGGCGACTGGCCATATTTCATTCCAGCTGTGGCATTGTGTGCCGAATTAACTTTATCCTCAATTTAGAAAGCCAGCATGAAATCAAGAGACCTGAGGAAAAGAATAAAGAGAAGGAAAAAAGAGAGAGAGAAGAGGAAGGGGAGGGAGGAGAGGGAAAAATCCCTGCAGGTCAACTCAAAAAAAAAGTTTGGTGAGTGACAGTCTACAGGGATGGTGCTGCTTAACCCATTGCTGCAAGGCTGGCTGCTGGCAGCACGTTAAATTTCAAAGCCAGTCTGCCTCTTATTCCTCAGCACTGTGGTTGAAAGTTTCTTATTAAATGATGAAGGGGAAACCTAGTGATAGAATTGCTTTTAAACCAGTCCAACATATGATTAAGTTACAGCCTAGACAGCAAGTAAAGCAGAGCAAGAGCCAAGAGTGGCCCCAGGATGAGTCTGGCTGGACACACCGTGAGCTCTCAAGGTGAGTGTGCTCCACACAGTGCTGCATTCAACTGCTTACTTGAGCAAAGAGTGCTGAAGGAGATCAGATATTCCCCCGGACCTGGGAAAGCACAGGGCAACTGTCACACTGGTATCAAGCCAGATTCCCTATGGGCAGTGGAGAGTGCTGGATGCTTCTAGACAGCAATCCACAACACCTGAATCCAGAGCCTGCCTAGCCTAAGGTCCTCACACCTCCGTGTACCAGGAAGTTACACAGGCAACATGAACATCACCCACAACTAAACACTGAAATGCTTGTAGTTAACTGCTCCTGGGATAGTTCTGCCTGCCTGGAGGTTGAACTGAAATACAGCCTGTGCTTGCAGTGCTCCCAGTGGCAACTTTTATCTGGTTACAGATGCACTTGAAAAGGTCATGGCTATAAGGCAGAGCAAGTGCTATTGTCCTCCCGGGGCTGATGGAGCTTTCTAGATGCAACATGAAAGGATTCCTTTCCTCTGTGTTGCCTAGTTTTCCCTACCCTCAAAACTTAAATCCAATTGTAAGACCCCCAGTGAAGGCTCCTGATTTACTCTGAACCTTCTTTCTGTGCCCAGGTGGGAGCAGAGGGAAGGGATGCCTGCAAGCCCTCTAGTGTCCAGGTACGACATGCTTCTATAAAACATCCCAGCGTCCAGGAACACGTGAAGACCAAAACATTTCCAGCAATAAACTATCCATCCAAATTCGTGGTACAAAACCACATCTTTGAAAGAGTAACCTCTATAATTAGTGTTACCCTTAAAATTAAACTGCCAACAATTAAAGGGGACTATTCCTTAGTAAGAATATCTTAGTATCTTCCTCATTACACATTTAGGATAAACAAAGAGATAAAAGCAAGTAATTGAAGAGCACTTTGCAGGCCAGCAGCCAACCCAGAATTGAGCACTGCAGGGTATTTCAGTTTCCCAGTGAAGTATTTTGTTCCGGTGAGCCACACTCCTCTGTGCCTGAGGCACTAAAGGTGCTTGCCCAGACTCATCTTGTAGATTTGTATCTCCTGGGTGTTGGAGATTACAGAGAGGTCTAAGCCCTATTCCTGAACACAAAACTCTCTTGAAATTCGTGGAATGGCAAAACAACATCCAACAGCTTGCAGCAACATCCCAGATTAAATTAGTTCACTCCAAATGAACCTGCTATTTTTCAAACAACAGCACACCTTTCCAGCTCCACGGGGGAGGTCAACAAATATTGACCTGAGGCAACAAGGTCCCAGTGTGCACCTCAGGAGGCTGCTGAGCTTCAGTGCTGGCCATGGATGACAGAAACAGTCATTCTGGCTTCTCTGGGTAGGAAGAGGTCTCATTTCTAGAGACTAGAAAGAGAGAAAGGAAAGATGAAACAGAAACCACATGAGCTTCTGGGCATCTCAACAGCTGCCATTTAAGCTTCTGTTCCTTCCAGTCACTTCAGGAGACTTGGACACAAGAACCTTGAGTCAAGAGAAAGTCTCCCCTCTGAAGGCTGCTCTGTTGCACTGCACTAACCCCTTCTTTCTTTCCCTGCTGTACTATTACTGTTTGCAATGGAATTGTAAAATTACAGTAAGGCATGGCTGGATCCTGCTCTCTCATCCAGGAGCAGTTAAAAACCAAATACTTTTCTTGTTTCTTATTCACTCTCAGGCCTTTTTACACTGCTTTGGCACAGTATGAGGCTGCCAAATGGATACAAACCTCCTCCCACCCCTGTCTCCTCCAGGACAGCATAAAATATAACTGGACAAAAAAAAAAATTGTGTCTGCAGTTATTATCCACTGCACATCACTGCTACAAGGGAAGTCATGCTGCCAGTGTAGTACGCAAACTTTTGGTTAAAATTAAATTTCATCAGAAATTCAGGGAAGAAAACAGCTCTGATGTGTTTTGAATGGAATTCTTCTAAAAGGCTTTGGGATTTGGAAGACATTTACTCTTTTAATCCATTATATCAAAATAATTGACAAAATCACAATGAAACATTTTGTTCCTTCCTAAAAACAAAAACCAAAGAGGGGAAAGAAAAAATCTCTCACAGAGAATTAAAAAGCATTCAGGTTTCATTCCAACGAGCTGGGCGTCAGGACCTCGGCATTCTTCGAGAAAAGAGATTATTGTCTCCAGCCAGCTCTGGTGTAAGCCTGTAAAATCCTCTGCCAATCTTTTAGATGAATTACCAGCCAACTAATTCCTTTTCATCACCAGTTCATCGAACACTACCTACATGGACTAGGAGCTGGAAATTTTGTGTATACAGACAGAGCTGTTTACTGGGATATCTCCCCAGTGACTTACTGCTTTAACTCAGCCTTTCAAAAGTACGCACAAAAAACCCTGACATCTTTCTCAGCTCGTGACAACATCCTTCACCTTCTGACCCCCAACACATTTACACACATCCTAGAATCTTTCTTTCATTATTGATTAGGGAAGGCAATGCCATACAGCTCTGCAATGAAGAGATGCCCCCACACATATTTACTCAGATCACAGATCTCTGCCAAACATCCCAACTGCCAGCCAAGAATGGAATGTGCCCAGCTCTACACCCAAAGCAAGATGGAGAGGAGCCAGACTGCCAGCTCCTGAGCCACAGCCAAGAGGAAAGGCACTGTGTTCAATAGGTGAAGGCCAGTACATTGGTACTGGCAGCACAGTTCACACAGGAGGAGCTCACAGGCCAGGTTAGAAGCAGGCAGATGCACACACATCGGTGGCTGATTAGACACCAGGCCCTATTCAGCTCTGCATCTGGTCCCATGAAAATTCATCCTAATTTGGATTAAACCCTTGAGCTAAGCTTTTCTGGCAGGTCTCCCTGCAAAATAGTTTGACTTCAATAGAAAACACCATGGAGAAAAACATGGCTTTTCAGCACACCAGTCTTTCTGCTGTAGGTGCAACCATTTCCCCCAAACCATGATGGTCAACACTCATTGCACACTCAACAAAAACTGTTTCTGCCATCTATTACTTAACCCTGGGACTACCTCAGTGCATTTGTTTGCACTGCTGAATGACTCCCCTGTGATGTAAAGAGTACTCAACTGCAGCACGGCAGCTCGATGAAGCAGGAACCTCTGAATGGAGGAGCATCGGCAGAAGCAATGTGCTGCTGATGCCAGACCACAAACAGGCTTTGGTTCCAAAACTGCATCATGGTTTATATTAGAACTCCCATTTAATTAACCCAGAAACATTATGAAAAATTACCAGTTCACAATTAATTTGCTCTTCTGGAGCCAATTGGTCTCAGCCAAGAACAAAGGGACTCATTTGGCCCAGGGCTACATGAGGACATTTTTTACTGCAGAAATGTGAAATCTAAGCAGACACACCAGTCCTACTGATAGATGAGGAACTGAAACAAAGATGCAGAGACTGACTTGGGTCTATGCCATAAACGGGTGATGTTCTGAAGTTTCAGGCATTTAAGTGCTGCTATAAAACTGTACAACATCAGACCCAGGAGCAGAACACATTTCTCTTCCATACAACAATCAGAGTGGCAACAATAACAGAGTCCCACCTGCAGTTTTCAGGAGACCTCATCAGCCTGTCAAAAGAAAGCTCTGAGACCCAGACCTCATTTTTTATGATACAATTCCCCACTCACAAGGAAAGGGCAAGACATAAGCAACAAATAGAACCTGGGATGAGTTCTGAGAGAACATGTCCATAGGATAGTAAACCAGTGCAATTAGAGTCCTGCACTAACAGAAGATCAATGTACCCAGTAGAATTAATGCAAATATTCCAAAGAAAACTCCAGAATTATAAAAATCAATATTTATCACAGTGCTGTCCCTCTCAATGACATCCTGTAAGCAGTGAATTCTGTAAACATACTCTGCACTCATATAACTTGCATTTTTTCCATCTGCCTTTCCATTTCAGGAGATGATTCTTCATGCCATTACCTGGGGGTGTAATCAACTGCAATCTAGAGGAGTGCTTTCTCAGATGGTTGGCAAAATAGAAAACCAACTACACAAAGCCAGACAAATACAGCATAGATTGTTGTTTATAACACATCAAATGGCACACAGGCTGAAACTGAAAAAGCTAAAGCCAAAAATGTCTATGAACAAATTTATAATGGAAATTAGAGCAAAACTTTGAACAGACAAGGAGTAAAAAGTAGAATCAGGGTCACGAGAGCAAGCACTGAGGGGATGGCATTGATGTTTTGTGAATTAAGTGCCCAATTAAAGTAGGAGATGGGACAACATGACACAGAAGTCCCTTCTGGTCCTAAATCTTCATGAGCAGTTATCTGTGTTTTACCCAACAGATCTCTCTTCAAAGCAGGGATCTGCTGCCCTTTGTGAAACAACAGTTACATCCACAGGAGAGAATCAAGATTTGCTGTTAGCAAGGGTGATAACAGATGGGTGAGCACTTGTGGACACAACACATGGCACAGATGTTATCCAAACACACTCCTTACACATTTCATCTGTAAGGACAGTCTAGACATAAAAGTGCCACTACCTATGTATAAAAACTTCCACTTTCTCAGATAAATTCCATTAGATAATATCCATTACTCAAATTAAGCTTTTCTATCATTATAAAATGCTATTCTTTTCCATACAGCTGCTAAAGTACAACTTACTTTCTTAACAACAACCCTTTTCTGAACACATGCAATTAAGCACTAGTAATACCAAATTTCCTTCTAAAGGTCTGTCAAGGATAAATCTCATCCAGTGTGTATCAGAAAACACAAGAATAAAATCACACACACCTTAAATACATTTCAAACCCAAAGGAAGCACTAAAGCCACCACAAAAACTGCACACAGGTAGAATATCCTCTATTCACTGACTCACCACTCTTGCTGCAAGAAACTGCAGGTAAACCCAGAAAGGTGTTTTGTAGTTTTTCCATCTTGTAGTCATCATTTTGCATCATTATAAATACCTGTGAAATTTCAAAGTACTAAAAAGCATCAACATGGGACAGCTAGAGCCCAACAGCATTGAAGACTCAATCTGACTAACTGCATTTTACAGCAAATAAAGCCCACAGGTGCATTCACTGCCAGCTGACAATGATTTCAAAGTAACTAGTAACTGGTGGGAGAGATTGATGAAAAAGGTAAAGACTGCCCTAAAATGTACCAGAAAGACATAAAAGAGAAAGATTTGCTGATGCTTTTCTCTAAAACAATGGTGTGTTACACAGCAACCCGAGTAAGTTTGGTCATCCATCAGAAAAACAGGTTAATGTCAGCTGGAATATTTTCTGAGATGGGTTCCTAGGGTTAGGAAAGATCGTAAAAGAAGCTGCCTTCTTTGACCTAAAAAGCAAATTAGGAGATGTGTGACAGCACTTTGCAAAGACATCAAGGCTAAACACCAGAGAGGGAGATGAAGTGTCTAAAGTAAAGCAAGAGTTTGGCACAAGGACAAAAGGGATTATACCTGCTATGAATACATTCAGCCTGGAAAGTAGAAAGTGTCTAGCCATCAGAGCTCAGTACGGTGTAGCCTCACAGTGGGAATAACATAAGGAAAATAACCTAATTAGTTTTAAGAGGGAGATTGAAAAGTTTAAGAATGTCTCAACAGCAGGGGACTGGATTTGGGAAGTGCCTTTTAGTCCTGTGTTCAAGGAGGAAGACTGATCAGAGAAACAACCAGAACCTGTGTCTGCTAAATTCCCTTTCAAAAGCACTCTTGCAAATTAGTCTCATCAGGTTTAATTTCTCACCCTTTTCGTTCACAAACATCATCAGAGATTCATGCAAGTGCCAGATACCTGTGTGGACCTGTCCACAGGTTAATTACCTGAGTTATTAAGTGAGCCTCTATTTTGCCACTGATTCTCTTATCCACTCTTAGTAGGGATAAGAAGCACTGTAGCAGTAATATGGCAGGATAACTGAAGAGGATTTGGGGTAGGTTTGGACACCTATGCAGGTATCAGATGCAAACCTTATACTGTGAGTGTGGTAAGCCTGGTAAACCTTGCATTAAACTATTTGTAAATATTATTTTTCCTCTGTGTACCATCCCTTCTGAGAGCCAGTTAACTATGGTGCTAGTGCAATTTTATGGCATTTCTACATAAAATGGGTTAAGTCATTAAGAAAAAAAACTTTTTGTCTTTTAAAAAAATTTTAATCTGAGGGATTATCTTAATCATTGTCATTTAAACAGGAAATATTATAGAAATTACAAAAGAAAATATAGGTACAAAGAATATATAGGAATTAACACACTGCAACTACACTTACGTGTGTTCCCAAAACTTCAGAAAACAGCTATGACATTCAAAGTGAAATTCTATCTCCACTGAAACAATACTGTAATGTTGATAAACATTGTACCCCAGAACTTTATTCCCAATTCAAGAGGTGCATCATTTACTACAAACAGTAAGAGTTTCAGATGAACAGGAAGAGAATTAGCAGATGAACGTTACTTAGTTTTGTGTTACACTACACATCAATGTGTGATTGCTACTGTGACTCGAACGTCGTCCATCATCTTGCGTGACACCCATGCACCATTTTGCAAAATTAGGTCTTTCTCTCCTACACCAACAGCATTTTTCTTTCCTTGACAGCCATCCAAAGCGTATCTCCCCAAACCCACCAGGGCTCTGACTTGGTGGTCTTTTACCCATGTACCACCTTCCACACCCCAGCATATCAGCCTTGGGACTGCGAGTTGACCTGAATTCCGTGAGCTCAGAAAGCCAAGTACTGTCAACATCCAAACAACACTACACCAGCTGTGCAGACACAACAGTGGAGTGACCACGGGCTTCAAGCGGGTTTGGAACGTCTCCAGGGAGGGAGACTCCACACCCTCCCTGGACAGCCTGTTCAGTGCTCTACCACCCTCAATGTACAGAAGTTCTTCCACATGTGAGCTGAAGCTTCTTTAGTTTTAGTTTACGGCCATTGCTCCTCGTCCCGTCGCTGGGCACCACTGAAAAGAACGTGACACCATCTTCTTGATCAGCGCCTTTGAGATATTTATATGTATTAATGAGATCCCCTCGGTCTTCTCTTAACAGGCCCAGTTCCCTCAGTCTCTTCGCCTAAAAGAGATGCTCCGCACCCCTAATTATGTCTCCAGATGCGCTGTTCAGACACGCAACTCTCCTCCTCTGCTGCTGCCCGTGCCCCGACAGAGGGGCCGCGAGGTCCCTCGGGGCAACACGGGGCGCACCCCCTGAGCGGGGGAATCCCTTCCCGTCACCCGCCGCAGGCTCCTCTGCACCTGCCTCACCCCTGCAGGGCCCGGCGGGCACCTCCCCGGCTGCCCGGAGCCCAGCACCGGGATCGGGACACCCGGCCCCGCATGAGGGAGCGCGGCTGCCGCGGCCACCATCCCCGCGCGGCGGGGGCGGCGCGGGCTGATGACGCCATCTTGGGCAGCCCCAACATGGCCGCGGCCCGGGCGCCCCAGGCCG